>SJYX01003097.1:93833-147386 GCA_006410675.1 Oreotragus oreotragus | reverse complement strand
CTCGAGTTTAGCTGCAGCTGGGGTAAGGAGGATGATTTTGAATGGTCCCTGCCACTTTGGGGTTAGGTCACCCTGGGGATTATCAGACAGGTAGACCATGTCCCCAGTTTGTAAAGGGGGCAGGGAGGATTGGGGGCCAGAGGCAGGCAAGTTGTGGTTGAGGTATTTCCAGAGGGCATTGTGGAGTTCCGCCAGCAGAGGGGAGTGTAAGAAGCTTGGTATGGGAGGAGGTTCGGGGGGGCATCCAGGAGGGAGCATGGGCCTTCCATACATCACCTCAAAGGGGCTCAGCCCCAGGGGCTCTCTGGGCAAAGCCCGCATTCTGAGGAGAACAATTGGCAAAAGTTTAGTCCAATCCAGATGTACCTCGAAGCTTAGTTTGGTAAGGGTTTCTTTGATTATTCTATTCATCCTTTCTACCTTTCCTGAGGACAGGGGACGGCAGGGAATGTGAAATTTCCAGGGTATCTGTAAGAATTGGACAAGTTGTTGGGTGACCTTCAACGTAAATTCTGGGCCATTATCAGACTGTAGGGATGACGGCAGGCCAAACCTGGGGATGATTTCTGTGAGGAGGATTTCGGCCACGGTGTGGGCTCTTCTGTTCGTAGTGGGAAATGCTTCTACCCATCCCGAAGAGGTGTCCACAAGGACCAGGAGGTATCTGACTCTCCGGACCAGGGGCATATGGGTAAAGTCTATCTGCCAGTCCTGTGCTGGGAGACTGCCTCGCATTTGATGGTTTGGCAAGGATGTCGATTTAAGGTTGGAATTGGGGTTACTATGTTGACATGTTTGACAGGAGCACGTTCAGTTCAGTTCAGTTGCTCAGTCGTGTCCGACTCTTCGCGACCCCATGAATCACAGCACGCCAGGCCTTCCTGTCCATCACCAACACCCAGAGTTCACTCAGACTCACGTCCATTGAGTCAGTGATGCCATCCAGCCATTTCATCCTCGGTCATCCCCTTCTCCTCCTGCCCCCGATCCCTCCCAGCATCAGAGTCCTTTCCAATGAGTCAACTCTTCGCATGAGGTGGCCAAAGTACTGGAGTTTCAGCTTTAGCATCATTTCTTCCAAAGAAATCCCAGGGCTGACCTTCAGAATGGACTGGTTGGATCTCCTTGAAGTCCAAGGGACTCTCACGAGTCTTCTCCAACACCACAGTTCAAAAGCATCAATTCTTCGGCGCTCAGCCTTCTTCACAGTCCAACTCTCACATCCATACATGACCACGGGAAAAACCATAGCCTTGACTAGACGGACCTTAGTCGGCAAAGTAATGTTTCTGCTTTTCAATATGCTATCTAGGTTGGTCATAGCTTTTCTTCCAAGGAGTAAGCGTCTTTTAATTTCATGGCTGCAGTNTCCCCTTCTCCTCCTGCCCCCAATCCCTCCCAGCATCAGAGTCTTTTCCAATGAGTCAACTCTTCGCATGAGGTGGCCAAAGTACTGGAGTTTCAGCTTCAGCATCATTCCTTCCAAAGAAATCCCAGGGTTGATCTCCTTCAGAATGGACTGGTTGGATCTCCTTGCAGTCCAAGGGACTCTCAAGAGTCTTCTCCAACACCACAGTTCAAAAGCATCGATTCTTCGGCGCTCAGCTTTCTTCACAGTCCAACTTTCACATCCATACATGACCACAGGAAAAACCATAGCCTTGACTAGGCGGACCTTAGTCGGCAAAGTAATGTCTCTGCTTTTGAATATACTATCCAGGTTGGTCATAACTTTTCTTCCAAGGAGTAAGCGTCTTTTAATTTCATGGCTGCAGTCACCATCTGCAGTGATTTGGGAGCCCAAAAAAATAAAGTCTGACACTGTTTCCACTGTTTCCCCATCTATTTCCCATGAAGTGATGGGACTGGATGCCATGATCTTCATTTTACTTAGTGGATATCTGTTGTTATGCTTGTCCAACATCCATTTCCCTTTCTTCTTGTAACAGAACTTATATTTTCATTGGATACCACCCCATCCCTATCTCAGTTCATGTGCTTCATCTCTCATCCCAAACTCTAAACCCCAAGGCTGGCCGCAGCCACAGGTTTAGGGAATCGGTGTATGAACCGTGATGAATCTCAACGTCAGGGCTTCTGCTGGGACTACTGGGAAAAGAAGCTCTTTCCAGTAAGGATTCTAGAGGACAGGACAGAATCTTGGACCAGCCACTGGTTTCCATCACTAAAGGACCTGCCTGAGAGGCTTCCAGAGGAAACTAAAAACAGGAAGGAGGTTCATTCACATGACATCAGCTGGATGTCAGTGGGAGCCATTTGTGAATGACATTAGGACCTACTTCTGTGACTGTGGTCCACATTAGCCAGTACGTTTGTTTTGCACCTACCAGTTTAAGGTCTGTTTTTTTCCTTCTTTTTAAAGGTTTATTATTACTATCCTCTTTTTTTTTAAGCTTTATGGACTCGTTTACTTGTTTCTGCCCTGGGTCTGTTTGCTGTGTGGGCGTTCTCGAGCGGCGGTGCGTGGGCTCCTTACTGCAGGGGGCTCTCTCGTGCTGTGGAGCAGGGGCTCTAGGCACGTAGTTGTGACCCGTGGGGTTAGCTGCCCTACGGCACGTGGGATCTTCCCAGACCAGGGATCGAATCCATGTCTCCTGCATTGGCAGGTGGATTCTTTACCTGGACCACCAGGGAAGCCCCTGTTTGTTCTTTTGTAAACTCCAACCGGACAAGTCTTGGGAAATTCTTCTGGATATGAAGTTAACAGTTCACTTATTCTGCCATGGGTAAATGGTAGTTATTAGGCAATCATTCAATTCTGCCATCACCCACAGCATTTTAGGTGTAAGAAATAAGGTTTGGGAGAGTCATGTGTTTCATGACTTAAGGAAAAGGAGATGCTTCTGTATATGGTTAAAGTTCTATCTCATATGCCTTCTGCTTGGCATCTCCCTTAGCAAGAAAAACCACAGATATGCAGATGATACCACTCTAATGGCAGAAAGTGAAAAGGAACTTAAAAGCCTCCTGATGAGGGTAAAGGAGGAGAGTGAAAAACCCGGCCTAAAACCCAATATTAAAAAACTAAGATCATGGCATCTGGTCCAGATACTTCATGGCAAACAGAAGGGGAAAAGGTGGAAGCACTGACAGATTTCCTCTTCNAGATATGCAGATGATACCACTCTAATGGCAGAAAGTGAAAAGGAACTTAAAAGCCTCCTGATGAGGGTAAAGGAGGAGAGTGAAAAACCCGGCCTAAAACCCAATATTAAAAAACTAAGATCATGGCATCTGGTCCAGATACTTCATGGCAAACAGAAGGGGAAAAGGTGGAAGCACTGACAGATTTCCTCTTCTTGGGCTCTAAAATCATGTGGTTGGTGACTGCAGCCATGAAATTAGAAAAAGACTGCTTCTTGGCAGCAAAGCTGTAACAAACCTAGACTGTGTTTAAAAAGCAAAGACATCACTTTGCTGACAAAGGTCCATTTAGTCAAGGCTATGGTCTTTACAGCAGTCATGTACGGATGTGAGAGCTGGACAATAAAGAAGGCAGAGCATTGAAGAATTGATGCTTTTGAACTGCAGTGCTAGAGAAGACTCTTGAGAGTCCCTTGGAAAGCAAGGAAATCAAACCAGTCAATCTTAAAGGAAATCATTCCTGAATATTCATTGGAAGGACTGATGCTGAAGCTGAAGTTCCAATATTTCAGCCACCTGATGTGAACAGCTGACTCACTGGAAAGGACCCTGATGCTAGGTAAGATTGAAGGCAGAAAGAGAAGAGGGTGACAGACAATGAGATTGTTGGATGGCATCACTGATTCAACGGACATGAACTTGGGCAAACTCAGATGGTGAGGGACAGGGAAGCCTGGCGTACTGCAGTCCACGGTTTTGGGAAGAGTCAGACACAACTTGGCAACTGAACAACAACGTGTCTCAGACGACTTGCTGAGTAAATGAAAGTCTTGCTCTTTACCAGTTGCATTTACATCATCCAAGCCTATAGTTCACTCGTGTTCTGGTCAGAATATCAGATAAAACATACTGGGCTGAGGATGTGGAACACATATAACAACTACCAAGATAATGTTAACCTATCTAGATCTCAGACTTTACCAAAGAATAGGAAACATACTTTGATTTCATTGTGTTCAAAATTTCCCCCAATATTAAACACCTAAATCGTATGTATGTCCAGGAGCTCCTGGGTAGATTGCCCAATGAATTTTTTAAAAAGCTTATACCTCTAAGGTCTGAATTTCTTCAGGGGCTAACTAAGTTGTCTCCAGCTGGGTGAATAATAGCCAAGTTGGGCAACATCTTCAGGTCAGAAGCAAGTTATGATTGCGTATCTTCACTTCTCCTTGGAAAACTCTCTTCCATGAATCACCTGTTATTGGCAATATAAAAAATGGAGCAGATGGCCAGCTCCCCTGGTGACTCCCACATTAACTCAAAGATTCCCTAAGATGCCGAGGCTCCTAAAAACCCAGACCAAGCACGTGGGGCACTGAGCAAAAGAAAACAAGCTGCTGCATATGGCAGGATACACTCACAGACAGGGATCCCCAGACAAGGGCCCTTGAAAAGAAGAGCAGTGGAGATGAGCTTTCCCACTGTCTACCCTGGTTACCAAACAGCCTGAGGGCACCTGCTTGTCTAGTTAGCCATTCTGCCCGCTCAGAGAAATGTGATCATTTGGGTTTCAGAGAATTCCGGGTAAACTGATCAATTCTACAGCAGCACAATAAAAAAAATGCAGGTACTTCTTAGGCATGAATGAGTTGGCAATAGCTGAGGAGGTAAACAGCTGTAACTGCTTCTTTATTCTTTCCTGGAGAACTTTTCAAGAAGGAGTTAAGAACTACATGTCGCTGGTATTACACCTACACTTATCTCCTTTTTTTTTTTTTTTGCTGTTTTCTTTTTCTTTCCTTTTTTTCTTTTTTTGGTTGCAACACATGGCATGTGGGATCTTAGTTTTCTGACCAGGGATCAAACTCGTGTCCCCTGCATTGGGAGTGTGGAGTCTTAACCACTGGACTATCAGGGAAGTCCCATATCTAAGAATCCAAGTTATTTAGCAAATTTCTTTCATCCTATGAAACAGCATGTAAAACCAAGCCTGCCAGGACGCTATTAAGATTAAAGATAAATGTAAACCTCAAGGCATGATAACAGTTGACCCATAATGCCTGTTAAGCTTTTCCTGAGGACTTTTGCACAATTCTGATTAACACTCATACCTTCTCATATCCAAGCAGAAGTTACAGTACTACATGAGATGCTACAGGAAGGATCCGTGTGTCATGGGGACAGCCGGACTCTAAAGAGTTCCTACTAGCTTTGAGATTCTCAAAGCATCTTTCTCCTGAGAATTTGTAAAGGCTCAGCAAATAAGTACAGCGAGTGCCAAACAATGACAATACCAGGAGTTGATGCACTGAAAAGCAATACAAAAAGCAGACACTGAACAATAGGACTAGAATTTCCTAAGCGTTGGGAATAGCATTTGGTTATTAACTATTCAGACATCCAGCTCTGGACCTAAAGGACTAGGCTACTATGCTGATGTCTTCACATTACTGAGGGAAATATCAGAAAAATTCAGCTGTGGCTTGGAAAGCCTGCTCTAATCAAGCAGTACGTGAGGAAAGAGGATGGATTTCACTATCTTCTCCCTCTCCTCAACATCAGGCTGAACCAAAGACATTCTGTTTCTAATATATATTAAGGAACTCCTCCAGAGAATATTTGGCAGAACAACTGCTCCCCTTGATTCTGAGTAGCAAGTCAGACGGGAATGTCTTCTCAGCAACGTGGCTCTCTACACTGTCCACCTCTGCTGCAGCCTCATGGCTCCTGGAAAGTGACTGCATGGTTTCTGCAGATTTTCTGATACTTTAGGCTCTGAGTCTTATCCAGAGCAGAGAGCTGATTTTGTGTTAATAGGAGCAGCCATTTAAAAATAGGAAAGGGGTCTTGGCTTTTCCCAGAATCTGAGGCACAAATATAAAATGTAGGAAATATTTTCCCTGAAAATTTAGGGAGCTGCCTCTGATCATTCTCACTCAGGATGGACTCAGAAATCCTAACTGAAATCAACCTCTTCATTTAAGAAATATCAAGAAATTCAGCCTTGGAAAGCTCTGGCTGGGTTAATGTTTGGCATTAACAAACTAATGCCATGGCGCCTGTGGACCTGTGTCCTACAGGTCCTGCTGAGCGAGAGGCCCACTAGCACCTGGCAGGCCCAGCATCTTGAACTACGTGTAGCTCCTTTAACGTCATGCCCTTGTAAGGGTCACACGTGCCAATCTCTCCCCTGAAACACTCTCTCTCCTCTTATCTATGAGCCAGTTTTGACTCACCCTTCAAGATCCCCTCACCCCACTAGACTGTAAGATTCTTAAGGTGAGGTGACAGGTAGGCCGCATAGTGGCATGGCTATTCATACCATCAGGGTTCAAATTCCAACTCTAGCATTTACTAGCCTTGTCAAATCCCCAGTATCAAAGGTCTTCAGTCTCCTCACCTGAAAATAGGGATAGTTACAGTCTATCATTCTCAGATGGTTGTGAGGATTAAATGAAATAACCAAAGGAAAGAGTTTAACATCATACAGAAAAGATTCCATAAAGGTTAGCCATGACTACTACTGCTTAGGAAAAATTCCAAATTTAATAACAATTCTTGCAAACTAGTAGACCAGAAAAAACTTCTTCCCTGATTGATGACAGAAGTAAAGGCCCACTGATGGGAGGGACAGGAGCTCAAAGGGGAGTGAGGCTGCTTAGCCAGCCAAGTCAGCATACTCACAATCACACAGTTCTTGCCAACATGAACGTAAGAGCCAATCTGAGCTGCGTTGACCACACAATCTTCCTCAATAAAGACGTGGTCCCCAATATGTAAAGGAAAAAATGCAACACTATAGAAGAAAAAGAAGAGAACAAAGAACAGTCAGGTGATGTATCTCTGGTCAAGGTTTAACAAACTAAAGATCACAACTGCAACAGCAGCTTGTCTTAATAAGACTGCTCCTAGCAAGGAAAGAATCCTCACGTTTGAGGAATTCTTTAACACTGAAGAAAATGCAAGTGACTACTAAAGCAAAATCAGAAATATCAGACTACAAAAAAGTGCAAAGAAATAGCAAAAGAGCAAGGTTAAGACCTTCAAAGTTAGAAAAGCTAGCATCAAATAAAAACAAATGAATGTTTTGCTCATTTCAGCCTCCTCTGAAAATACCCACAGATCACATTTTCATTAATCTGCTCTATATGTTCATGGGATACAATTCCCAACATGCTGAAAATTTATATATTGTCCGATTTTACTGGGTGTCTGGTTTTACTGCCTGACTCTATGCTAGGAACTGGGGAATACAATGGCAAGCAAAAGGGACTTGATCCTGCTCATGAGGAGATTACAATCAGGAGAAGAGAGATTAAATAAATGATTAAATAAGTAATTAGTTACAACTGTGATAAGTGCTACAGAGGAAAAATAACACAGAGGGCATGACAAAGAGACTTTATTCACATTGGAGGTTTGGTAAAAGCTTAATTGAAAGTGACATTTAAGCCAAGACTTAAGGAGTTAAGGACTTAAGGGTTTCTCTAGACTTGTGACATCATTCCATTCTCCAGGACTCCTCAGATGTAACTGACAGTCGTCTGTGATCATACTTCCAAGAAATTTCAGTGCTTGGGATGTAAAATATTTGGACTAGAACTAATATAAAGCAGCTGGATACTCACTGGCTCTTTCCAGTCCTGTGTTCTATTTTGTTAGGAATATTTTAGCAGAGATGATACCTGTCTTCCACACACCTATAACTTATTTAAATCTTCCTTAATTTATTTGCATTTTTAGTCTAGACCCCTTGGGTAACAATGGATTCCTTAATTTTATCATAGTCTATAGCAGGCTGTCAACTCTTCAATTTTAAACTGAAAATTCAAAACTCTTTACTCTTATCTGGTTCTGGTATTGAGACATACAGGGGAGGAAATCAACATTCACCTTCTATGCATGTGGTGCTATTTACACTTTCATATTTCTGTATTTCTCATGAGGACTACTTTTTAACTTTTTATTTTATATTGGAATATAGACAATTAACAGTTTTGTGATAGTTTCAGGTGGACAACAAAGGGACTCCGCCATACACATACACATATCCATTCTTCCCCTAAACTTCCCTCCCATCCAGGCTGCTATATGTGTACTATTCTATTTATACATCCCTCCATTCACTGAAAAGACTGTTCATTTTCAGTCTTCTTCCTGGACCATATACAGCCCAATAATGCCTTTATCAAGAGGTGGAGTCAACAATTCTAGTAGAGCGTCAGTTACTGTATGAAATTATGAAAAGGTTTTCTGGCTCCGCCTCAAGCACCTTCTGAACTAATGAGCAAATATTTTCATTCGAATTTCGTATGATATACAATGACTCCCTGCTCCAATTCTTGTATGTAATAAATCCTGGAGTCCAGCATCACTACAAGAAATGCAGACGATTCCTGCATGATATACATCCAAGTATTATTGTCTGAATTAACTGCCCTCTCCTGTTCCCCCCTAACCATGTTCATACCCCAGGGTCAGCAGTACTCCAGTACACAGTGGCTATCCTGTTGCAACATTCTATTCTATAGTAGCTGTTTATTCAATCATTTTTACCACATGGTGGTGGTGATTGCTGTTGTTTTAACTGAAGTATAGCTAATTTTATATGTTTCAGGCGTATAACATAATAGTTCACAATTTTAGAGGTTTATAAAATATTAGCTATATTCCCTGTGCTTTATAATATATCCTTGTTGCTTTTTATATGCAGTAGTCTGTACTTAATCCCCATTCCCTATCTCACTCCTCACCTTCCCACTGGTAACCATTATATTGTCCTATACACCTGTGAATCTCTCTTTTTTGTTACATTCATTTGTTTATTTCTAACATTAGGTTTTGAGACCCCATTTTATCCATATTTTATATGCCCAGATTATAACCTAGTGACTGGCATAAGGAAAACACTCAATAAACGATTGTTGAATTACTGGATGGAAGCAGATGGTGCCATGGGAAGGAGCCAGGAGGGCAAGCAGAGAGGGAGGCAAAGAGGATACTCCACATCAAGCATAGCGGGCAGTCTCCCTGCCCTGTCAGATGTTTCTCTGACAATCCTTATTCCCACTGAGAGATCAGTCGGCCTGACTTGACCATACCCTCTGGGTCAAAGCTGTTTGTAGACTAGGAGTGGGCACCTAACTGCAAACTAAGCCAATCAGATTCACTCTAACCAAGATTTTGTTAATAGGATAATTTAAAATCTCTGATTGGTATTTAGGCTGGAAGCCTAAATGAAGACATGATGTAATTAAAGGGCTGAGGCAGCAAAGTTGGCTCCAGGAGAAAAGTGGGAAGATACAGCAGGAAGAAAAAAGAGGGAAGAAGTACAGAGAGAAGGACAGATAAGAAACTGTCTCAGTGGCAGAGTAGCAGACGGACAGAACAGCGGTCTTGATTTTGGCAAGCTATTCAGCTCCAGGTTCCAGTCCCTTGTGAAACCTGGCCCCCTTTTTCTACCCTGAAATTCCATCAGATATGCCTGTGTCTGTTTAATCAGAATCCCCCCCCAACCCCGGTTTTGCCAGCTTAAGTGAATTGTTTCTGGCAACTAACCACCAACTAGACTAAGCCAACCACCACCAACTGTGCTCATTATGGAGTGTTCTCACTCAGTGTTCCAAACAAAAGTACAGACCTGCTCCTTCTCCCATGACTCAAGACATGGATTTCACCACCAGAAGCAGCATCTTGCCCAAGACTGAAACAAATGATTAGGTTACATACCCTTTGCTGAATTTCTTGAACGGTGGCCTTATGACACTCCGGCTTTTTACAACACAATGACGTCCAACTCTTACATTTGCCAGATCGCCTCGGATAATACAGTCATTCATCACAATGGTCTATAAAACAAAGCAGCACATTTTAAATTTTATTTTAATTGGAGGATAACAACTTAACCATGTGTCGGTTTCTACTGTACAACAATGTGAATCAGCTGTAGTATACATACATTCCTTCAATCTTGAGCCTCCCTGCCATGCTCACAATCGTACCTCTCTAGGTCATCACGGAGCACCAAGCTGAGCTCCCTGTGTTATAGAGCAGTTTCCCGCTAGCCATCTATTTTACAGATTGTAGTGTATTGTATGTCAATCCTCCTCTTCCAATTTATCTCACCCTCTCCTTCCCACATGTCTACAAGTCTGTTCTCTACATCTGCGTCTCTATTCCTACCCTGCAAACAGACTCATCAGTACCATTTTTCTAAAGTCCATATATATGTGTTAATATATGCTATTTGTTTTTCTCTTTCTGACTTACTTCACTCTGTATGACAGAATCTAGGTTCATCCATCTCACTACAACTGACTCAATTTTGCTCCTTTTTATAGCTGAGTACTATTCCATTGTACACGTACATACCACCACTTCTTTATCCATTCATCTGTTGATGGACATCCAGGTTGCTTCCATGTCCTGGCTATTGTAAACAGTGCTACAATGAAAACTGGGATACATGTGTCTTTTTGAATTATGGTTTTCTCAAGGTATATGCCCAAGTGGGATTGTTGGGTCATATGACAGTTTTATTCCTAGTTTTTAAAGGAACGTCCATGTTGTTCTCCACAGTAGCTGTATCATTTTATTTTCCCACCAACAGTGCAAGAGGGAGTCCTTTTTCCCACATCCTTTCCAACATTTATTGTTTGTAGATTTTTGGATGGCCATTCTGACTGGTGTGAGGTGATACTTCAATGTTGTTTTGATTTGCAGTTCTCTAATAATGAATGGTTTGCTTGGAGATGAACAGAGATCATTCTGTCATTTTTGAGAATGCCTCCAAGTACTGCATTTCAGACTCTTTTGTTGACTATGAGGGGGGTAATCCATTTCTTCTAAGGGATTCTTGCCCAAAGTAGCAGATATAATGGTCATCTGAATTAAATTCGCCAATTCCTATTCATTTTAGTTCAGTGATTCCTAAAATGTCAGTGTTCACTTGCCATCTCCTGCTTGACCAATTTACTTTGCTTCATGGACCTAACATTCCAAGTTCCTATGCAATATTTTCTTTACAGCACTGGACTTCACTTTCAGCACCAGACCCATCCACATCTTAGCGCTATTTCCACTTTGGCCCAGCCCCTTCACTCTTTATAGAGCTGTTCCTCCGCTCTTCCCTAGTAGCACAATGGACATCTACCAACCTGGGGAGTTCATCTTCTGGTGTCATATCTTTTTGCCTTTTCATTGTGTTTACATTCAGCATCACAGTAATCCAAGGCTATGCTCCAATCACTAATGCCAAAGAAGCTGAAGTTGAACAGTTCTATGAAGATCTACAACATCTTCTAGAACTAACACCAAAAAAAGATGTCCTTTTCATTATAGAGGACTGGAATGCAAAAGTAGGAAGCCGAGAGATACCTGGAGTAACAGGCAAGTTTGGCCTTGTAATACAAAATGAAGCAGGGCAACGGTTAATAGAGTTTTGCCAAGGGAATGCACTGCTCATAGCAAACACCCTCTTCCAACAATACAAGAGACGACTCTACACGCGGACATCACGAGATGATGGTAAATACCAAAGTCAGACTGATTATTCTCTTTGCAGCTGAAGATGGAGAAGCTCTGTACAGTCAGCAAAAACAAGACCTGGAGCTGACTGTGGCTCAGATCATCAGCTCCTTACTACAAAATTCAGGCTCAAGTTGAAAATAGGGAAAGCCACTAGGTCATTCAGGTATGACCTTTATCAAATTCCTTATGACTATACAGTGGAAGTGATGAATAGATTCAAAGGATTAGATCTGGTAAACAGAATGCCTGAAGAACTATGGATGGAGGTTTGTAACACTGTAGAGGAGGTGGTGACCAAAACCATCCCCAAGAAAAAGAAACGCAAGAAGGCAAAGTGGTTGTCTGAGGAGGTCTTACAAATAGCTGAGAAAAGAAGAGAGGCAAAAGGCAAAGGAGAAAAGGAAAAATATATCCAACTGAAGGCAGAGTTCCAGAGACTAGCAAGGAGAGATGAGAAAGCTTTCTAAGTGAACAGTGCAAAGAAATACAGGAAAACAATAGAATGGGAAAGACTAGAGATCTCTGCAAGAAAACTGGAGATAACAATGGAACATTTCCTGGAAAGGTGGGCACAACAAACAACAGAAATGGCAAAGACCTAACAAAAGCAGAAGAGATTAAGAACAGGGGGCAAGAACACACAGAAGAACTGTACAAAAAAGGCCTCAGTGACCTGCATAATCATGATAGTGTGGTCACTCACCTAGAGCCAAACATCCTGGAGTGTGAAGTCAAGTGGGCCTTAGGAAGCATTAACTACCAACAAAGCTAGTGTAGGTGATGGAATTCTAGTTGAGCTATTTAAAATTCTAAAAGATGATGCTGTTAAAGTACTGTACTCAATATGTTAGCAAATTTGTGAAACTCAGCAGTGGCTACAGGACTGGAAAAGGTCCGTTTTCATTCCAATCTCAAAGAAAGGCAAAGCCAAAGAAAGTTCAAATTACCATACAACTGCATTCATTTTCACACGTCAGCAAGATTAGGCTCAAAATCCTTCAAGCTGGGCTTCAGTAGCATGCGAACCGAGAACTTCCAGATGTTCAAGCTAGATTTAGAAAACACAGAACCACCAGAGACCAAATTTTCAACATCCGTGGCTCATAGAAAAGCAAGGGGATCCCAAAGAGTATCTACTTCTGCCTTGTTGACTGCACTAAGCCTCTATGTGGATCACAACAAACTCTGGAAAATTCTTCAAGAGATGGGAGTATCAGACCACCTTACCTGCCTTCTGAGAAACCTGCATATAGGTCAAGAAGCAATAGCTGGATCTGGACATGGGACAACAGACTGGTTCCAAAGTGGGAAAGGAGTATGTAAAGGCTGCATACTGTCACCCTGCTTACTTAAGTTATATGCAGAGTACATCATGTGAAATGCCAGGCTGGATTACTCACAAGCTGGAATCAAGATTGCTGGGAGTAACATTAACAACCTCAGATATGCAGCTGATACCACTTTAATGGCAGAAAACGAAGAGAAACTAAAGCACCTCTTGATGAAGGTGAAAGAGGAGTGGAAAAGCTGGCTTAAAACAAGACATTTTAAAAAAGAGGATCATAGCATCTGGTCCCATCACTTCATGGCAAATAGATGGGGGAAAAAGTGGCTTGGGCTCCCAAATTACTGTGGACAGTGAAACTAAAAGACACCTGCTCCTTGGAAGAAAATCTATGACAAACCTAGACAGTGTATTAAAAAGCAGAGACGTCACTTCGCCAACAAGATCTGTATAGTCAAAGCTATGGTTTTTCTAGTAGTCATCTATGAAGACGAGAGCTGGACCATAAAGAAGGCTGAGCACCAAAGAACCGATGTTTTTCAGCTGTGATGTTGCAGAAGACTCTTGAGATTCAGTTGGACAGCAAAGAGATCAAATCGGTCAATCCTAAAGGAAATAAATTCTGAGTATTTGTTGGAAGGACTGATGCTGAAGCCCCAGTACTTTGGCCACCTGATGTGAACAGCAGACTCATTAGAAAAGACCCTGATGCTGGGAAGGATTGACAGCAAGAGGCGGAAGAGGCGACAGAGGATGAGATGGCTGGATGGCATCAGTGACTCAACGGACATGAGTTTGAGCAAACTGAGGGAGAGAGTGACGGACAAAGAAGCCTGGCACGTACAGTTCATGGGGTTGCAAAGAACTGGATACAACTTAGTGACTGAACAACAAAAACAACAGCAATGAGTGATGCTGAGCATCTTCCTTCTGTCTGTTGGCCACCCGTGTGTCTTCTTTGCGGAAATGTCTCTTTACGTCTTCCACCCCATTTTTTGATTGGGTTGTTTTTCTGACAGTGAGCTGCACGAGCTGGTTGTATATTTTGGAAATCAATCTTCTGTCAGTTGCTTTGGTTGCAACTATTTTCTCCCATTCTGAGGGTCATCTTTTTATCTTGTTTATAGTTTCCTTTGCTGTGCAGAAGCTTTTAAGTTTAATTAAGTCTCATTTGCTTATTTTTGTTTTCATTTCCATTACTCTAGAAGGGGGGTCAAAGAGGAAACAAAGCATATTTTACATAGCCTAAAACATAACAAAAAAGAGTAGGAAACAAGACACTGAGAGTGATGCTATACTGTACTGAATCACATGTTCTGTCAAAAGGGAAAACTTTTTTAAGGTGAAGAGAATTGCCCTCATAATGTTGACTGTTTTTCCAAGATGTTCCCAGTACATCACAACCTTTGCCTTTGTAATTTCATGAATAGGAGTCAATGGATGGACAAACATTTGTTGTGAATACCTACAGCAGACCTGGTCTATGCACGTCCTCAGATGCACTCGTTTCACCTGCCCTCCTGCCTTGGCTGCTTGCTCAGGGAGTCTCACAGCTGCCCCCACCTTTGTCTAATCTCCTAACACTACTCACTGCCTCCAGCTTCATGTTCCCAGGGTGAATCCACTGACGTTCTTTTTCCTTTCCCAATTTCTGGACTCAGATTAAATGCTTCACTTCAGGATGTGATACATGGCTTCCCTACACATTGCCAGGAGGGGCTGAATAACATAATTAATTAATTATGGGGGGATTATTAATTTCCCCCAGAAACTGGGGGGAATTAATGCCCCATACTTGGTAAAGAGTAGGCATTCTTCAAGTGTCTGTGGAGTAAATGAGGTTAACAATTGCATGAGGGGCTTCCCTGTTGGTCCAGTGGCTAAGAATCCACCCTGAAGTACAAAGGACACCAGTTCATTCTCCAGTCCAGAAAGATCCCACATGCTGCAGAGCGACTAAGCCCACGTGCCACAACTCCTGGGCCAGCAGCACGCTGGAGTCCACAAGCCACAACTCCTGGGCCAGCAGCACGCTGGAGTCCACAAGCCACAACTGCTGAGCCAGCAGCACGCTGGAGTCCACAAGCCACAACTCCTGGGCCAGCGGCACGCTGGAGTCCACAAGCCACAACCACTGAGCCCATGCCTCGAGCCTGTGCTCCACAACTAGAGAAGCCACTGAAATGAGAAGCCCGCGTACCACAACTAGAAAGTAGTCCCCACTCGTGACAACTAGAGAAAGCCCACATCAGCAGTGAAGACTCACTACAACCAAAAAATAAATAAGTAAAAAATATAAAAAAAGTGCATGTGGCTGGGGTTGCAGCTGAGAAAGTAAGAAGGACCAGATCGTGAGGAATTATGTACACTGATTACAGAAGTTTAGACTTCTTTTCCATAGAGGATACAAGGAATCAATGAAAGATTTTAAATGAAGGATTAGCATAACTGAATCTTCATTAGAAACATTACTCTGGAAGCAGAGCCAACTCATTGGAAGAGACCCTGATGCTGGGCAAGATTGAAGGCAAAAGGAGAAGAGAGCAGGCGAGGATGAGATGGCTGGATAGCAGCACCGATTCAATGAACATAAACCTGGATGAACTCTGGGAGATGGTTAGGGACAGGGAGGCCTGGCATGCTGCAGTCCATGGGGTCGCAAAAAGTCAGACATGAGCTAGCAACTGAATAACAACAACAAATTATACTTGCAATTTGTTTTAAAATATTCCACTCCGAAGCTGGTTTGAATTCGGCAGGTGAGTATAGAGATGAAGGAAGAATGCCAGAATACTGCTAACTGTAGAAGCCGGTGAATAAATACATAGGGACTCATTCTGTGTTTTCTCTACTGTCCTAAAAGTTGCAAATAATACTGCTCATCTATTCAAAGTAATGAGGGAGTTCCTTGGTGGACTAGCAGTTTGGATTCCAGGTTTTCATTGCTGTGGCCTATCCTACAAGCCATACGGCACAGCAAAAAAAAAGTTTAAAAAATAACAAGCTATTGGGTTGGCCAATAAGTTCATTTGGGTTTCCCCATAGGATGTAACAGAAAAACCCAATTGAACTTGTTGGCCAACCCAATACTAATCCATGAATATATCCAATGACATGGATAAATCTCAAAAACATTATGCTGAGTGAAAGAAGCCTGACTCCCAAAACAGTACATGATTACAATTCTAGGAAACTCTAGAAAATGCAAAACTAATCTATATTAGTTTTACACAGGTTACCCAGGTAGCTAGCTTGACTGTAGAGAGGCAGAAAAACTAGAGTGATGGAAATATTTTATATCGTGACTGTGGTACTAGTTGCAGAGATGTCCACATCAGCCAAAACTCAACAGACTGCGTATTTAAAATGGGTATATTTTACTGTATGTAATATACCTAAATAAAAATTATTTTTTAATATTCCATTATAAAATACTTAAAAGGATTAAAAAGAGATTCTATATGACTTGTCATTGCTTAGATGTTGGGCAAGAAGAAGAGAATCTAGGACGAGGTGAGCAATTCTGGGGATTTGATGATAAATTCAATTTTGAAATGTGGAGTTTGAGGGTCCTGTGGGATGACCAACAGGCAGCTGTGACTAAAGGTCTGGGGCCCAAGATAGAAGATCAGGGTAGAGAGGCAGATGGTATAATCACCTCAAATATATGTGAATGCAGATAAATCACTGGCCAGACGCCAGGCTCTGAGAAGATACTAAAAAAGAAGGGCACTCACACCTGACAGAGCTAACCAACCTGACCTGCATATGTTTGGCCTATAAAACCCCTATCGGTAAAAAGAGACTTTCACATCTGCTGCTGATTGTAAAGTATTACAGTTCCTCTTGGTTTTTGTTTCTTTTTGGCTGAGCCTCACAGCTTGTGGGATATTAGTTCCTGGACCAGGGAGTCCTAACCACTGGTCCCCTCTTCATGGATCACTGCCTTGTCATGGTGAAGGGGCTTGTGTAACTCAATGAAGCTATGAGCCATGCCATGTAGGGCCACCCAAGACAGAAGGGTCATAGTGGAGAGTTCTGACAAAATGTGATCCACTGGAGGGAATGGCAAACCACCCCAGTATACTTGCCGTTTATACCTCATGAACTGTCTAAAAAGACAAAAAGATGTAACACTGAAAGATGAGTCCCCCACATTGGAAGGTGTCCAGTTTGCTACTGGGGAAGAGTAGAAGACAACTACCAGAAATAACGAAGCCGCTGGGCCAAAGCGGAAACAATGCTCAGTTGTAGATGTGTCTGGTGATGAAAGCAAAATCCAGTGCTGCACAGGAACCTGGAACATTAGGCCTATGAGTCAAGGTAAATTGGACACGGTCAGACAGGAGATGATAAGAATAAACATCAACATCTTAGGAATCAGTGAACTAAAATGAACTGGAAAGGGCTAGTTTAATTCAGATGACCATTATATCTACTACTGTGGACAAGAATCCCTTAGAAAAAATGGAGTAGCCTTCATAATCAACAAAAGAGTCCAAAATGCAGTACTTGGCTGCAGCCTCAAAAATGACAGAATGATCTCGGTTCATTTCCCAGGCAAGTCATTCAACATCACAGTAATTCAAATCTATGCCCCTACCACCAATGCCAAAGAACCTTAAGTTAATCAGTTCTATGAAGACCTCCTAGAACTAACATTAAAAAAAAAAAAAAGATGTTCTATTCATCAATGGGGATTGGGATGCAAAAGTAGGAAGTCAAGAGATACCCAGAGTAACAGGCAAGTTTGGCCTTGGAATACAGAATAAAGAAGGGCAAAGGCTAACTGAATTCTGCTAAGAGAATGCATTGGTTATAGGAAGCAACCTTATCCAACAATACAAGAGATGACTTTACACATGGATATCACCAAATGGTCAATATCAAAATCAAACTGATTATGTTTTTTTGTAGCCAAAGATGGAGAAGCTATATAAAGTCAGCAAAAACAAGACCTAGAGCTGACTGTAGCTCAGATCATCAGCAAAATTCAGGCTTAAACTAAAGAGAGCGGGGAAAATCACTAGGCCAGCCAGGTATGACTTAAATCAAATCCCCTAGGAATATGCAGTGAAGGTGACAAACAGATTCAAGGGATTACATCTAGGAAACAGTGTGCCTGAAGGACTATGGACAGAAGTCTGTAATATTGTACAGGAGGCAGTGAACAAAATCATCCCAAAGGAAAAAAAAAGCAAGAAGGCAAATAGGTTATCTGAGGAGGCTTTACAAATAGCTGAAGAAAGAAGTGAGAAAGAAGAAAGAAGTGAGAAGCAAGGGAGAAAGGGAAAGGTACATCCAATTAAACACAGAGTTCCAAAGAATAACAAGGACAGACAAGAAGGCCTTCTTCAATGAACAGTGCATAAAAATAAGAGGAAAACAACTGAAGGGGAAAGACTAGCAATCTCCTCAGGAAAATCAGAAATACCAAGGGACTGTTTTGCCCAAAGACGGGCACAATAAAGGACAGAAATGAGAGACCTGGTAGATGCTGAAGAGATCAAGAACAGATGGAAAGAATACACGGAAGAACTGCACAAAAAAGATCTTACTGAACCTGATAACTACAATGATGTGCTCAGTCACCCAGAGCCAGACATTCTAGAGCCAGACATTCTAGAGAGTGAAGTCAAGCGGGCTTTAGGAAGCACTGCTGTTAATAATATAGGAGAAGGCAATGGCAACCCACTCCAGTACTCTTGCCTGGAAAATCCCATGGACAGAGGAGCCTGGTAGGCTGCAGTCCATGGGGTCGCACAGAGTCGGACACGACTGAAGTGACTTAGCAGCAGCAGCAGCTGTTAATAAAGCTGTGGATGCGATGGAATTCCAGTAGAGCTATTCAAAACCCTAAAGGATGATGATATCAAAGTGTCGCACTCAGTTCAGTTCAGTCGTTCAGTCGTGTCCGACTCTTTGCAACCCCATGAACCGCAGCACGCCAGGCCTCCCTGTCCATTACCAACTCCCGGAGTCCACTCAAACCCATGTCCATCAAGTTGGTGATCCCATCCAACCATCTCATCCTCTGTCGTCCCCTTCTTCTCCTGCCCTCAATCTTTCCCAGTATCAGGGTCTTTTCAAATGAGTCAGCTCTTTGCATCAGATGGCCAAAATATTGGAGTTTCAGCTTCAGCTTCAGTCCTTCCAATGAATACCTAGGATTGATCTCCTTTAGGATGGACTGGTTGGATCTCCTTGCAGTCCAAGGGACTCTCAAGAGTCTTCTCCAACACCACAGTTCAAAAGCATCAGTTTTTCGGCACTCAGCTTTCTTTATAGTTCAACTCTCACATCCATACATGACCACTGGAAAAACCATAGCCTTGACTAGACAGACCTTTGTTGACAAAGTAATGTCTCTGCTTTTCAATATGCCGCCTAGGTTGGTCATAACTTTCCTTCCAAGTGCTGCACTCAATATGTCAGCAAATCTGGAAGACCCAGCAATGGCCACAGGACTGGAAAAGGTCAATCCTCATCCCAATTCCCAAAAAGGGTAGTACTAAAGAATGTTCTAACCATCGGACAATTGCACTCATCTCCTGCAACTTCCCTGGTGGCTCAGATGGTAAAGCATCTGCCTACAGTGTGGGAGACCTGGGTTCAATCCCTGGGTCAGGAAGATCTCCTGGAGAAAGAAATGGCAACCCACTCCAGTATCTTGCCTGGAAAATCCCATGGACGGAGGAGTCTGGTGGGTTATGGTGGCAAAGAGTGGGACATGACTGAGCAACTTCACTTTCACTTTCCCACAATAGTAAGGTCATACTTAAAACTGTGCCTGCCAGGCTTCAGCATCATGTGAACCAAGAACTTCCAGATGTTCAAACTGGGTTTAGAAAAGGCAGAGG
The DNA here is from genome assembly GCA_006410675.1 of Oreotragus oreotragus. NCBI lineage: Eukaryota > Metazoa > Chordata > Mammalia > Artiodactyla > Bovidae > Oreotragus > Oreotragus oreotragus. Next base: position 127,607 of record SJYX01003097.1, on the reverse strand, counting down.
AACCAGAGATCAAATTGCCAACATTCACTGGATCATTGAGAAAGCAAGGGAATTCCGGAGAAAATATCTACCTGTTTCATCAACTATGCTAAAGCCTTTAACTGCGCAGATCATAACAAACTGTGGAAAGCATGGGAATACCAGACCATCTTATCAGTCTCATGAAAAACCTGTATGCAGGTCAAGAAGCAACAGGTAGAACCCAATAAGGGACAAGTGACTGGTTCAGGACTGACAAATGAGTACGACAGGACTGTCTGCTGCCACCCTGTTTCTTTAACCTATACGCTGAACATACCATGAGAAACGCTGGGCTGGATGAGTAACAAGCTAGAAATAAGACTGCTGAGAGAAATAGCAACAACCTCAGACATGTGGATGACACCACTCAATGGAAGAAAGTGAAGAGGCTAAAGAGCCTCTTGATGAGCGTGAAGGAGGGAAGTGAAAGAGCTGGCTTAAAGCTAAATATTAAAAAAAAACTAAGATCATGGCATCTGGCCCCATTACTGCCTGACAAATAGAAGGTGAAAGTAGTGACAGATTTCCTCTACTTGGACTCCAAAATCACTGAGGATGGTGACTGAAATCAGAAGACGACCGCTTCTCAGCAGGAAAGCTATGACAAACCTAGACAGTGTGTTGAAAAGCAGAGACATTACTCTGACAAAAAAGGTCCGTATAGTCAAGGCTATAGTCTTTTGCAGTGGTCACGTATGGATGTGAGAGCTGGCCCGTAAAGAAAGCAGAGCACCAGAGAATTGATGCCTTTGAACTGTGGTGCTGGAGAAGACTCCTGAGAGTCCCTTGGATAGCAAGGAGACCAAACCGGTCAATCTTAAGGGAAATCAACTCTAAATACTCATGGGAAGAACTGATGCAGAAGCTAAAGCTCCAGTATTTTGTCCACCTGATGTGAACGCTGACTCACTGGAAAAGTCCCTGATGCTGGGAAAGACTGAGGGCAGGAGAAGAGGGTGCCAGAGGATGAGATGGCTGGATGGCATCACTGAAGCAATGGTCCTGAACTTGCGCAAACTTCAGGAGACAGTGAGGGACAGGGGGATCTGGAGGGCTACAGCCCAGGGGTCGCAAAGAGTCAAATACAATGGGGCAAATGAACCACCACCACCGGCCCTCATCTGCTAGGGGATTCCTCTCTTGGTTTTAAAAGCTGTCTTTTTTTAAAAAAAAAAAAAAAAAGCTATCTTCTTCAACCTTAGAGAGATGTTTATTTCCAGTACATAATTCTTTCATCTAAGATTTTTAGTTTACTTCAATCATTGTTTTCTGCTTGGGTTTCCATCTACAATCAGAGAAAATGACTTCTTTTTCTTTTAGAAGAAAACAGAATATAAAGACTTCTGAGTATCTGGTAATGGCTGTTATTGTCTCATTGCATTTTAAATAAAGACAACAATCTTAATTTGGAAATAAAGAAAATCCATATAAGACCCTCAGTCAGCCTAAATTACATTTGCAGTGAAGAAGCAAACACAAAAAAACTTAAGAAGGAAATGATATCACAGATGCTCAAAGAGATTGAGCAAGAGGAATTCAAATTCTGGTTCCTATCTCAGAAGAATGGAGCTAAAGAGAAGTCAGATGAAAAATTGGGGCAACAGCGTGTTAAAATGAAAGGAAGTGTCTTAAAAGACCTTAAAGGGAGGAAAACAGTGCTAAAGCAGAGTTCACTGAACTCAACAAGGACAAGGCAGAGGTGGTAAGTTGGAGATCTAAGGGTTGCACCTAGAAACCATTTTATTTAGCCCTTCAGTCATTTTTATCATTTAAGTTAGAGGCTATTTAAATAGTAGGGTATTTTACATTTTTTAAAAAATCCAGACTTCCAGTTGGGACAGTTAGAAGCTCTGGAAGTATATGTCTGCATTCCCATGTGGCAACAACAATCCACTTGGGCTTAGCTAGGTCCTGTATTCTCCAATTCACCAGGCCCCACCACTCTCTCTGGTTTATACTAGTCCTCTTTACTCATATAAACCCTGTTTCTCCCTGCAGGCACTGTGATACCTGATATAAGGGCTTAGGAAAACAGAAAGTTCTGAAAGGGACAGGGGCTGTGGAAAAACAAAACAAAACAGACTGTTCATAATAACAAAAAGCTGGAAACAAAATAACTATCCACTGATAGAAGAGGGGATAAATGGAATTGTACACAACAGTGAAAATGCATAAATTCCAATGAATCTTAGAAACAGGAGTTGAGAACAACATTACTTAGTAAGTGTAATGTATGTCTCCTATTGTCATCATTACAATAATTGAGTGTAATAATAGAAAGTCACAGAAAACCAAGTAAAGCTGAACAAAATCTATTATTTAGAAATAGATACGTATATGGTGGGGCTTCCCAGGTGGTGCTAGTAGTAAAGAACCCAGTTGCCAATGCAGGAGACATAAGAAATGCAGGTTTGATCCCTGGGTCAGGAAGATCCCGTGGAGGGATCATTCCACTGTTCTTGCCTGGAGAATCCCATGCACAGAGGAGCCAGGTGTGCTACAGTCCACAGTGTCACAAAGAGTTGGACACGACTAAAGTGACTTAGCACGCATGCATGCATGTATATGGTAAAAAAAAAAAAGTTTTCAAAAAATAAAGAATTTATAAGACAAAAAATTCAGAATAGCACTATTCTTGAAAGGAGGAAAGAAATAAGAGAGAAACTTCAGGTTGTACTGTATTATTATGCATTGATTATGTTCCAGTTATTCATCTGGGTGGTGGGTTCATGGTGTTGATGCAATTTTTATGCTTCGTAACATATGTATGGCACATCAGTCTCCTGTGTGCACCAAATATTGCCAAATAAAACACTTTTCAAAAAAGAAACAGAAGACCCCAGATAACCAAAACAATCTTGAAAGGAAGACTCATCTTTCCTGATTATAAAATTTTCTACAAAGCTACAGTAATGATTAAGTACAGATGATTTCCTATAAGGATGACTAGACCATTCAAAGGGGAAAGAACAACCTCTTCAACAAATGGTGCTGGGACAAGTAAATTTCCTCACACCAAGAATTAATTAAATAGGATCCTAACTTCACATTATATGCAAAATTAACTTGATTAAGTTTAATTCAAACAAAAAATTAGCTTAAAATGAATTGACAACTATTTCAATAAAAGTGTTAAAATCACAAACTCTTAGAAGAAACCACAGGAGTAAATCTTCATGATCTTGGGTTTAGTAAGGATTTTTAGATATATGACACCAAAAACTTAAGCAACAAAAGAAAAAATAGATAACTGGACGTCATCAAAATTAAAAACTCTTGTGCATCAAAGGACATTATCAAGAAAGTAAAGACAGTCTACAGAATGGTAGAAAATATTTGCAGTCATAAATCTGACAAAGGTTTAATATGGAGAACACACAAAGAAATACAATTCAACAACAAAAAGGCAACACGGTTTTAAAATGGTCAAAGGGCTGAATAGACTTTTGCCCTCAGATGTGCAAATAGCCAATCAGATGAAAGATGCACATCATCATTAGTCATTATGGAAATGCAAATCACACTACTGTATACAAAAGATAACTAATAAGGACCTATTATATAGCACAGGGAACTCTATTCAGTGCTCTGTAATGACCTATAAAGGAATGGAATCTAGAAGAAAATGGATATATGTATACGTATGACTGACTCACTTTGATGTACACCATAAATACAATGTAAATCAATGATACTCCAATAAAAAATGAATTTTAAAAAACACAATGAAATACCTTTCATACTCACATTCAAAAAAAAGAGAAAATAACATGTTTGTGAGGATATGCAGAAATTGGTACTCTCTTGCATTGCCATGGGGATGTAAAATGGTGCAACCTGACAGCTCTTCAGAAAGCTAAAAAATGGAACTACCATATGACCCAGCCACCTCATCTCTAGGTATATACAAAAATAATTGAAAACAGCAGCTCAAATAATCTTTGCATGCCAATGTTCATGGCAGCATTACTCAAAAAAGTGAATGGGAGAAACAATCCAAAGATTCATCAACAGATGAATAGATAAAATGTACATAGACACAATGGAATATTATTCAGTCATCAAAGGAATAAAATTCTTATACATGCTAAAATATGGATGCGTCTTTAAAATATAGTACTAAGTGCAATAAGGCAGCCCAAAGAATGACAAGTATTATATAATTCCACTTAAATGACGTATCTAGAATAGGCACATTCATAGAAACAGAAAATGGATTGAGGTTACCAGGGCCTGGGAGAAGGGAACAGGATCTGTTCCTTACAGAGTTTTTCTTTGGGTGATGAAAAAATTCTCAAAATAGATGTAGTGGTGATGACTGCACAACACTGTGACTGTAATTAATGTCAATGAATTGTATACTTAAACTCCACATACTTGCTAATGAGTCAGATGGAGTTGATTCAATTTTCTAATTTGGTGCAGAAACAGTGCATCTATAATTCTTAATTATATTTAACTACCAAACTGTATTTCCATTAAATCTCATGGTATAGAGACAGTAATTGTGTCTCTACTGAAAATATCTGTGATCTTTTGACTACAGTGATATTATTTTACCTCTGGAAGTTAGAGATTTAATATTTCGAGGAAAATTGAGTGTTCCTAACAGCAGGAAGAAACTATGGCCTTCAGTTTTTGTCAAGATCAAATATACTTTGATATTTTTTTCTGGTTCTTAAGTGTTCTAAGCCTTTCACATTCCATTTTTCAAAAGGATTTCATATTTCAGTTATCTTTCCTAATTCTCACATTAAGAGTCTTGATTAATAAGGAACCATTAATTAGTAAATGGATAATTATATCAGTATCACTTTAGTTTTTACACTAAAATTTATGTTTTGTGTCCTTTAACATAGAACACACAATACTATATAATAATTTCAGTTCTGGGTGCCATTGTATTTTGTTCCTGCAATAACAGGAAAAAGGCTTTCTGCTGCCTCCCTTTACTGAATCTTTTTTTGTATCCAATAAATCCAATTTTGAGAATTCTTTTTAAAACAGAATTTTAGAATGTACATCAATAAATAGGAGACATGGCAACATTTCATTTGCCTTGCTGATTTGATAATGAAAGAAATATGTTGCCAGAAAATTTGCCAGAAATATGCATTTTGGAGCTGACTCTGTCCCTTACCTTGCCATTAAGAACAATGTTCTGACTTCCACACAATACAGACTGGCGACTAACTTTGTTCCCAGATGCCTGAAAGAAAACAGAGGTGAGCAAAATCAGTGGATTCTAGGCTACAAATTTCCACCAAGAAAGCTCGTATTGCAGAGAACAGGACTTGAGATGGGTGAAGTCTGCAATGGAATGAGTCCAGAATATCAGAAATGCAAGGATGAATCAGGAAACTAGGGATTCAAGGAACAGATCCAGAAGTTGTATGTGGTACATGCATAGGCTAGCAGCAGCAGATATGAGTTGAGTTTCATTTCTATACTTCAGTTTTACAGACCTAAAACCAGGATAATGACTTTACCAATATCAGAGTTGTGAGAATTCAATGAAAAAATAGAGTAATGCCGATTGAGCACTAAACCCGTTTCGAGCAATTTACATACATCATGTATTGACTATTAAAAAAAAACGAGTAACAGTCCTCAGCACATAGTAATAAATCACCACACATTAGTTTAACAACAACAACAAAAAAAATTTTTTTTTTTACAAGGCCTAAAGCCCAGAACTGTAATCAACATCAGAATGAATGAGACTTGTCCTGCTTTCTGGAAGGCATTTTATCTCCACGAGGAAATCAGGAATAGATTTAAAAAAAAAAAAAAAGCCTAAACTGGCCATGCAAGGAATATATAACAAAACCAGACTATACATGAACTCTCATTAGGTAATCTCGGACTAACGCCGAAAGGACCAGGGGTGGGGCAGAGACAAGACGGAGGCCTCAGAGAACGCAGGCTTGGAGAGGGAGGGCAGATGTCTGGACACGCGCACCGTTTCGATGTACTCGGACTTGTTGTAGAGCAGCTCGCCCAACTCCATGACCACCAACTCCTAGGCACGGATCTCGCTCCTGTCAAAGTCCGTCCGCCGGTATTTCTGACTGCAACTCAGGCAACTTCCGGCCGCTCCACCACTTCCGCTCTGGGCGGCCGGGGCTATCATCCATAGTTCGGTTCTCCGCTAGGCGGCCTCACTCCATTGCTCTGCCGTCTCCAACTGCGCGTGCGCAGGCCGAGCGGCGGCTGTGATTGGCCAGGCTTGTTGGCGCGCCCGTCCAGCGTGGGCTCTCTGGCCCTGTGTTATGGTACTCCCGGGCTCTACAAACCTTCCCCGGGGTGCCTTGGGGCCCAGGGCCAGCCGGGCTGTTTTTGTCCACAGGCCTGGGGCCAGCGACGAATGCTTTTTTCGTTGGCCGCCGGTCAGATGGAAGAGCCTTCTGGGAAGACCCTCAGCTGTGAAGAGAAGGAAAAGGTGCCGGGGATGCGGGAAGGGTTGACTCAGATTTTGACCCCCTATCCCAGGATTTTATGCTTGTCTTTGCTTCCTTCGACCGTCCAAGGGTGGCAGTGACCTCTAACCTACGCTTTTCTCTGGATTGAGGGGGCACAGGAAGTGAAAGTGTGGGAGAGCGCCGTGCTCCCTTGGGGGCGTTTAAAGAACAATTTTTCATTACAGCAGAAATACAAAAGTACAAAATGTAAAACTGTAGATAAAGCTAAGGTCCCCTTTGACATCTTCCCCACCTCACCCTGCACATTCTCAGTTTTGGCTTCTCCCACCCCTCCCCGTTAAGTAAATCTCTTTACTTAACGGGGAGTAAGTAAATCTGGACTTACTACTGAAGTAAGTAATCTGGACTAAAGATATTTTTGTGTGCCTGTGTGTGCATGTTGGGCGGGTGGTGGAGGTGTGGAGGGGCGTGTTTGTATTCTCTAATCACCAAAAAGTAATCATGTGTTTTGGGGGAAGGTGAATGTTCATAAATGGTATGATCTAGATGGTTCTGCAACTTCCGTTTTGCTTCTCCGCGTTTAAAATCCACATTAGTCCTTGTTTGCTCCTGCTTCTGCTCAGTCGCTTCTGTCGCCTCCGACCCTTTGCGACCCCCTGGACTGTAGCCCTCCAGTCTCCTCTGTCCGTGGAAATTTTCTGGCAATAATACTGGAGTAGGTTGCCATGCCCTCCTCCGGGAGCTCTTCCCAACCGAGGGATGGAACCCGCGTCGTTTACTTACCTTTTTAAAAATTATTTCTTAAATTCTGTATGCTGCTGCTGCTAAGTCGCTTCAGTCGTGTCCGACTCTGTGCAACCCCAAAGACTGCAGCCCACCAGGCTCCCCCGTCCCTGGGATTCTCCAGGCAAGAACACTGGAGTGGGCTGCCATTGCCTTCTCCAAAATTCTGTATAGTATCCTGCAAATGGAAGTGGCATCTTTTCTTTACATGTTTCTCTGCTTAGAGCCTTTTGTTTGCAGGTTTTGTTTGTACGACAATGCTGCTCTGACTGTCCTTATACATGCCACCTCGTCCTTGTGCCAGCAGATGTTGTGGTTTTTAAAAAATATTTATTTATTTGGCTGCCCCCCTCTTAGTTGTGGCACATGGGATCTTCTATCTTCCTTGGGGCATGTGGGATCTAGTTACCTGACCGGGGATGGAACCCAGCCTGCTGCATCGGGATGGCCAAGTCTTTGCCACTGAGCCCCCGGGTAACTGACAGATGTCGTTAACTTGAGTGTATCTCGCGCTGGGTCTTGCAAGCATGGTGCTGAAACTCTTCATTCACCATAACTCATCAGTCCTCTCATCCCAGCTTGCCTTGCAGAGGTGGTGGAAAAGTTCATTTACAAACCAACAAGGTAATTCTCAGATGTTGATAAGGATGGTGACAAGTACGAAGCTGTGAGAAGAGTTACAAGCACAGACCCTAGAGCCAGCCTGCATGGTTTGAGTTGTGCTGGTTTTAAATTGTGTGATCTTGGACAAGCTGCCTTCCCTCTGAGCTTTCCAAAGCTAGCTCTTTCCTCCATCAGGTCGGAGCGCATATGGCTTTCCTGAGAAATGCTTCCCTGGCCACTGTCTCTAAGTATTCCATTCTCCTGTGTCCCAGACACCCTCCCATCCCTCTGTTTGTCTAGGTGTTGATTACCACATGAAATCATCTTATCTGTTTGTTTTCTTACTTACTGTCTGTATCCCTCACTGTATGTAAGCTGCCCACGAGCAGTGGCCTTGACCCCTCTGCAGATATAGCACCCGGAACTATAACTGACCTGGTGGGCATCAGTTATTGTTTTCGGTGCTGGAGATACCTGGGTCAATACTGACTCATAAGTTGAATGAGTGTCTGAGGGTGATAGCCCCTGCTACCTTCAAGGATCTCACAGTGAGGTAGGAGGAAACAGAGAAGTGGACAGACCGTGTGTATAGTAAGTGCTGTGATAAAGCAAGCACAGAGGAGAGGTAGAATCCTGACTTGGATTTGGAGAAGAACTTACAAGTTTAGAAACTTCTCTAGAAGCTTCCCTCAGGGAAATAAAAAGCTAAGCCGAGGCTTGAGGAATCAGTAGGAATTAGCAAAGTAGGTTGAGGAGAGTTGCTCCAGGTGACAGGAACAAGTTTTGCAGAGGCGCATTAGAGAACTTGATGTTTTGTGAGAACTGAAAGTGGAGTGAGGCAATGCCGCTTCCTCCCCACCTCCGGCTGAGGGACCTGCTGACCACTGCTCGCCGGTGACCTATAGGCCCTGCATCCATTCTTTCTAATGCCTTCTTTCCACCTGCTCAGTTTTGTTTGCTGTTTTTCCTCTTCCAGTTGAAAGAAAAATTAGCATTCCTGAAAAGGGAATACACCAAGACATTGGCCCGCCTTCAAGTAAGTAAATCCCATTCTCTCAAATTGCTGTTAATGCCACAAAGTATATAAAGACAGCCCTTTATTTAAGCTATTAACAGAAATTAATTTCTTTTTCATAAAGTTGTTTTTTGAGTTGCTTTTGTTTTCTCTAGCGTGCCCGAAGAGCCGAGAAGTTTAAAAATTCTCTTAGGAGAACAGTGGAAGAACAAGATTCCTCACTCCAGCAGGAAGCTTCAACACAGCTAACCCACACAGGTAAGGCTAGCCCATTCTCTTATGCTTTCTTTATTACTCATTTCCCATGTAAATTTGCCTATGATTCTCTTTTTAAATATATTTATTTATTTGGCTGCATCGAGTCTTAGTTGTGGCACACGGGATTTCGTTGGGCCATGTGGAGTTAGTTGTCCCCTGTCGTGGGGGAATCAGTTCCCTGACCAGGGAACAAACCCCCATCCTCTGCCTTCGAAGGCAGATTCTTAACCACTGGACCACCAGGGAAATCGCCTAGCTGTGATTCTTTTTGTCACAATCAGAAGATAAGGAGTAACAGTCGACTCTTTAAAGTCTGTAGTTCATTGCTTCTTTGTATAATCATCATCAGGATTATATAACCATCATCACTGTCTTAATTTCAGAACATGTTTACCGCCTGAAAAAGAAACCCTGTACCCATCCTACCCTTAACCCCTGGACAACCACTAATCTGCTTTTTGTTTCTGTGAATTTTCCTATTCTGGACATTTCATACAGATGGAACCATACCATACGTGGCCTTTTGTGACTCTCTTCTTTCACTTGGCATAATGTTTTCAATCTTTATTCATATCCGTCTATATGTTCATCTAAGCATACATCAGCACTTCATTCCTTTTTGCAGTTGAATAGTGTTTCATTCCCCTTCATGGATCACAGCCTTGTTGTGGTGAAGGGGCTTGTGTAACTCAATGAAGCTATGAACCATAATATAATATGATGTGATATAGTTTGTATATCTATTCGTCAGTTAATGGACACTTGGGTTGTTTCTACTTTTTGGCTGTTATAAATTTTGGCTTTTATGCTGCTGTGAAGATTCATGTACAGGTTGTTTGGGGGACATATATTTTCAGTTCTCTCTATATGTACCTAGGAGTGAAATTTCTGGGTTATATGATAATTCTGGGTTTAATTTTGAGGAACTACCAAACTGTTTTCTACAGTGACTGTACCATTTTTCTTTTCTACCACAGTGCACAAGAGTTTCCATCTCTCCACATCCTTGTTAATACTTGTGAATTATAACTGTTCTGATAGATAGAAGTGGTATTTAATTGTGGTTTTCATTTGCATTTCCTAGTGACTAATGATATTGAACATCTTTTTGTGTGCTTGTATATCTTCTTTGGAGAAATACCTATTTTTGTTAGGTTATTTGTCTTATTATTGATGAGTTGTAAGTGTTCTTCATATAGTCTGGTTATTGGACCCTTATCAGATACATGATTTGTAAATATTTTTTCTCATACTGTGAGCGAGAAACTATACTTTAATTGGATTGCTTATTTAGTTGCTCTTTTTCTCTATTTTAACTTTTAGAAATTATATTTATTGTTTAAATATGGAAAGGTGGTTTTTTTTTTAGTTAAATGTTTATATGTACACAAAGATGAAAGTCTGGCTGGAAATACTTTAATAAAAAACAGTGGTCATTTCTCATGTTAAAAGTCAGCTAATCTGTAATCATAAAATCAGAAGCTAATGAAATAGAAAAGTGGTATGAAAATTACTTGAGCCCAAAAAGGGACATAAAGTAAAAAGTCAGGTGAGATATGGGGGAAATGAGGATATGTTGGTGAAAGGGTCAAGAGTTACAATTATGCAGAATGAATAAGTCCTAGAGAGCTAATGTACAGCGTGATGACAGTAGTTAATAATACTATATTATATACTTGAAATTTGCTGAGAGAGCCGACTTTAAGTCTTCTCATCGCACACAAAAAAATCATAGGTTGTGAAGTGATGGATATGCTAGTTAGCTTGATTGTGCCAGCATTTCACAATGTATACATGTATCAAAACATCACTTTATGTGCAATTTTTATCTGCCAGTTGTAGTTCAGTAAAGTTTTAAAGAAGAAAAAACTAAGAAAAGATGATTGCAATAAAGAATAGTCTTTTTTTAATATTTATAATTTATGTGGCTGCACCGGGTCTTAGTTGCAGCATGTGGGATCTAGTTTGCTGATGAGGGATGAAACCTGGGCCCCCTACATTGGGAGCACAGACTCTTAGCCACTGGACCACCAGAGAAGTCCCAAGAATAGATAGTTGTTTAGTTTGAAAATCATTTTTCCAGCACAATTCCATTTTTGTTACATTAATATTACTATAGTTTGTAAGATTATTAAAAACTTACTTTGATCTGCCTAAATGATATACCATTGACTCTCTTTTAAATAAATGTTTGATAATATTTGTAATATTTAAAAATAAATATGGGGTAGTTTTTGTTTCATTTTAAAAATATTAACTATAATTTTTCTTCTTCAGAACCTAAAAATACAGTATCTCCTCATGACACGTTGCAAATCAACACTCATGTTGATGAAGAAACTGGAGAAAAGACACCCAGCTCACTTGACATTCAGCCTGTGTCGTTTAGCTCTGGACGTGTCTCAGTGGAAGGATCACGCATACAAGGATCAGATGATAATCAGAAACATTTTCCTTTCAGGGTCAGTGGCCCTGATGCTAAGAAAAGGCAGAGTAAGCTGCTGGGGAGAAGAAAGAAAGAGGAGAGAACATATATTTCACAGAGGAGAGAACCTCTCTCTGACACTGATTTGCTCATACTCTCTGGAAAAAGACTAAAGGAACAGGAAAAAATCAATAGAGAAAATCCTAGAACACCTGTAACTGAACTAAGAACTTACCCCCTTTCAAGTCCTAAGTGTGTCATTCCAAATTCTCCAGCACCAGTTACAGAAACTAATGTAGGGAGTGTATTAATTCTACCAAGCACCAAACCACAGAGAGATGTTGATGCCCTCCTTAGAGGAAATGATTTCCCCAGGGCGACTACTCTTCCTCTGCCTGCGCCATCAGACAGCAGCAGTGGTCAGCTCCTCGAACACAAGCGTCCTCAAAGTAACTGCAAACTGACTACTCACAGCTTGAGAAACATTAGCTCTGCTTCACCTGTAAACTTAGAGGTTCAGAGGAAAAAAGTGACTGTCTCTACAGATAACTCAGAGGTAAACAAAGCTGGAAGTACAAGTGGTCAGGCAGCTAGAAGTCCTAACTTAGAGGCAGATAATTCATGTTTTATAGATGAACTCACTTGTGATAACTTAGTGGAAAACGAAAACCAAAATTTAAAAGCACAGAATCACACAGAGATGTCTCTTAAATCTCCCAATGATGCTCTCGGTGGTAGAAATGAAAGTCTTCTAGAAAAAGAAGTTCTAAGTCAGTCTAAGAATCTTAGCCTGGAAGTAATTTCTCCTGTTTCTACAGAAGATCAGATACATTCTCGCACAATGCTTGAAGGCCTTCTCTTTCCTGCAGAATATTACGTTAGGACAACACGGAGCATGTCAGGTTGCCAGAGGAAAGTAGCACTGGAGGCTGTAATTCAGAGTCATTTAGGTGTCAAGAAAAAAGGCTTTAAAAATAAGAGTATGAAATCTGCTAAAAAATTTAACGTTTCCAATGAAAAAGCTAAGCAAAGTGAAATTAAGGTGTCTGACACACACGCAGAACAACCAAGTTCAGGAATTCCTCAGAAACTTATCCCATTAACTGAAGTCAGCTTTTCCACTGATTCCACAGAAGATGACTTTTCTAGGAAGACAGTTACCAAGCCATCACGTAAAAAATGCAGAGGAAAAAGAAAGTCAGCGTGCACCTCTCCATTAGTTCACCATGAACTACTTTTGCCAACTTCTGGCACATCAGGTGTTAAGAAGTCCAAGGAAGAAATTGCCTTGCACAAAGATCGGAATGAAAAGGCAATTATTCACAGTAAGAAGAAAGTTAAAGGTAAATCGAGATGTGGTTGATGGTGGTGGCTGATGATGGTGGTAGCTAACACTATATGCTCGTCACTTTCTAAATGTTATATGGATACTCAGTGAATCATCACACCAACTGTACATGAGGCAAAATCTATTTTTTTTATTACTTGTATATATATTTGGCAGCATATGGAGTCTTTTTTAGTTGCAGCATGTAGGATCTAGTTCCTTGACCAGGGGTCGAAACCAGGCACCCTGCATTGGGAGTGCAGTCTTAGCCACTAGACTGCTAGAGAAGTTCCCAGAATCTATTTTTATCCTCACTTTACAGATGAGGAATCAAAGGCCAGGTGATCAAAGTGTCTTTAAAGCCACAGGGTCAAGGTTCAAATCTGGCTGCATGGTGTCAGAGTTCACAAATATGGTTGAAAAAGTTGACACTGAGAGGGAAAATGTGTTGGATGTTTACCTAAAATTAGTGTTTATTCAGCTACAATACAGTCTTTTATCCATGGGGAGAAATAACTAATACAGGGAAGTATATTTGAAATGAAATCAATGTCAGAGTAAGAATTCACTGACAAACTCCCTTAGGAATGATTATGTAATAAAATGTAACAGGTCTAAGCCACTTTGGGAGGTAAACTGTCTAATAGTGTCTGAGGTTCATGGGACACAAGATTTTGGAGGATATCAAGTAACAAGTTATAATTTAAACTTCTTGATTCATTTACTCGGGAGATGTATCTGATAAACTGAGCACAGAATTTAGATAATTCACTCTAGTTCTGTGTGAGAGCTCAGCAAACTTTCTATAAAGGGCCAAATAGAAAATACAGTCTCTGTGCTCAGTCATAGCTATTCAAGTGTAATGTGGAAGTAACCATACACAATGTGTAAATGTGACTGTGTCTCAATAAAACTTTATTTACAGAAACAGGCAGCCAGCAGCTCTGTACCATTGGACAGGCTTTGACTTATGAGCCACAATTTATTAATTTAAATAAAAATAATAATCATGGGGACTCCACTGGTGGTCCATTAGCTAAGACTCCATATTTCCTGGTCAGGGAACTAGATCCCACAGGTAAACCTAAAAGAGTTCACATGCTCCAAGTTCACAAGCAACCAAGACCCAGTGCAGCCAAATAAATAAATGTAAAATATTTTTTTTAAATAATCATTTATAAAACCTGATGATGATGGTCCTCACCAGTTTCATTTCACACCACTCTCGGTGATGTGCTGAAGCTACTTACATCTGCTTCTGAGATGACTCTGTGCATGGCTTTCCAACTTGGCATTTATTGATACCATGTTGGTAGCTTGAAGTTGGCCATGATGGAAATATTGACACCTTGGAAAGTGGTATATAACAAAACCCAAGAATTTTTGTTTTCTCTCAGAGGGTTTCCTCTTTCTCATGATGCTCCAGCCACACTGGCCTTCTAGCTTTTACTTGAACTCATCCATCAGGTTGCTGCCTTAGGGTCTTTGTGCTTACATAAACTTATAGTTCTCTCTGTCTGGATTGTACTTCCTTTCCGTGGTTAAAGAATCAGATAGTTTCTTTAAAAAAAAATAGTTTCAGGAGATTGGGATTGACATATATTCACTACTGTACATAAAATAGATAACTAATAATAGAGCCTAATTATAGCACAGGGAAACTCTGTTCTGTAATGACCTGTAAATAGAATCTTAAAAAAGAGTGAATACACATGTATGCATAACTGATTCACTTTGCTGAACAGCAGAAACTAATGCAACCTTGTAAATAAACTCCAATAAAAAGCTTTTTGAAAAAATAATAATAATCATGACTTTTTAAATCATCATCTTTTATGCCAACAAGAAAGGAATTGGAAAGCAGGACAGTCTAGTAATAAGCTTGAAATGTTGCTTTGTGTACTTTGAAATAATCTACTGTGATTTCAGTAACCTACAGGTACACAGAAATTTTTTTTTTTCTTGAGGTGACCTTCATGTAACAGTTCACCGTTTTAAGTTAAGTGAACAATTCAGTGGCATTTAGTTACATTCACAATGGTTTATCACCATGATCCCTGTGTAGTTCCAAAACATTTTCATCATCCCAAAGGAAAACCCCATATCCGTTAAGCACTTTCTCCCCATTTTCTCTTGACAGCCCTTGGCAAATACTAATCTGTATTCTGTCTGGATGGATTTACTTATTTTGGGTATTGTTTTAACAGAAGTATACAATATGTGACCTTTCCTGTCTGGCTGCTTTCGCTTACTTAATTTTCCAGATTCATCTGCGTTGTAGCATGTATCAGCACTTCATTCATATTCATGGCTGAGTAATAATTCCATTGTATACATGTAGCACAGCTCTCTTATCCGTTTATAAGGTACTGGATGCAGCTATATTTTGAATGATACAGAGCTCCTGTTGCTAGAAGTCTAATAAATTAATCTTTGAAAAGGGAGCTATGAGAGAGAAGAGCCAGCGTTTTGTAGACTGTACTCTGATAGCCTGTTGGAATGATAGCTGTGGATCAGAAAGGACTTTAGAGATTCTTAACCCAGCTCCCTCAGAAGGGACAAGGGGAAATGAAGTGAGTTTGACTTGCCCAGGATAACACAGTGAACCAGTGGCAGAGCTGGCACCAGACTGGTCCCAGCCAGCGCTGTCTGGTTTTGGTCCTACAGAGGGAGAGCTGCTTAGTATGCACTAACCTATATGTCTGATTATTGAACTGTCCACAGAAGTTTTAGAGTCCTGGGTGGGAAAACACTGCATGACGTTGGAGTTAGAAACTCACTCTTTGTTGGGAATTGGTGAGTATCTGTTTTTGTTGTTGCTTTCTGTTTTAGGGAAGGAAGGTCATTGTCAAAAAGAGGACTCCCTTTCTTACAGTAATTACGCTTATTTCTCTTCGGATGATGATGCTTTCAGCACTCCATTTCATAAGAACAAAATGCTAAGTTTAAAGCATCTGTCGTCTTTTCTCAAAATCACAGACTTTCAGTTACCTGACGAAGACTTTGGGTCTCTTAAGCTTGAAAAACTGAAGTCCTGCTCAGAAAAGCTGATGGAGCCTTTTGGATCAAAAGTACATGGAGAGGGGCATCTTAAAGGGGAAAGTTACATTGTTGTGGAGGAACCAAGCCCTAAACAAAGCAATATAGAAAAGGAGGGCATGGAAGAGGAACTAATTACCCTACCAGGAAAGGCACATTCTAGAATGCCAAGCCAAAGAAGCCAGCCTCGGGGAAAAGACCTTTCTTCATCCATTGTACTTTTCACTCCTTTGAATTCTGTTGCCTCTGATGATCATGACAGACTGACCGCAGACCTGTACTCACCTGCTTTCCCCATATTAGGTGCTACTCCAGCTTTTGGCTCCCAAGCCCACAGGGAAAAGGTGTCTGCAGAGGCGGGTGGACAAACCTGCTCGCCACCCCGTCTTTCTCACTTAAAAGCCACAGTCAGCCTGGCTAGCAGTCGTAAACGGTGCAACAGCTGGAGCAGCCCCTCAAGATTAGATAGCAGCCAGCATGTGGCAGGAAGAGCAGGACAGCCTTCCTGCGACCCTGACTCTGGTCTCCAAGCAACAACTCTGCCCACCGAGTCTTTCACCTACGAAGCAAGTCAGCTCCAGGAATCACAGAGACATTCTGCTGAGCAGGTACAGACTGCATCCTTCATGAAATTTTCTCTGAAGGAATGAAGTGTCTTAGTGAACGTGAACTTAGTTTCTCAGTGTTTTAAAACGTTTTACCATGTTTCTTTGATAGGACTTCACTGTAAATATTAAGTTCATTCTGGGGAAATAAGGATTAATTAAAATATGTGTATTTTTAAGGGATGCTGTTCTCTTTGTTATTCATGAAGCAGTTGCATTTGGAGCTTTGCTGCTGGTATAGAAAATAAAACATAGGAAATAGTTTGAAGAATGAGTGATACGGACAGATACCATGTATAATATATACATTAATGATGTGACTTTTGTTTCCACAGACTGAAATAGAGGTTCCTGCTTGGGGTAGCTTAAACCTGGGCACCCTACAGCTGGTTTCAAAGTTAAAGGTCAGAAGACTTATCTCTTGGGTCTTAACATGTGAAAAATGCAATGAACTGGTTGGAAAATTCAGAAGAATTTGATCCTTGATAAAATAGATTCAGAAAAACATTTAAATTCTTTTTCACAATATTTACCTGTTATATATATTCTGAGATCTTCTAAAGAAGTTTTTATGTCAAGCTATTGCCAAGAAAAACTTAAGCTAGGGAGCTCGACTTTGTATCTAAGTTTAAATCAGGCATTTTGACAGAGAGAGAGGGGTCATTCATGACTCTCCTACCCAAATAATATAGTACTTATAGAAGAATCACTTACTTTATAAGAAATGGGTAACAGTTCTCAGTTATAACATAGTGAATGGTTAATTTTCATAGGCTGTGTGATGTATATGGTTCTGAGAAATATAAATGATACTCTGGTAAATCCTGTGAAGTGAATTGGACCCATGTCCTGGTTAACTTTTTATACTTGAAATAGGATGGTACACAGCAAGGGGTCTTCAGTCTTACTGCTGTTAACATTTGGGGCTGGATTATTCTCTATTGTTAGGGACTGGCCTGCGCATTGTATGGTATTTAGCAACAGCCGTGGTCTCTACCAGTCCCGTTCCCCCCCCAACCCCAGCAGTGATGACAGCAATGTCTCCAGATATTGCTAACTGTCCACCGGGGAGGGTTGCAAAATCACCACCCCTAATTGAGAACAACTGGTGTCAAAAAAGAGATTTAAATCCACATAAACTATTTCTCCGGATCACTGGCTATGTGACCTGGCACAAACTGTTGAGCCTCTGGGTCCCAGATTCCTTTTTTGTGAAAGATACACTTATGTTTTGAAACTATCCTTAAATCAATTTTAATAACAGTTTCGGAAAGGAATTCAGAACTGTTAAAAGTAGGTAAAAAGTTACTTGTTGTTCTTATAGTTTTTGGTCTGTGTGTGTACAGTTAGGCCTCTCCTCACTCTCCATTTCTAAAAGTGATTTTTTTTAATTTACTTGCTTGCTTATTTTTGTCTTACTTTACAGCACTGTGTTGGTTTTGCCACACGTCAGCATGCATGCTTGCTTTATTTTTGACTGTGCTGGGTCTTTGTTGCTATGCACAGGCTTTTCTGTGGTTGCACTGAGCAGGGGGCTGCTCTCTAGCTGTGGGTCGTGGGCGCTCATTGTAGTGAATTCTCTTACTGTGGAGCCTGGGCTCGAGGGTGCGTGGGCTTAGTTGACCTGCAGCATGTGGGATCTTCCTGGACCAGGGATCAAACTGGTGTCCCTTGCGTTACAAGATGTATTCTTTACCAGTGGACCACCAGGGAAGCCCTCTGAAAGCATTTTTTTTCCTACATCAGACTAAGAGGTTTGTCAACTCTGTAAGTCTTCCCCAAAACCTAGTTTTTTGTTGTGTTGATTGTTAATTGAGTTTTCGGTTTCCTCTTTTTTTTTTTTTTCCTGTTTTTATTGTTAGTAAGTCCTTCTATTTTTCATTGTGCCTATTTCATTATTCTTTTACTAACTTCTTGAGATGCTTGCTTACTTTATTTTTATCTGTATTTTTTATAAATATGAATACCTTTATAATTATAGGAGTTTTTTTAAGTACTGCTTTGGCCACCACATCCTGCATCTTCATTTAGAAATAGTATGTTGTTTCAGTTTTATTCCCTCTTCAACCTATGGGTGTTTGATTAGAATGTTTCATTTCCAAAGGTTCTTAAGGAACTAATGTTTCAGTTAGTTCTTATGGCCTTATGGTCTGTTTTGATGGTTAAATCTGACTGTTCCAATCTGGAGCTACACATTTTAAAGTCAATCACTGTGAGTGTGTATGGGCAATTTTTGTAATTACCTAAGATCCACAAGTCTCTTTCACCTGCATGAAAGTTTAATTACGTTCAGTTGGTATTTCATCTAATCCTTGTAATCCATCACTGTTCATGTTTATTCTGCCCCCAAGAATCCCTTTAACGTCGTTGTTGTTGCCATTCTGTGTCAGAATCCTTCAGGTTCTTGTTCTGTGGATGTGAGTGCCACGTGGTGGGAAATAGCTGGTTTCAAAGAGCCGTGTATCGTAACTGCTTGTGAATACGTCGTTTCTCTTTGGAAACCTCTGGATGCTTGGCAGTGGGAAAAAATGTATTCCTGGCACTTTACAGAGGTAAATCACAATCTTATAGCTGAAAGAGATCTTTGCAATCAGTTGCATGGTAATACAGATGGGCAGCTTACCAAAAATATGGGATCTGTGACTATGCAAGACAGAGCAGAAAAATGATGTTTTTTTTCCCAGTGTTTAATTATGAAAATTTCCAAATATATGAGAAAGTGATACAGGGAGCACCCATATGCCCAGCATGTAAGATTGTAAAGTCAGTACCATGCTTTATCAGATGGTTTTCCAGAGGTGGATTTTTACCCTGTACCTGCTGGAGAAGCTTGAAATTTCATGTCTAGTCTGGCTTCTAAACTTGCTGAGAGCTCTCAGCAAAACGTTATTTCTGCTCTTTTTCTATCTGCAGTTTCTTCTGTTCTTGTCTATCTTTGTATATAGTTTACATGGTTGCAGTCTGAATATGCTTAAAATTTTTAAGCCTGTCTTTTCGTACCATATAAATATGTTTGCTTGTTTCTACATATTCTTCCTACTTACTTGTTTATTTTGAATTTTATTTTTCCAGCTTTATTGAGGTATAATTGACAAATGTCATATATTTAAAGTGCATAGTGTGATGATTTGATGTACATACACACTGTGAAAGGGTTTGCATAATCAAGTTAATCGACATATCACCTCACGGTTTCCTTTTTTTCCCTTGGTGCAAATGCTTAAGATCGACTGTCTTAGCAAATTTCATTCTTGTTCTCCAGTATACCCACAGCCAGTAGCAGTGTGTTTGGCAAAGTGCTGCTCATAAATATTTGTTCAGTGCATAAACTTGTCTTAAATGGTTGCATATTGCTCCGTTTGTCCACATACCAGAATTTAATTATTCTCCCATTGCTAGAACGTTTGTTATGTTAAATAAACGCCACAGTAAACACTATCATGCACGAAGCTTATTTGAGTTAACGTCTTGTAAAAAGAGGGTGTTTGCTGAACGTTTCCAGTGTTTGAAACTAGATACGGTGACACTAGAAAGAAATGTGGCAAATTTTGGAAAATTTAGATTAATTAAAAATGAAATAACCAAATATAATTTTGGGCTGCTTTGTTTTATTTAGGTTCCGGTATTACAGATAGTTGCAGTGCCTGATGTTTGCAATCTTGTGTGTGTGGCTTTGGGAAATCTGGAAATCAGAGAAATCAGGTAAGTAATTCTCAAGGCGTGGTTTTTTTTCTTTATCTGGATCTTTGTCAGCTTGTTTTGAGTTTTGAGTGCAAATTATAACCTAGGCTTGGGTCTTGAAAGACTCTAAATTTAGGTCCAAAGAGAGATTCATTTTGAAAAAAGCTATCAATAGAGTGACATCCCTGACTGAAATTTCCTTTGAAAGTTTGAGCCTAGTCTTCTCATATTAAAGGCTTGCTCCTGACTGCTCTGCGTTTTCCCTTATATGTGGTTTAGGGCACTACTTTGTTCTCCCGATGGTAAAAGTGAAAAGCAAGTGCTCCTGAGTTCTGGAAATATAAAAGCTGTGCTTGGCCTGGCAGAGAGGAGGCTCGTCAGTAGCAGTGGGACCCTTTGTGATCAGCAAGTCGAAATTATGACATTTGCTGAAGATGGAGGGTAAGCATTGGTTGATTTTACTATTAGATCAAAAATGATTTCATCACAGGGCTTCAGAGAAAGTTGAATCGGTAGCATCTTGTTTTCTCTGCTGTATGTGTAGCTCAGCAGGTTCTGCCTCTGTCCTGGGCTGTTACACAGAAGCAGTGGAGGGAGGTGGAGCCAGACGTGGCAGGGAAGAGGGCAGGGAGCAGAGGGGCTAGGCAAGCGTACTGTGTTCTTCCTTCAGTCTCCCTTGACCTCTCTGTGTGTCCTTTAAGTGTTACAGATACCTCAAGAGCCTATACACTTACCTGCTTCCACATACTTGGTTTCCATTGCATCAGGTACCATCTGAATCCTGGCT
Source organism: Oreotragus oreotragus (assembly GCA_006410675.1). Taxonomy (NCBI): domain Eukaryota; kingdom Metazoa; phylum Chordata; class Mammalia; order Artiodactyla; family Bovidae; genus Oreotragus; species Oreotragus oreotragus. The sequence continues at coordinate 106,641 of SJYX01003097.1, read as the reverse complement.
GCTTGCAAACATATATTTATAACTCTGAGCTCTTTCCAACCTCTGGACCTACATGCCTGTTTATTAGATATCTCATGGTTACCTCAAATTCAACGTGCTAAAAACAGAACTCATAGCATCTTCTGTGTCTGTCATATACTCATTGCACTTGATTGGATTTATCTGTCTTTCCTAATAACAGAGGGCGTGAACCGCATTAGTCTTATTTATCCATGACCTGTTGCAGTAAATTGTTCGTTGGCTAAGTCATGTCCAACTCTTTGCGACTGCATGAACTGCGTTGCAATAAAACAGGCAAGAAATAAATAATTGTTTGCTTAAATTAGGAAAATGTTAGTGGAGGTGGGGAGAAGCAGTGGATTTGAGAGAGATGAGATAATAAAGTCATTAGGACCTGGTGACTGAGTAAATAGAGAGGAAAGAGATAAGAGTACAGTCCAAGTTTCTGGGTTGCTCATCTGGGTAGGCGGTGGAACAGTCAGTTGAGATAGCAATGCTGAAAGAAACATGTTTAAAGAGAGAGCTGGTAAGTTTAATTTTGGAGATGGTGACTCTGAGGTGCTTACAGTATATCCAGATAGATAATGCGAAAGGATATGTTCATTGTAGAATGTTCAGAAACATGTACACATGTTTTCTGGGTGAATTTTTTTTTCTGTCATTAGGTTAGTGTCTGTTATGTATTGTTCAATAATATGCAGAAGGGCTGCTTAGAAACTGCTTTGGTAGGAAAGGCTTGATTTTTAATACTGTTTTTAATACAGAAGCAAAGAAAAACAGCTTTTGATGTCCCCTGAAGAGACCATTCTAACTTTTGCTGAGGTTCAAGGGATGCAGGAAGCTCTGCTTGGTACCACTATAATGAACAACATTGTTATTTGGTAAGCTTCCCCTTGAGAGCCCTATTTTTCTCATCTGTAATATAAAGATATATCTCTTAATTTCAAAGGGTTATTAAAATTAAATAAGAAACTCTAAATATGATTGTGTTATTGTTTGTTTACTGTCAGATGCTATATACTTATCTTAATGAGAACATCATATTAATTCAAATAGTCCAAGCAGACTACTTTAAAATAAGTGAAATTTTATTGTCGTCAAAAATGTACTCTTTCTGGTTAATAGCTGAGTAGCTTTTTGAGATTAACTCTTCTGCTTCAAATACCTATGAATTCTGTGCAAAAGAGAACAAATATCTGAAAGCACTAACGAGGAAGAAAACAATATATACTGGAGGAAATTCAATATGTAGAGGAAGGAAATGTCACTGGGCAAGTTTCCTGTTCGAAGGTGAGGCCCCAGTCTGCACACTTGGTTACCGAAAAACTTATATCCTACTGCCTTAAAGGACCAAAGAATAGAAATCAAGGTGATTGCAGCAGCTAGAAAGCAAGAAAGAAAAATCCCGAAAAATAGCCAGCCAGAGAAGGAGCCCTGCTGCTGCTGCTAAGTCGCTTCAGTCGTGTCCGACTCTGTGCAACCCCATAGACGGCAGCCCGCCACGCTCCCCCGTCCCTGGGATTCTCCAGGCAAGAACACTGGAGTGGGTTGCCATTTCCTGCTCCAGTGCATGAAAGTGAAAGTGACGTCGCTCAGTTGTGTCCGACTCTTAGCGACCCCATGGACTACAGCCTACCAGGCTCCTCCGTCCATGGGATTTTCCAGGCAGGAGTACTGGAGTGGGGTGCCATTGCCTTCTCTGGAAGGAGTCCTGAATTCTAGTTAAATATCTGGCTGACCTTTAAACTGCATACATGCATTATTCAGTAATATGCAGAAGGGCTGCTTAGAAACTGCTTTGGTAGAAAAGGCTTGATTTTTAATACTGTTTTTAATGCAGAAGCAAAAAAAAGATAAAGCAAAGAGAACTGAACTGGGTTTTCAGCATTTAGAATTTGAGTTTAGCCAATTTAACCATTGACTAGAGTTAAAAACAAAATCAGTATTCTTCAGAGGAGCAGAATGCAGAGTTTATATGATGTGTCACTGTGTCTAGAATACAATCCAAAATTACTGGATGTGTAAAGCTTGTTTGATTAGATGATTCACATGAACAAATGTGTGATAGGGAAATGACAGTGGAAGTCTCCAGCCACCTCTTTCCTGACCACAGGGGAGAGCCACACCAGGCCTTTTCACTTGCAGGGTTAATTTGTGGTAGGAGAAGAGGCTGGTTTTTTTTCTCAGAAGACTCCCCATTAATTATTTCCTTGAGGCCAGAATGGGTCTTGGTGAGAGAAAGTTATGAGTGTCATTCCTACGTGCCTGTTCTGCATTGTTCAACCCTAACCCTCTAGGAATAAACTAGGTAAGTGTGGCCCCTAGAGAAGCTCTATTCCCCCTGACCAGGGAGCCTCTAGAGTTTGACCCTGACCCAACCTACCAGCTTTCCACGTTTGGCACTTGCCTTGGGGTTTCTGCACGTAGGTCTTATTTCAGACAACGTTCTTTGTAAATGTTGTCTTTTCTGTTCTGTCTGCTGTTTCTATAGTCTGGCCCTTCATTGTTTGGCTCCTAAACTATTAATATAATCTAGTGATTAGTCTCAATACTCAACCTCCAGATTATATTTTATACTGTCACTTTATAAATACTCATTCTCCCATCCCCCCCACCAAATAAAACCTTCAGTGGGGTCCATGTTTGCATTCTCCACCTTCTATTTCCCTAATGTCTCATTACAAAAATTCTTTTCCAGCTGTTCCCTACTCTTTCCCTTTTTTCATTCCACCCTTCAGTTTCCCTCTTTTTCCAATAATAGCCTTTTGGCATTTTGTCAGTAAGGGATCACAGTAGAATTCAAGGCTGGGAAGGGACTATTCCTAGAGCTTGTAAGTATCAGTTTAAGTTCTAAGTTTAAGGGGGTGTATTCAGCCCCACAGTTGCCTTAAGTTCTGTTGCAACGCCTCAGCATTTCCCTGGTGGTCCAGTGGTTAAGACTCTGGGCTTCCATTGCAGGGGGTGTGGGTTCTGTCTCTGATCAGGGAACTGAGATCCCACATGCCATGTGGCACAGCCAAAAAACTGAGGGTTTCTCATAAGTACAGTCACATGGTAGAATAGTTAATCAGTGTCATACATCCTCAGTAGAGCTAAGGAGTGGTCCCAGCAAACTTTTTTTTTCTGTATATTCACCGTCTTCTGTCTTCCTTTTTCCATTTTTTATTCCATCTCAGTCTTCCCTTCTCTCTGTGTTATCGTAGTCTAGCTCTGCTGCTGCTACTGCTGCTGCTAAGTACTTCAGTCGTGTCCGACTCTGTGTGACCCCATAGACGGTAGCCCACTAGGCTCCCCTGCCCCTGGGATTCTCCAGGCAAGAACACTGGAGTGGGCTGCCATTTCCTTCTCCAATGCATGAAAGTGAAAAGTGAAAGTTAAGTTGCTCAGTCGTGTCCGATTAACATATTATAGAGACATAATTATAAGTCTATTCTAGATATAGTTTCTCTCCTAACCAGATTTGGTTTCCTGACCGTTGACTTACGTGGAAAATTTAGACATATAACAAGAAGCGTAATAAGATCATAATGATAGAGCTATGCCCTGTGCCTAATTTCGATAAAAGTGAAATGAGATCCCAGAAATCTTTTCTCCTGGGATTTGAAAAGATTTATCCCTAATGGCATAGCAGGTTCAGTCTAAAGCTAAACTATCAAATTACACTATTGGCAAAGTTGAACTGTAGTTCTATTTTTAGCTAAATCAGTGCTAATCAGAACTAAGGTCCTGTGTCCCTTAGTTTTTCCCTTGGTCACCTCCTGAAGGATGCTGTGATACATAAGAGAATATTATGTGAAAACCAGTTTGTCAGAAGAATGATATGAGCTTATTTATTTTTGGTGTCCAAGGAACTTAAAAACTGGTCAGCTCCTGAAAAAGATGCACATCGATGATTCCTACCAAGCTTCAGTCTGTCACAAAGCTTACTCTGAAATGGTAAGTCTTGATCTGCTGGGACCACTTTGTGTCTAGTCTGTGTGTTACTATTGGTCTCACTGAGTGAGAGCGGTAACTTTGTAAGTCATAATTACTGGGCCCTCTCTGGTGCCTCTTTTTTTAAAAATTGGATAGCACTCCTGCTCTTTCTTGAAATTTATGAGTGCATATAAGTGATCGTACAATATGACTGGGTAAAATTTCTTACTGTATGCCTTAAGGGCAAACCTTGATTTCTAGACTGTACCTAGAAACAATATGCTGATTTTCAGATTTGCCTCCCAACCACATTGCCATAAATGATTTATGATGTGAGTGGATCCCCTTAGGAAGGGTAATTAAAGGGTCCTTGACATGTTTTTCTCTCAGGTTTTACCATTACTGTATAGAGACAAACACAGCTTCTTAGGCACTGTGTCAGTAGACTTGGCTTACAGTCCAGTTTTAACATCTGAACAGGCTGAAGGTACTTGTCCAGGAGTCAGAGGTAACTGCCTGAGTAACGGGGACTGCTGAGCCACAAGCAGAGGCGGAAGCAGCCGGCTCAGCGCTGAGCGGAGACTGACTTGCCTAGCGCAGTGGCAGCCCTGCGCTCACCAGCACCCACAGGCTCTGAACACAAAGGGTGCATCTCCCTCTAGCCTAGCAACTTCTGTGGAAATGAACTCAACTGTTGTGTGATCTTAGGTAACCTATCACATCATCTTGGGGCTAACTTTTTGTATTCTAAAGTAAGAGGGTTAAGTTCATCTCTGGAATGATTAAATACACCTACTAAGCATTTAAATAATTTTACATTTTTGTTATTACATTGATACCTGTTTGATAGTAAAACATTTAATGCAAAAATGTATGATATAGGAAGTAAAATGTCACCATGAAGCCAGCCTCCAGAAATAATAGTTAATAGTTCAGTATGTTGCTAAGTCACTTCAGTCGTGTCCAACTCTGTGTGACGCCATAGACAGCAGCCCACCAGGCTCCCCTGTCCCTCGGTTTCTCCAGGCAAGAACACTGGAGTGGGTTGCCGTTTCCTTCTCCAATGCATGAAAGTGAAAAGTGAAAGTGAAGTCGCTCAGTCGTGTCCGACTCTTAGCGACCCCATGGACTGCAGCCCACCAGGCTCCTCCACCCATGAGATTTTCCAGGCAAGAGTACTGGAGTGGGGTGCCATTGCCTTCTCCGAATAGTTCAGTATGCTGCTGCTGCTGCTAAGTCGCTTCAGTCATGTCCGACTCTGTGCGACCCCATAGATGGCAGCCCACCAGACTCCCCCATCCCTGGGATTCTCTAGGCAAGAATACTGGAGTGGGTTGCCATTTCCTTCTCCAATGCATGAAAGTGAAAAGTCAAAGTGAAGTCGCTCAGTCGTGTCTGACTCTTCGCTACCCCATGGACTGCAGCCTACCAGGCTCCTCTGCCCATGGGATTTTCCATGCAAGAGTACTGGAGTGGGGTGCCATTGCCTTCTCCAATAGTTCAGTATAGGAATCGGCAAGCTTTTTCTGTGAAGGGCCAGTTAGTAAATATTTTCAGTTTTGCAGGCCATGTGGTCTCTGTCCCAACTCCTCTACCACTACAGCCCCAGGTCAGCCAGAGGTTACATATAAACAAGTCATGTGACTATGTGCCAATAAAACTTTTTGGACAATAAAGTTTTCTGAAACTTGAGTTTCATATATAGTTTTCATATGACACAGAACGTTCTTCCTCTTTTTTCTATTTCAAAATGCAGAAACGATTCTTAGCTCATGAACCATACAAAGATAAGCATTGAGCCAGATTTGACCTGTAAGCCAGAGTTTGCCAACCCCTAGTTAAGTGTAAAGCATTTAACATTTTTTGACTTTCAGTTGTTTTTTTTAACAGCCAATGAATTATAATGGTAATTAATTATCCGTATAAGAATGCAGTCATTACAGAAATGTATGAATTAGAAATGAATGTTATTAATCCTAAGATGGCCCAGTAATTAATTTTTCCCATTTTACCCCCAAAATAATTACTTTCCCATTTTACCCCTGAAATAATTACTTTCCCATTTTACCCCTGATATAATTACTCTCAACAATATACATGTGTGTTTACACATATGTGTGACATATATATTTTCATACACAAAGATGTTATTATTAGAACATGTAATTTTAAAGTCATGGGAGGTCTGTAACCCATTTTCCCGCAGAAATAACCATAGGTGATGGTGCCTTTTTTGGGTCATTTTTAGTCTATAAGTAAATAGGCTTTTGCAAACTGGCCTGAAAATCCTGTCACCACTGAAAAGATTGTTTTTATGGGGAAATGTGCTCCAAATTTTCAAAAACCAACTTACAGGTGAACATTTCTGGTTTGAAGACTCCCTCCAGGTGTTTCTGTGCCCTCTTTTCTTAACCCCAGCATTTCCCCAGGTAGATGGCATGAATGTTAGTAGGCTCTAAAGTTGAGGAAGCTGGTAAGTCAGCTAGATTCACACCTGCAAAGACTGGCTGTAAAGTCGTGGGGAGCCCTGTGCTGGAGAAGCCCAAAGTCCAGTGGTCCCCTCAGAGGTTCTGCTTGAAAAAGAGTGATCCAGGGATTAAATCCTCAAGACTTAAGCGTCTGTTGGCCATTCCTGTGATTCTATAGTTTTGTCTCTGCCAATGCTTTCTTTTCTCCCACATACTCTTGATGATTTATTTGGTCGTTAATTTTTCTCCTACGTCAGGGGCTCCTGTTTGTTGTTCTGAGTCACCCTTGCGCCAAAGAGAACGAGTTATTGGGAAGCCCTGTGTTTCAGCTGATTGTGATTAACCCGAAGACAACCCTGAGTATGGGTGTGATGCTCTACTGCCTTCCTCACGGGCAAGCTGGAAGGCAAGTGTGTGATTGCCGTCCAATGAGTGTGACATTGTGAGAAACATCTGTGCACATATAGAGACCAAATATTTTTCTGTGACTGACGTGAATGGAAACATGAAATGCTACAGATCATGGTAAAGAATACTAAGAAGTAGGTTGAAGTGTGAAGTTTACTAGATCTGACTCAAAGTTCAGATTCCCGCCACCCAGTGATTGCCCACCAGTATGGCCCTAGATAGGTGTTTTACGTATAGTCAAGCCTTGTTTTTCCCCACACCAAAACACTTCAGAGTAATTAATATTCCCTACAAGAAACTTATTGTTTATGTTCTTTCCATAAAAGTTAAATTAAGGAAGTTTTAAATGCACTTAAGAAAGTCTGTTAGCCTTCCCTAGTGGTATAGTGGGTAGGAATCCACCTGCCCATACAGACGACCCGAGTTCAATCTGGGACAGTTCCACATGCCGTGCAGCAGTGAAGCCTGTGCTGCAGCTACCGAGTCTGTTTCCTGGAGCCTGTGCTCTGCAACAAGAGAAGCCCCACAATAAGAAACTCACGCACCACAACTAAGGGAAGCCGCTGCTGCCGCAACTGCAAAGCCTGCGTGTAGCAACAGAAAGACCCAGCACAGCCAAAACTAAATAAATAATTTTTTAAAAAAGAGACGATATATGTACTTTGAAATACTGACTACCTCCATCATGTAGGCAGTTGATATTTATCTTTTGATAAATATTTTATCTGTTGACTGATGAGAAGATCTATTTACCAATGCCACAGTTATGGGCATCCCAACAGTTTTCTGAGCTATATAAAGCTCTGAAGTAGTGCTAGTATTCTTAGGTGAAGCAAGCACCATCGAAGGTATCATTTCTAAATACTCCTTTTATTCATGTTTGAAAATAGACCTAGTAAATCAGGATCACAAAGTTTGGCTTTAGTAACTCACAGGGATAAGCAGCCTCGATGGTTATATGTGTATTTCTCTTTCTTTGGATCTTGTGCAAAGCTTGCTAGGTGGTACATGTTCTGAAAGTCCCTCTGCTTGCGCATGTAGCCAGCTGTGGCATTTCTGCAAGTGTTCTTAGTGCAACAAGAACCTCAGAACTCTCATTTATAATATGTGCTTACATAAAACTTTTGAATATAAAGACAGAAGCCTAGTCGTAGGCCAGAAATTGAAGACACATGGAACTACTAGGTCAAGCATTTCTTTTGTACCTTTTCAAACCTATTTGTTTAGCAAATCTTGAAAGCCTATTTGGTACCAGTCCTGTAGGAAGCACTACTGTTTCTAATCTCATGGAAGTTAGAAAATAATGAGCTCAGGTGTTTGAGCACAAGTCACCTATTCTCCTTGTTTGCTTGGCCCTTACAGTAAATCCTTCTCTGCTCAAAAAAGAAAAGAAAAAAGAAACAAATTTTTTTGCTGTTTGATGTGCATAATGCAGAAGGCTTGCATTGTTTGGGATGGAAGGGCACTTTAATTGGCAGTGGAGGGTTGGGGAGAGACTGTCAAGGAAAACGTTATGGGTTTCAAAAGATGAGCTAAGAGACAGCTACACAAAGGAGTGCAAAAAAAAAAAAAAGTTGGGTGTGAGCCAGGGATAAAATATATCATTCAGTTCATTCATATTCACTTAAACTTGACTGTACCAGGCGCTCTACAAGGCACTGGTGATGTGGCAGTGAGGAATAATTAATTTTATTAAGAAATTCTTAAATCACTGTGGACAGTGACTGCAGCCATGAAATTAAAAGGCGCTTACTCCTTGGAAGAAAAGCTATGATAAACCTAGACAGCATATTAAAAAGCAGAGACAGTACTTGGCCAACAAAGGTCCATCTAGTCAAAGCTGTGGTTTTTCCAGTAGTCATGTATGGATGTGAAAGCTGTGGTTTTTCCAGTAGCCGTGTATGGATGTGAGAACTGGACCATAAAGAAGGCTGAGTGCAAAAGAATTGATGCTTTCAAATTGTGGTGTGGAGAAGACTCTTGAGAGTTCCTTGGACAGCAAGGAGATCAAGCCAGTCAATCCTAAAGGAAATCAGTCCTGAATATTCATTGGAAGGACTGATGCTGGAGCTGAAGCTCCAATATTTTGGCCACCTGAGGCAAAGAGCTGACTCATTTAAAAGACCCTGATGCTGGAAGAGACTGAGGGCAGGAGAAGGGGACGACAGAGGACAGGATAGTTGGATGGCATCACTGACTCAATGAACGTGAGTTTGAGCAAGCTCTGGGAAATGGTAAAGGACAGGGAAACCTGGCATGCTGCAGTCCCTGCAGTCGCAAAGAGTCAGACACAGCTGAGCGACTGAACAACAAAGCATTTCTTTTGTGTTAGGTACTGCACTAAGCTTTTTATATCAACTGTTTTATTAAACTCCAAAGCAGTCCTATGAAGTAGATACTCGTATCATCTATCTCTATTTTACTGATGAAGTTAAGTAACTTGCCAGGGTCACACATCTCTTACTTTGTTAGAATTCAAACCCCAGTACCATCCCTGATGGTCTAGTGGTTAGAATTTGGCACTCTTTCAAACCCCAGTAGCTGACTGCAGAGCCCCATCTTTAAAAAGACAGCCAGATTTATTTCATGATGTTTACATTTTCTGTGGGACAGACAGTCCCAAAATATGGAAACAAGAGAATCTCAAATTCATATTCTCCGAGAATACGTAGGCAAACAGTCTCACATTGTTGTGAAGGTAAAAAGAAGGTGCTGCAGTAGACAAGGAGCAGAGTGTATATGTGTGTGCACGCTCAGATTGCCGAATAGGTGTGACTTGATGTGGGCAACAGGCCTGAACAATGACCAAAACCCAGCCAGGCTATGCCCTGCGGGGAGACCTGTCAAGGAGAGGGACAAGCAAAAGCAAAGACACCATGGCGAGGCCAGGCTCGGCTGGTGTGCCGGGTGGGAAGCAGGCCACTGTGAGCTGCTGTGAGGAGATGCAGAGGAGCATCAGAGAGACAGGCAGGGCCGCTAGCGATCGCGGCCAGCAGCCCTAGGACTTCACACGGACGCATGCACGTTCCCATGTGTGTTTGTTCTTGTTGCTTTAGAGACCGTGGTTTGGGCCCATTTTTGTTTTAATGTCTTATTGTTTGTTTCTGATAATGTGATTTGAATTGTCTCTCCTCTGCTTGCTGCTAGGTTCCTGGAAGGCGACGTGAAAGACCATTTCGCAGCAGCAATATTGACTTCCGGAACCATTGCTGTTTGGGACTTACTCTTGGGTCACTGCACTGCTCTCCTTCCTCCTGTCTCTGGCCAGAATTGGTCTTTTGTTAAATGGTCAGGTACAGACTCTCATTTGTTGGCTGGACAAAAAGATGGAAATATATTTGTATACCGCTACTAAAAAGTTAGGGTAACCTGGAAAACAGTGTTCTGGGTATTTTTGGCCTCTTCGTACTCTTTTGAGTTGCTACTTGAAAGGAGACTATTTGAAAGAGTTTTAAAACACTTACTTACCTGTGTTCATTCTGACAGACTGTGTTCCCATGGTGGGGCACTACTGATCTTGAATGCTCATTGTACTTACTTTGGGAGAGAGGGTATATAAGTGGGTTTTTGTGATTCCTCACACACATTTGCACATTTCCTTTTAAGGGTTATGTACATAAAGCTTGAAATGTTAATAAATATTCATTTTGATACATCCTGTTTGGCATATTTTTTCCTATCCTGTAAAGATGATTTTCAGAAACAAGAACTAATTATTTTACAGCTAGAATATTTACTCAGTGATGCTTACCCAGTAAATCTCAGTTAACTTGGTGTGCTGATGTGCAGTATACTTCTGTTTTTCACTGCACCGAGGCTTCGTTGCTACACACGAGCTTTCTTTAGCTGTGGCAAGCAGGGGCTGCTCTCTAGGTGTGGTGCTTGGGCTTTCCATCATCTGGTTTCTCTTACTGTAGAGCACAAGCTCCAGGGCTCTCAGCCTTCCCTACTTGTGGTGCATGGGCTTAGTTGCCCCACAGCAGGTGAAATCTTCTCAGATCAGGGATCAGACTCGTTTCCCCTGCATTGGCACGTGGATTCTTAATGACTGGACTGCCAGGGAACAACCTGAAAGTCACTCAGTTGTGTCCAACTCTTTGTAACCCTATGGACTATACAGTCCATGGAATTCTCCAGGCCAGAATACTAGCGTGGGTAGCCCTTCCCTTCTGCACGGGATCTTCCCAACCCAGGGATCGAACCCAGGTCTCCCACATTGCAAGCAGATTCTTCACCAGCTGAGCCATAAAGGAAGCCCAAGAATACTGGAGTGGGTAGCCTATCCCTTCTCTGGGTGGATCTTCCCAACCCAGGAATCGAACCTTGGTCTCTTGCATTGCAGGCGGATTCTTTACCAACTGAGCTATCAGGGAAGTCCTGCAATTTACTTTTATTAAATTTGTAATATTTTCACATAACTACTAAAAGTAACGCAAAGCCTATTTCAAATGCTAATTTAGAAATGCTGTTGTTCATTTGCATTCTCACATGCATCCTTGATACTAGTACCTGTACTTTCACAAGAGTCAGTCAACAGCACAACTGTACAGAGGACATCATCTTCACCTTCCCCTAAGAGGTTTGAGAGACAGCAATTTTTTTTTTTCCAGATTATTTACTGGCTGTGATGGGTCTTTGTTGGTGTGCAGGCTTTCTGCAGTTGCAATGAGCGGGGGCTACTCTTCATTTCAGAGCGTGAACTTCTCATCGTGATGACTTCTCTTGTGGAACACAGGATCTAGGGTGTGCGGGTTTCACTAGTTGCAGCTGGTAAGCTCAGTAATTGTGCCAGTTGGGCTTAGTTGCTTTAGGGCATGTGGGATTTTCCTGGACCAAGGATAGAACCAATGTCCCTTGCATTGTGAGGTGGATTCTTAACCACTAGGCCAGCAGGGAAGCCCTCAGTTCAGTTCAGTTCAGTCCGACTCTTTCCGACCCCAGGAATCGCAGCTGGCCAGGCCTCCCTGTCCATCACCATCTCCCGGAGTTCACTTAGACTCACGTCCATCGAGTCCATGATGCCATCCAGCCATCTCATCCTCGGTCCCCTTCTCCTCCCACCCCCAATCCCTCCCAGCATCAGAGTCTTTTCCAGTGAGTCAACTCTTCGCATGAGATGGCCAAAGTACTGGAGTTTCAGCTTTAGCATCATTCCTTCCAAAGAAATCCCAGGGTTGATCTTCTTCAGAATGGACTGGTTGGATCTCCTTGCAGTCCAAGGGACTCTCAAGAGTCTTCTCCAACACCACAGTTCAAAAGCATCGATTCTTCAGTGCTCAGCTTTCTTCACAGTCCAACTTTCACATTCATACATGACCACAGGAAAAACCATAGCCTTGACTAGGTGGACCTTAGTCAGCAAAGTAATGTCTCTGCTTTTGAATATACTATCCAGGTTGGTCATAACTTTTCTTCCAAGGAGTAAGCGTTCTTTTAATTTCATGGCTGCAGTCACGATCTGCAGTGATTTTGGAGCCCAAAAAAGTAAAGTCTGACACTGTTTTCACTGTTTCCCCATCTATTTCCCATGAAGTGATGGGACCGGATGCCATGATCTTCGTTTTCTGAATGTTGAGCTTTAAGCCAACTTTTTCGCTCTCCTCCTTCACTTCCATCAAGAGGCTTTTTAGCTCCTCCTCACTTTCTGCCATAAGGGTGGTGTCATCAGCATATCTGAGGTGATTGATATTTCTCCCAGCAGTCTTGATTCCAGCTTGTGTTTCTTCCATTCCAGCGTTTCTCATGATGTACTCTGCATATAAACTAAATAAGCAGGGAGACAATATACAGCCTTGACGTACTCCTTTTCCTATTTGGAACCAGTCTGTTGTTCCATGTCCAGTTCTAACTGTTGCTTCCTGACCTGCATACAGATTTCTCAAGAGGCAGGTCAGGTGGTCTGGTATTCCCATCTCTTTCAGAATTTTCCACAGTTTATTGTGATCCACACAGTCAAAGGCTTTGGCATAGTCAATAAAGCAGAAATAGATGTTTTTCTGGAACTCTCTTGCTTTTTC
>SJYX01003097.1:16150-91007 GCA_006410675.1 Oreotragus oreotragus | reverse complement strand
CCAAGGTAAGAGAAACCCAAGTAAGATGGTAGGTGTTGCAAGTGGGCGTCAGAGGGCAGACACACTGAAACCATACTCGCAGAAAACTAGTCAATCTAATCACACTAGGACCAGGGCCTTGTCTAACTCAATGAAACCAAGCCATGCCTGCAGGGCAACCCAAGGCGGGCGGGTCATGGTGGAGAGGTCTGACAGAACGTGGTCCACTGGAGAAGGGAATGGCAAGCCACTTCAGTATTCTTGCCTTGAGAACCCCATGAACAGTATGAGGGAAGCCCTAGAGATGGCAATTTTTAAAGCCCTAATATGCACTCAATATGCCAGCAGATTTGGAAAACTCAGCAGTGGCCGCAGGACTGGAAAAGGTCAGTTTTCATTCCAATCCCAAAGAAAGGTAATGCCAAAGAATGTTCAAACTACCGCACAGTTGCACTCATCTCACATGCTAGTAAAGTGATGCTTAAAATTCTCCAAGCCAGGCTTCAGCAATACGTGAACCGTGAACGTCCAGATGTTCAAGCTGGTTTTAGAAAAGGCTAGGAACCAGAGATCAAATTGCCAACATCTGCTGGATCATCGAAAAAGCAATAGAGCTCCAGAAAAACATCTATTTCTGCTTTATTGACTATGCCAAAGCCTTTCTGTGGATCACAATAAACTGTGGAAAATTCTGAGAGATGGGAATACCAGACCACCTGACCTGCCCCTTGAGAATCCTATATGCAGGTCAGGAAGCAACAGTTAGAACCGGACATGGAGCAACAGACTGGTTCCAAATAGGAAAAGGAGTACATCAAGGCTGTATATTATCACCCTGCTTATTTCTATGCAAAGTACATCATGAGAAACGCTGGGCTGGAAGAAGCACAAGTTGGAATCAAGATTGCCAGGAGAAATATCAATAACCTCAGATATGCAGTTGACACCACCCTTATGGCAGAAAGTGAAGAGGAACTCAAAAGCCTCTTGATGAAAGTGAAAGAGGAGAGTGAAAAAGTTGGCTTAAAGCTCAACATTCAGAAAACTAAGATCATGGCTTCTGGTCCCATCACTTCATGGGAAATAGATGGAGAATCAGTGAAAACTGGCTGACTATTTTTTTGGGGCTCCAAAATCACTGCAGATGGCGATTGCAGCCATGAAATTAAAAGATGTTTACTCCTTGGAAGGAAAGTTATGACCAACCTAGAAAGCATATTCAAAAGCAGAGACATTACTTTGCCAACAAAGATCCGTCTAGTCAAAGCTATGGTTTTTCCAGTGGTCATGTATGGGTGTGAAAGTTGGACTGTGAAGAAAGCTGAGAGGCGAAGAACTGATGCTTTTGAAGTGTGGTGTTGGGGAAGACTCTTGAGGGTCCCTTGGACTGCAAGGAGATCCAACCAGTCCATCCTAAAGGAGATCAGTCCTGGGTGTTCACTGGAAGGACTGATCCTAAAGCTGAAACTCCAGTACTTTGGCCACCTCATGTGAAGAGTTGATTCATTGGAAGAGACTCTGATGCTGGGAGGGATTGCGGGCAGGAGAAGGGGATGACAGAGGATGAGATGGCTGGATGGCATCACCAACTCAATGGACATGAGTTTGGGTGAACTCTGGGAGTTGATGGACAGGGAGGCCTGGCGTGCTGCGGTTCATGGGTTTGCAAAGAGTTGGACATGACTGAGCGACTGAACTGAACTGAACTTGAATGTATTGAGAGTATATATGCATGATTTCTCTTTTTTTTGGCCACACCACACGCAGCATGAAGGATTTTTGTTCCCTTAACAGACATGGAACCTGCATCCCCTACAGTGGAAGTGTGGAGTCTTAACCACTGGACTACCAGAGAAGTCCCATACACCATTACTTCTCTTTTAAAGATGCCTTTTAATGATACATCTATTAGTGGGTTTTGCTAATTTCATTACTACCCTTTAATCAGTTCACTTCAGTCGCTCAGTCATGTCCGACTCTTTGTGACCCCATGAACCCTTTAATACCTTTGCATAAAAGATTTCACTTTCTCTGCTATACTAACTCTGTCCTCACGGTCTCTAACCTCAAGTGAGTTAATAACTTTGCAAGGACATCATGGACAATAGAGGGATTTTCATAAAGATTTAGTTCACTCAGGAACCCTGAGAAACATGATACCCTAAGTTTAAGAGGAGGGAAAGAGTGCTTTTAGATCATCTGGCAATAGGCATTTGGATCTAGGACTACAAAGCCCAAAGAAGAGGCCAGGCTGGATGGAGGTGGCAATTAAAGCCTCTAGAGTGAATCAGTCCTGAAAATGTATGTTTAAAGTCAAGAATGGGTCAAGGAGAAACCCCCCACCGGGATCAACATTTAAATAATGAGCAGAGAAAATAGGGCCATGAATAGGGCAGAAAAGGAATGGTCAAAGAGGTTGTATCTACTGGACTTCAATTAAGATGCAGTTTATGAAGTTTCACTGGTGGGAGTAGGGGGTCAAGTATAATCTAGATTAGAGTGGATTAAAGGGTGAATAGGACAAATGAACTTACTTACAAAACAGAAATAGAGTCACAGATGTAGAAAACTTGTGGCTACCAAGGGGGAAAGGAGGCGGGGAGGGATAAATTGGGAGATTGGGATTGACATATACACACTACTTCCTAAATATAAAATAGCTAACTAATGGGGAGCTACTGTATAACACAGGGAACTCTACTCAGTTCTCTGTAAAGTATTGAAAAAAATCTCGAAGAGTATATATGTGTGTATATATAACTGATTTCACTTTGCTGGACAACAGAAACTAATGCAACAGTGTAAATCAACTGTACACCAATGAAAATTAATTTAAAAAATGAATAGAAAGTGAGGAATTAAAATTTAAGACAGTAGATTATTCCTTCAAGAAGGTTGACTATGTGGACTTTCCTCGTGGTCCAGTGGCTTAAGACTCCAGGCTGCCAATGCAGGGGGCTCCTGTTCAGTCCCTAGTCAGGACACTAGATCCCATATGCCTCAACTAAGAGTTTGCATGCTACACCTAAAGATTCCTCATAATGAAATGAAGATCCTGCATACGGCAACTAAGACCCAGACCAGCCAAATAATTTTTTTTTTAAAAGAGGTTGACTATGAATGGAAAGGGAAATGGCAATATTAGAGGTATAGTAAAGATCACCGGAGGAGGCCTTGACCCATTCTTGTTTTTAGGTGGGGAGGAACTTTGGCATGTTTAGGGGCTCAAGAGAAAGAGCTAGAAGGGAAAGAAAGGTTGAAGATAGCGGGGAGAAGAGGGAATTGGTGTACAAGGTGCCAGGGGATCCAGGAGGGGATGTGACGGTAGTACAGATGTGCGGGGCAGAGGGAGGGCTGACTGCTCGTCCGGTGGGTGACGTGTTCAGGAAGCTGACATAGTCTGCGTTCATACCCCTTTGATGGAAGTGCTCCTGAAGAACACTGGTGCTCTTTCAAGTGTTCCCCAGCTGCTAAGGATTCGATCTCAATAATGAACCTCTTACCCTATGGACTGTCTTGGCTGACATTTTTCTCTTTGTTTGCTGAAGGAAAAGTAGCTCTCCCAAAGTATGTCATTTAAATAAGAGGTGATTCTGCTATATTTAAAATGGATAACCAACAAGGACCTACTGTATAGCACATGGAACTCTGCTCAATGTTATGGGGCAGTCTGGATGCCAGGGGAGTTTGGGGGAGAATGGATACATCTATGTATATGGCTGAGTCCCTTTGCTGTTCACCTGAAACTATCACAGCACTGTTAATTGGCTATACCCCAGTAGAAAATAAAAAGTTAAAAAAATAAATGAGCTGGGGATGATCTGGAGGGAAGATGTGGGGTGGGAGGTGGGAGGGGGGTTCATGTTTGGGAGTTCGTGTAAAAAAATAAATAAATACAAAAAAAAATAAAAATAAAAAATAAATGAGGTAATTTGTTGTGTTTGACCAAAAGAATCAAATGTAACACAGAAATACAGAGAGGTTATGGGAAGAGAGGGTCCTATATGTGGACTTGGTACGAACAGAGCTCTTCACGACTGCTCCCTCTTCTGAGACCACCCTAGGTCTGTCCCGTGGGTCTGCCACAGAGCATGGCCAGGAAGGCACAGTCAGAGGCCAGGGTGTCACTGGTGACTTAAGCAGATCTCATTGGCCCTAGTCCTAGGACTCCAATCAGGTGCCTGTCAGTTTTCTGCAGAAATGAAAGCCTGCTACTCGATGTGGAGCTTGGCCATTTATTTACTGACAGTTCCAAAGAGGTGATACAATTGCTTAATAAGCAGTGAAGTGGTGGTGTTGAAAACAGGATGCAGGAGAAGCCTGGGGTGGACCGCGAGCACAGCCACAGGGACTGATTGGCATCAGCAACAGCAGGGTGACTCCCAAGGGTTTCTCTTCCATCCTCCTGACTGATGAAAGTCTTGGCTCAAGTGTCACCTCCAAAGACAGGCCTTCAAGGACCACCCTATCTAAAACAGCATACCTCTCATCGCCCCCACTACCCCCTTCTCTGCTTTGTTGGTCTTCATTGTACTTATCAGTACTTCCCGGAGGGTTTTTTTTTGGGGGGGTGTTATATTTTGTGTTGTTTATTCTATATCTGTCCAATCTATCTGAAAATAGATTGCCAGTCTGGTTTGCTCGCTGATGTAGCCTTAAAAACTAGCACATAACAGATTATTGATATTTTCATGAATACATAAATAGAAATTACAAGGCAGGGCATTTTATTTTACTTGGATTTAATGAAAGTAAAAAGAAGCAAACTGAAGGCATGATTGGAGTGTTAATCCAGGCAGTATTCCGAGTTTGGAGTCATTGTTCAAAAGTTTCGATTTCCCTGCTGAAAAATATGAATGAATTAGCACTCTTCAGCTTACTCCCATGTTCCCATTTCTGTGAGCTATATAGTTTACACACTGTCAAGTTTTTAAATATCTGTATGATTTTTATTGTCCCACATTTATTAGTCTTAGTTATACATTTACATGACACATTCTTCTTTTATGCTGAGTTTTGATCTATTCAATAAACTTAATATGGAAGAATTGGAACCATTTGGTGTCTTTTCAGGTGGCTCCATAAAGGTATAACAGTCCTTTATGTCTCCGCTCAGAAAGACTCCAGTGAGAGGCAAAGTGATGGATAAGTGATTTATTAGACTAGGACGCTAGTTAGGCTTACAATCCAGCAGGTGAGAGATGCCGCACCCTGAGAACTTAGTGGGCTACAGTTTTATAATCAAAGGAAAAATCGGGGCTGGGTAAGAGACCACTTTCTTCCTCATTCCTGGGTAGACATCATGCTTCCATCATCAGCTCCTCCAGGTTGGGCAAGGGAGTTTTCTTGTCTCTACAGGGTCAAGCCAGGACTATTAAGGCACTATGGGAATATTTCAGATCTCAGTACAGTGAGGGTCTTTACTTTGAAATGTTAGCTTTCTGTAAATTATTTTTACCTGTGCAGAGAGCATGACCTAGGGGTCATTAACTTACTGAACTCAGTGGGCAGGATGTAGGTCTCACGCACCCATTATTTTATCGTTTGGGGATATGTCTTCTCCTTCTTCTGCATGGTTTTGTTGCTAAGCAAGCCTGTTTGGTTTTGCGGTTAAGAAAGCCTTTTTTCTTGAGTGATCATTAACTTACAGGGGTTTACCATATTTTTCTACTTAGAATCCTCTAGTGGGATTAACTATTTAATCACCTACTTTGTTCCTTTGCCCCTATCAGAATCACCGACATCAAAACTGTAACTTTCAGAGAATAAGTAAAAATAAGTTCCTTTCTTGTGTCAGTGAAAGACAATATTTACACCATGTTAGCTCTGGCCCTAGCATCTATTCGCCTTTGGACCTGGACTGCAGGGCTGCCCGCCCCGATGGCGCAGTGCAGCCAGGAGCCACCAGGGGCCGCCACTGCCAGCCGCTCCCCACAGCCGCCGCTCTGTGCGTCGCCTGCGCAGAGCGCAAGGGGCTACTGAACCCGAGGGCGCGGCGCGGTGCATCCTGGGTCGGCGTAGCCATGGCGGCTCGTGTCCTTTGCGTCTGTGTCCGCCGATTTCCCACGGCCTTCGCGCCGCTGCCCAGGCTCCCCACGCTAGCCGCAGCCCGGCCGCTCAGCACTGCCCTCTTCGCCGCGGAGACCCGGACGAGGCCTGGGGCTCCGCTGCCGGCCTTGGTGCTCCCGCAGGTGACTGGCGGTGACTTTGTGGGGGGCCTTGGCTGGGGTCAGGCGTCGGGCCCACTCGGGATGAGAGGGAGGGGCNCCGCTCAGCACTGCCCTCTTCGCCGCGGAGACCCGGACGAGGCCTGGGGCTCCGCTGCCGGCCTTGGTGCTCCCGCAGGTGACTGGCGGTGACTTTGTGGGGGGCCTTGGCTGGGGTCAGGCGTCGGGCCCACTCGGGATGAGAGGGAGGGGCCAGGCAGCGGGGCCGCGGCTGCTGTGGCTCCTGTTGGTGGGGATGACCAGGGGACACCTGCTCGCTCCCTCTCCCACTGCCTAACGGTGCTTGGTTGACCCCTGCCGGCACGCGGGTGACCTAGAGATTGTGAACAAGAGCACAGAGCTGGAGTCAAACACCCCTGGGTCCGAATGCAGATTGCCTCTGACCAGAACTTTGGACAAACCAGGTACCGTCGCCCAGCCTCAGTCTGAATCGTAAAACTCTACCTTGTGCAGTTCCAGCGAGGTTTAGAGGAGATCATACTGGTAGATTGCGGAGCGCGGTGCTTTATAAGCTCTCAAAAATAATGGTCGCCGTTAGTCGTAGTGATAGTGATAAATACCGTGATGGCTTTCTAGGGAAAAACTGATGACTGGGTGCAAAGAGGAAGACACGCCGCCCTATAGCCTTCTCCACAGCAGTTCTCTCCCCAGGTTGCTCCCTGTGGCACCTTTTGCCTGTTTTGGGGTCTCCTTAAAATAAGGATAGGAAGCAAGTTAGTTTTTAAGTTTTTTTAAAATCTGATGAAACCTTTTAGAGGCTGAATTTCTCCTTATGTTAATGAGTCTCAACCTTAGTTGCACATTCAAATCACCTGGGTAGCTTAAAAATAAGTATGTTCCTCGTGGGCCCCCCACCCATCTGATTTACCTCCTCTGTGATGAGGCACTGACATGTGTGCTCTGTAAGTTCCCCAGGTGACTCTGAAGTGCATCAAGGTTAAGAACTATTGTCTTAAGGGTAGATAGATTCCCAAAGTTAAGTAGAGAATGCCCTTTTCAAACTCTGGGACTTCATGTAATTGTGGTTTCAACCTCCACTAAGGTGATAGAATAAAACCTAAGAATGCCCAGGCCAAATCAATTAAAATCTCTAGCAGTCCAGCGTGGTCATGTATTTTTAAAAGTTGTCAGTGATTCTTATGTGCAGGCAGTGTCGAGATTAACTGACAGTGTAGTAGATTCATCCAGGGGGCATTGTCCTGTCAGTGAATCAAAAAGTTAAAAGTGTCACCTTGAAGTTAAAAGAGTAGTGTATACAGTTACCGTTTTGTTCCTGAGACCAACTTCAGTGTCAGGCTAAGAGGCAAAGTGATAATTCCTTATTCTTGGAGCATTGCGCTTCAGACTTGATTGTGTGCTCTGATCACTTGCATTAAAATATAGATTTTGGAAAGGGGCCTGAGAGCCTTCATTTCCAGTGGCCTTCCAGAAGATCCTGCTGATGTTGCTGCTTGGACCGTGACTTGAATTGCAAGGTGGCTCAGAGAGGTTCCACTACCTCTGCTGGGTTTTACATACACAGCAGAGCAGCCATTTTCTTTATGCTTACAGAGTGGTTTTGACTAAGTGCCCCCATTTAGCTACCTTATATCCTTTTTGGATTAAACTGGAGAGTAAATACTTGTTCCTTCAAAGATATTGAGGGACTGTGTGACAGGCCTTATGCTAGCAGTTGAGAGATACAGAGACGCATACAAAAGAAAGACATCAATTCACGTCTTCTTTGGACACGTGCCAGCTATGTTAACCTTGCCAGCTTAGTCCCTGCTGTGCGGTTTTCCCTAGGTGGTTTCTGACATTATTTTCTCTTGGTTCATCTCTTATTCCACCTTGTTGGGAACTTTCTCTACCAAATCATTAAGTGTTGGTAAGGTCAAGAGATCACTTGCCACACACTCTCCCTCGCCCATCTCTTTGCTCTCTTGGTTTCTGTTACCGCTTGTATGCCAGTCACCCCAAACTTCGCCTCCAGCCTTTGTTCATTTCATCTGAGCCTTTGCTCATTCTACCTATTCTGTTTTGTCAGCTTTTCCCTCCTCAAATCCATCCACTATGCAGACCCTGGAACAACTAGTTATTTATATTCTAATTTTTTTCCCCTGAAAAAAGGAGCCGAAGCATCTTTCCTGGGTATAAAAATACAACAATATAAAATAGAAGGTACCAAAAAAAAAAAAGATGGGTAGTGGCCTAAAATGGGACCTTGAAGTCTTTTACTTGACCCAGAGCCCTGAATCTAGACAGACAGCCAGAGTACAGAGAATTTTCAGAGTTCTTGTGCAGGGAATGCTCAGCTGTTCCTGGTACTGGAACCAGACTGACACGTGTGGTGGTGATGGACTTGGGGCTGCGATCTGACAACGTCATTCATTCCCGAGTCTCGTATCTCTACCCTCATTGGCTCTCAAGGATTGAATGACAACTTCTGTTACTGAAGCAACCTACAAATACCTGTCATGGCCCTTGCCACATTTTTGTTATAATTGATCTGTTTGGATTAGTGTTTTCCATTAGACCATAGGCTTCTCCAAGGGTAGATGTCTTTATTTATCTTTGTGGATCCAGCCCACTGCACCAGGCTTGGCACAAAAGGTAAAGCTCAGAGGCTGCTGAGCCAGGCAGGGAATAGGTAAAGGCAAGCATTGCCGTTTGAGGACAGGCGTGTGCAGTGCAGAAGGCAGCGGATGGATGAGAACCGCAGTGAGCATGGTCCTGAGGCAGTGGCTTCTCATGCCACTTCTACATGCACTGGGGGTGGATGTAGTGGCACATGCAGAGGCCAGGATGAGCCCAGCACTTACCTAGTGTTGACCTTCCGGTGCCTGTGAAAGGGAGAGACCCAAGTTGAGGTGGGAAGACAGGTACTTTGAAGGGTGCTGTATAGGTGCTCATTCACCCACTGAGGAATGTGGATGTTCTCTGGGTCACGGGGAGTAAAGATCAATGCAGTTTGTTGAAGGAACATTTGAGACCTTCCCTCCCACTTAGCTGGGTGACCCAGTAAACCTGATGATGAGAGCATGGGGAGAGTGGAGGCTGGCTCTGAGGTTTCTGGCTAGAGCCCCAGGGGTCGGAGAAGGAATGGAGGTCTGCAAGCAGGTGTTTTGGAGACAGGTAAGAAATTTATAACCAAACTGCGGGTGGGATGTCTGCTACCCGGGTAGAGCCATCCAGGGGGTAGTTTGCAGAGATGGTCTTTAAGGCCACCTAGGTTCCTCTGAGTTCCCCTCAGAGATGAACCCAGTTCAGGGTAAGATGGAACTACTCAGGTTTATTCCTGCTGGTTCACAGGGTTGGGTCCTCATTCTTTTCCTGCAGACAGTGGCTTCTCTAATGTCTGAGGGAGGTGATTTTGTTGCATATAATTGTTAAGTATAGACCCTGGGGAAGAATAATTAACACCAGAAACAATGTTGGCCGTTGGGGACACTTTTCAGAAGTGCTTGTCCACTCTGTTTTTAATGACTGAGATCCAGCAGAAGGGAGGCAGTAAGACCCTTCAGGAGGCCATTCTGGGAGACCTGGGACAAGATAACCTTTTGTCTCACCTGTAAAACAGGGTTATTATTAGCCCTAAAAGAGATGACATATGTTAAGTGCTATTGGCAGTACTGTAACCTGATAGAGAATCAGTAAAGAGGCTAGAAAGCGGGGCAAGAAAGGGAGTCAGTCAAGTACTTTGGGCTACGCTATTGCCTCCCTCTCAAACTGGCAGGTCACTGCCATCCGGAGCCTACAGCTGCTGCTGCTAAGTCGCTCCAGTTGTGTCCAGCTCTGTGCGACCCCATAGACGGCAGCCCACCAGGCTCCCCCGTCCTGGCATTCTCCAAGCAAGAACACTGGAGTGGGCTGCCATTTCCTTCTCCAATGCATGAAAGTGAAAAGTGAAAGTGAAGTCGCTCAGTCGTGTCCGACTCTTCGTGACCCCATGGACTGCAGCCTACCAGGCTCCTCCATCCATGGGATTTTCCAGGCAACAGTACTGGAGTGGGATGCCATCGCCTTCTCTGGCTGAGCCTGCTAGACAACCCTGAATAACACTTACTCTGTATGTGCCAGGCAATGTTTTAAGCCCTCTACGTTTCATTATCTCCTTGATGCCTCAACAATCCTGTGAACTTGGGTACTATTGTTTCAGTTCAGTTCAGTCGCTCAGTCGTGTCCGACTCTTTGCGACCCCATGAATCTCAGCACGCCAGGCCTCCCTGTCCATCACCAACTCCTGGAGTTCACTCAAACTCATGTCCATTGAGTCAGTGATGCCATCCAACCATCTCATCCTCTGTCGTCCCCTTCTCCTCCCGCCTTCAATCTTTGCCAGCATCAGGATCTTTTCAAAAGAGTCAGCTCTTCGCATCAGGTGGCCAAAGTATTGGAATTTCAGCTTTAGCATCAGTCCTTACAATGAACACCCAGGACTGATCTCCTTTAGGATAGACTGGTTGGATCTCCTTGCAGTCCCAGGGACTCTCAAGAGTCTTCTCCAACACCACAGTTCAAGAGCATCAATTCTTCGGTGCTTAGCTTTCTTCACAGTCCAACTCTCACATCCATACATGACCACAGGAAAAACCATAGCCTCGACTAGACGGACCTTTGTTCTGGGTGTTTATTGGAAGGATTGATGTTAAAGCTGAAATTCCAATACTTTGGCCACCTGATGTGAAGAGCTGACTTGAAAAGACCCTGATGCTGGGAAAGATTGAGGGCAGGAGGAGAAGGGGAAGACAGGATGAGATGGCTGGATGGCATCACCGACTCGATGGACATGGGTTTGTGTGGACTCCGGGAGTTGGTGATGGACAAGGAGGCCTGGCGTGCTGTGATTCATGGGGTTGCTAAGAGTCAGACACGACTGAGCAACTGAACTGAACGGAACTGACGGAATCACAGGGAACCCGCCTGGCCCCTGCAGGCAGTTGCCAGTGCTCCTGGGGTCGATGCTGACACCTAGTGGGCCACTTGGGTAGCTGCATGTGAACATGCCCTCACCAGCCTCTTCCCTTGGGCGCAGAGCATGTCAGCCTCCCGACTCACCCTTTCCCAGCGGTAATTCACCTCATACCACTTGCTGTGCTGCACACAGACGAGGCCTCTGTTAGATCCTCCCACCTCAGATTTCTTTTCTGTCCTTACCAGTATTAACTCATGTCTTCTCCCTCTTTCTCTTTAGTCCTTTTTGCTTCTTCCCTTTTGTTTATGGTTTAGAAACCTTTTCTAGTCATTGTTAATAAGTTGGCCTGTGGCATCCCCAGATCAGAGGTCTCCTTAATCTAACATGCTGTAATCGGAAAGGAAAAGAGACCATAAATGGAAACGAAAAGAACAAGGGCTCTGATCTCTTTAGCTTGCTGATTAAACCTGATCGCAGTGCTTGATTTTCCTTTTCTGCAAGATAAATGTTTCTTAAGCAGATGTGTACTGATTTGGTTAATTGGCAGTGTTTTGGCTTTTTAATCGTTTGTTTTTATGGTTGTGCTGGGTCTTCGTCGCTGCGAGGGCTTTTCTTCAGCTGCAGAGAGCAGGACTGCTCTTTAGTTGCAGTGATTTCCCTTGCTGCCCTAGGGCACTCGGGCGTCAGTACTTGTGGCGCCTGGGCTCTGGAAGTGTGGCTCGCCGGCTCAGTAGTTGAGGCACACAGGCTTAGTTGCTCGGCGCACGTGGGATCCTCCCGCGTCAGCAATCAAACGGATGTCTCCTGCATTGGCAGGCGATTCCACGGAGCCACCAGGGAAGCTCCGGCAGTTTTTTAAAATACATTAATTTTATTTTGGTTGCGCTGGGTCTTTACTGCTGTGCAGAGGCTTCTAGTTGTGGCAGGCAGGGGCTATTCTCTAATTGAAATGCACTCTCACTGTGTGGCTTCTTGTTGCAGAGCACAGGCTCTAGGGCAAGGGCTCAGTAATTGTGGCACACAGGCTTCGTTGCCCTCAGGCATGGGGGATCTTCCTGGACCAGGAACCGAATCTGTGTCCCCTGCACCGGCAGGTGGATTCCTAACCACTGGGCTACCAGGGAATTCCTGGCAGTGTTGTTTGGTTTTCGGGTTTTTTTATTTTTTTAACAATTTTTTCATAGACCTTTGTGACTGGAGGACCTTAATCCCAAAAAGGAAACCCACTTCCTAGGGGTTTCCATCCCCTAAGAACTCCAAACTGCAGACCTAAAATCAACTTCAGAAGGTGAACACACCAGTTGAGGTTAAAGACTTCTGTACTACGAACTGCCAGATGGCTGTCTCATTTTCCCCTCTTGTGCCCCATGCCTTCCGTGGCCTTAAGTCTGCTGATCTGTGACTTGGACTCCCTTTCACATTCTGTGAAGGAATCCAGTCAAGACCGTCATACCTAGTTGAATTCCAAGTGGGCTAAGATCAGAAATTTGAGATATTACACAATGATGCCAAAGATCAGAATGTCTCATTATTTAGTGGGTAGCAACAAGGCAAGCCCACTTGGAAACAGATTGGAAACGAATGCCTGCGAACTCATCATCCTCTTCTTTGGGTTCATAGCTGGCTTCATTTGTCTTGGCCAAAGTCTATAATTACCACCAGGGCCAAATTAGACACCTGTGGTGTGTGATTCTCAGTGTCAGTTCACCCTGACAGCTCTTCGGAGGAATTATTTTGCCTTGGGTATTAAAAGGATAGTGGGCTGCTTGAGATGTGAGGAGCCTTAGGGTCCTCTGCAGACTCTAGATGATTTTAGTGGCAGTTTCACTGCGTGGGACAGATGTCCCAAAGCCTGGAGGCCGACCAGAGGAGAGGAGAGTGTCTGTCCTGACTCAGAGGAAAGGAGATCCTTTTTCGGCCACACCGTGTGGGATCCTAGTTCCCTGACCCGGGATGGAGCTCGAGCGCCTTGCATTGGAAACATGGAGTTCCAGCCACCGAACTGCCAGGGAAGTCCCAAGAAATCCATTTTTATGCTGTTGAACTGCTATGGCTTCTGACTCTACCCTGCATTCGGCCTCTGTGTGTCCCGGTGGCCACAGTGAGCCTCCCTGGAGGTGGACTTGCTAGCCCTGTGAAAGCCATCTGTAGCCGGTGCCTTCTCTAGAGGCATTTTGGGCTCCACAGCAGCCCTTCCCTTATCCCTTGCTCTAGGTTCCAGGCAGAGTTACACAGCTGTGCCGCCAGTATAGCGACGCACCGCCTTTGACATTGGAGGGAATCAAGGACCGTGTTCTTTACGTCTTGAAACTCTATGACAAGATTGACCCAGAAAAGGTAATTNTGCTCTAGGTTCCAGGCAGAGTTACACAGCTGTGCCGCCAGTATAGCGACGCACCGCCTTTGACATTGGAGGGAATCAAGGACCGTGTTCTTTACGTCTTGAAACTCTATGACAAGATTGACCCAGAAAAGGTAATTGATGTGGTTTAAATGATTTTTCTTTAAATGTGTATTTAATCACATGGTACAATATCAGTTAAAGACAAGATGATAATAGACACTGTGTGCCATTCCTGAGGGAGCAGGACGTCACTTCTAAGGTGTGGTGTCTTGGCAGTAAGGCAGCAAGGAAAAACAGACTCTCAGGTGTCATTCAGAACAGTGATCAAAGATCATTGTAAAATGTACAAAGTCAGCTCATCATTAACTATATATTGCTAACTATTTCAAAATTAAGGTTGAATAAGTTAACATATAAAGCACACCTAAGTGTGTGTTGCCACAGGTTAAAAGTGTAATATTATTAATTGTTATGGCTCTTGATATTTAAAATATGACCTCTTTATATTAAAAAAACTTCTTGGTAATGATTAAGTGACGTTTCACTATTCAGTTATTTTGAGAAGCAAGTGTTCTCACAGACTGAATTTTGCATTTTGTGTTCTTTTCTTGTAGCTTTCTGTAAATTCCCATTTTATGAAAGACCTGGGCTTAGACAGTTTGGACCAAGTGGAGATTATCATGGCCATGGAGGACGAATTTGGTAACACACAGCTGGGTCTTGGTTCTTGATTTAGGTGGATTCAATGCAGAGAAATGCTGGGAGTCTGATGGGGATTTGCAGTTGCAGTGCGCTACNTTTTATGAAAGACCTGGGCTTAGACAGTTTGGACCAAGTGGAGATTATCATGGCCATGGAGGACGAATTTGGTAACACACAGCTGGGTCTTGGTTCTTGATTTAGGTGGATTCAATGCAGAGAAATGCTGGGAGTCTGATGGGGATTTGCAGTTGCAGTGCGCTACCCCCCACCTCCACCGGCTTCCTATTGGATGGAGTAAACGTCAGGGACAGTGCACTTAATATTTGGGAAGCAGGTCCACAGAGTGTACAGTGCAGTACCAAGGGCTCAGTGACGAGAAGAAGCCTGGGGGAGCATGGGCCTGAGATTCTTGGGGTGGGGCTCCTAGATGAAGGGCATAGCCTTCACCTGATGGCTGATGACACCTTGGAGCACCCTCCCCACCAGTGAGCTAGACCTAAATGTCCATGTCTAGAAAAGCGCCAGGTGTGCCTAGGTTAGGATGTGTGCCTGTACACACACCCATACACACATGTCTTGGTTTCCTGCAGCGCTTTCAATGCACATTCCCAAGTTATCCTTGTCTGGGATGGTTAGTTATACAAACGAGACTGTTACGAGGTTCCACGGCTCATTTAGGGGGTAAACTGCCTGAATAGCAGCCAAGGGACTTGTATACCATCCCACAGAGTCCTCAAGATAATTACAGTTCCTCGAGATCATCCTAACTAGAGGGGTGGCACCGGGAAGGGCTGTGGGGTTTCTTTCTGGGGTAGTGGAAATATTCTGGAGTTAGATAGTGGTTATGGTGCACAACCTTGTGAATATAGCAAAAATCATTGAATGTTGCCCTTGAAACGGGGGCATTTTCTAGTATGCAAATTATGTCTGAAAAATACATCATCTGGTACATAATAGGCTCACAAATGGGATTCGAGATTGCTAGACATTTTTGATGTGCTTATGCATGTTGAAGGGTTAGATGCTTTCAGTTCTAAAGGATTTGCTTTTTCTACACTCATGCATTGTTGTAAATTTCACTTTCAGGGTTTGAGATTCCTGATATAGATGCGGAGAAGTTAATGTGCCCACAAGAAATTGTAGATTACATTGCAGATAAAAAGGATGTATATGAATAAAATATCAGGTAAATAATTTGGCTTATTGTTCTCCCATAGAATTAATCTCTCCATGGTTCTTTGATAAAAACTTAGGAAGAAATGGAAAAATGGAAGTGCTTGACAAGATTTTCAGGAGTTATAAANAGTTAATGTGCCCACAAGAAATTGTAGATTACATTGCAGATAAAAAGGATGTATATGAATAAAATATCAGGTAAATAATTTGGCTTATTGTTCTCCCATAGAATTAATCTCTCCATGGTTCTTTGATAAAAACTTAGGAAGAAATGGAAAAATGGAAGTGCTTGACAAGATTTTCAGGAGTTATAAAATGCAGGTACCTTCTGGTTATCTGCCACTCCAAGGGGCCCAACCCTACTGATCATCTTTCTTCTCCAGAGGGATTGACAGCAGTTCATTCCTAGACAGGACTCTCTTGTCAGCCCTCCTCATAAACGCAGACTTGTACGAAAAAGCTGAGCAAGGTCACCCTGAAGCGGAGGCCTTTGCCTCCCTCAGTTACCCGCCCACCCCCAGGTCTATCCAGCCTGCTGTCCAGGAAGCTGAGATGGCCTGGCTCCTAAGTAGACAGGAGAGACCTTCTGGGTAGGAGCATGAACTCCGGCGACAGATGCCTGAGCTGACCCAGTACTGCCGCGTCCTGTGAGCCTGGGATCTTGGGCAGACTGTGTAGCCTCTGTAGCCTCAGTTTCCTCATATGTAAAATGGGGGTATGACAGGGCCTGCCTGGGTCTTTCGTGAAGGTAAAACTGTGTAGTGTGTATCAGTCATCTAATACAGTGCCTGAAGTAAAGAAGCCTCTTAATATTAGCTGTTGTTCTTTAGGCTGTAGAATAAGTGATCAGACTTTAAAAACAAAACATTGTATTTGTGTCTGTAACTTTAGTAACCCTGGATTTAGCACCTCAGAGATTATCATTTAAAGTGTCTGTGACTTTAGTTAGCCTGGATTTAGCACCTCAGAGATTATCACTTAAAGTTAGTAACACCAGAGAGAATTTACTTTGTCTTTTGAATTTACTTTGTCTTTTGCCAGACCCCTTTTCCTCACTGAGAGAAGGCTCAGAAGATGCTGGCGAGTGTCTGGCAGTGAGAACACATTTCTGCATCATTGCTGACTTTGAGAGTAATTCTGTTTAGACTTGTATTTAAATTGTCTTAAGTGTTTTTGCCCTTTGAAAATAAATCTGTAAAACCAAGATTTTTCTCAGTCTTCAGTTTTTTATGTCTAGAGTGCTTTTTTTAATAGATTGACATTGCTTAGCATTTTTAAAGATTAGTCTGTCATTGGTATTCATGGATATCAGAAATATAACTTTTTCAGCAGAGTGCTTGAAATAAGTTTCTCTCTGACCACCTTCAGTATGAGGAATGAATTAGTGATAAAAGGATGTTTTGCTTCAAAATACTTTGTCCCCCCCGTTAGTTTACTGATTATTCCTCGTATCAGCTGACACCAGTGTGTGGAACTAATTCTTCCTCACTGTCCTAAGGATCCATTTCTGAATTAATGGCATTTAGTAATTTGGGGAAGAGGAAAAAAAGGCTCTCTTTCCCCCTAGGTTACCTTGACTTTGTGTCTGTCGTACATCAGTAGCAACCCTGTTCCTTTTATCCTAGCACTGTGTGAGGTCTTTGGAGTTGATGTAGGCAACTGCTCAGCTCCTGGAGACTTTACTTGAGAGACCTATCCTAAAATACTTGCTTTACTTTTAGCGGAACTTCTAGTATGCGGGAGGAAGGAGATCAAAGGCCTGTAGTAAAGTATGAAGTAGCATCATTGCAGAGGTGCAGGGACTGGCTGTGTGATCCTCAGCCGGCAGAGTCTCGTGGCTGAGGGACGAGGTGACAGGACTGCCGTCTGGTGTGGGGTTTGGGCCACAAACCTGCTTCTCCTGGAGGTACCCGGTGTTGCCAGTTCCTTCTGTGTCACTTTAGAACTACTATAGATAAGAAAGCAGTCACAGTTCCCTCCTTTTTAAGTAAACAGGAAGCATTCATTGCTACGCTGCAGTTTTTTTTTAAGCAGTTAAGATATTCTTGGAAAACTGCAAAACTGGAACATAAGGGACTACCTCTTTCTTTTTCCCAGCTGCATTTATTCAGCAAATGGTTTGAGTACCTATTAGGCACTAGAGATCCAACAGGCAAAAAAATAGGCTGCACAGGACTCCTGATTGGAATGTACTTTAATATCTGGGGTAAATGTCCCGGCTGTTTTATCTCCCACAGCAACTACACATTTTGCCAAAAATTGCAAATGTGTTTGTTGCTGCCTAAAATCCTGAAGTCAGCAGTACTGCCACTAAAGATTGCTAAAATCTTTAACGACATACCTGCCATGAAATGGCCCACTTAACAACCATTCTGTGCTGGTTCTAAGTCTTAAAGGAGCCAGAATGAGGCAGTGGGAGGGGTGGGGGGAACAACCACACATTATTTGGTGACAGTGGTATTTAGGATCTGGGTGCATGTTCAAACAGCAAAGGACTTTCTGGTCTAAAAACTTGCTATGAAGTTCTTTGAGAAACCAGTGTGCCCCTATACATAGGCAGCAAACTGGCCAAATACAGCATTCCAAAGTGTGTCAATCAGAATAAACAGGAAGATCAGTGTGTCTGCTGCAGGCAGGTCCCTTTGGGAAGGGGCGGCTGGGAGGCCTGTCACGACCTGCGTCTGGGCCCAGTGCTGTTCTGTCTCCTCTGAACAGCCAGGGCACTCATGCACCCAATGTAACTACGGTGTGGCGGCCATTGCGGAGCACTCCTCCAGGCTGGGCCTTGGGCCACAAGTGTAGTCTGCTCACTGGAAGCTCACCATCTGGTAAAGGAGACCGTGAAAATCCATGTGATGTTTCATATTCGGCATCACCAATGATAACAGGCACTGACTGAGGTGCTCCTGAGGTCATGAGAGGACACGTCACCTTTGTGGTATTCTTCATCCAACTGATCATGAAACAAATCCAGAGGGTGGGACTTTTTAAAAAATGGTGACGTGGAACAGAAAGGACAGGGTAACTAAATTAAAGGAGACCAGAGACACGTTAACTTCATGGGAAATGTGAAGCTTGAAAGGTTTTGGGGAAAAAACAGGCCATTTTGAGGACAACTGGATTCTACATATGTGATAAAAC
Source organism: Oreotragus oreotragus (assembly GCA_006410675.1). Lineage (NCBI taxonomy): Eukaryota > Metazoa > Chordata > Mammalia > Artiodactyla > Bovidae > Oreotragus > Oreotragus oreotragus. The sequence continues at coordinate 72,544 of SJYX01003097.1, read as the reverse complement.
GATGTTAAATTTCTTACATATAATCAGTATTGCGTAGTAAACTAACCTTATGCTCAGGAGACTATAGAAGTGAAGCAGCAAGATGTCTGCAGGTGACTTTATTTATCTGGCTGCTCCGGGTGTTAGTTGTGGCATGTGGGATGTAGTTCCCTGATAGGTATTGAACCTGGGGCCCCGGCATTGGGAGCTTGAAGTCTTAGCCACTGGACCACCAGGGAAGTCCCTGCAGGTAACTTTTGAATGGTTCAGGAAAAACAAGAAACGGTAGCACAGTGTCAACAGATGGTGACTAGGTGACAGCACGTCAGCTATCCTGTTTGAAATGTGTTGAGAAGACAACATGATAGAGTGTAACAAAGTATATGGACGGCGTTCAGCTGGATATCCCAGTGTGGGGTCGGTTCAATGGGAACAACTTTACACAATGAAAAATTGGTATTTTATTTGAAAAGTGAAAGTCACTCAGTCCTGTCCGACTCTGCAACCCTATGGACTATACAGTTCATGGAATTCTCCAGGCCAGAATACTGGAGTGGGTAGCCTTTTCCTTCTCCAGGGGACCTTCTCAACCCAGGTATCGAACCCAGGTCTCGCACATTGCTGGCAGATTCTTTACCAGCTGAGCCACAGNCAACCCTATGGACTATACAGTTCATGGAATTCTCCAGGCCAGAATACTGGAGTGGGTAGCCTTTTCCTTCTCCAGGGGACCTTCTCAACCCAGGTATCGAACCCAGGTCTCGCACATTGCTGGCAGATTCTTTACCAGCTGAGCCACAGAACAGACTATAAACAGCAGGATTCCATTTCCATACGGCACATACCAAAATGCTCGATTACCACCATGTGGTAGAAATACCTTGGCTTATTTTTGTTAATCAGTGTTTTCTAAATATAAACCCATGTGGTGTAGAAAGTAAGAAATCTGAAAACTGGGAGTTCATTAGGAGCCAAGGCTTGGGAAAGGCATTCCCAAGCAGTGAAGCCTGGGCCGTATTCCTAAGGCTCCGCTGGGGTCAGCCCCGTGGCACGGGCAGGAGCCAGGGCAGCACCAGGTGAGCACAGGAGGTGAAACGCCATTGGTTCAGGCCGGGGTTATGACTGGAGGGTGAGATCCTGGGCGGGGTGGCCTCTGGTTAAAGCTGTGACTGGGATCAGGTCACGAAGCAGGGCCTCTCTTGTCTGGTAAGGAACTTGTAGGCAGCAGGCGCAGCATTTCCCAGAGCAGATGCAGTCAGCCATTCTCGAGCTCAGTGGTTGGCAGCTGGCTGTGCAAAGGGTAAACTGAAGGGGATGAAAGTGCTGGGTACTAGAAGAACCCAAGAGAAAGATGCAGATTTGGAGGTTGGGATAAAGAGAAGAGGGACTGCAAAAATACTCTGGGGATAAAAATAGCAGGTGGTCAGATGACAGAGGAAGTGAGAGTCTCGAGTTCATGGCTTGGGGCTACTGGTCCTGGGTGAACTGCTGTCTGTAAGAGGGAAGAGAGGAGGGTCAGACTGAAGAGATACAGGGGCTTCCCTGGTGGCCCAGCCAGTTAAGACTCCATGCTTCCATTGAACCGGGACGTGGGTTCAGTCCCTGATCAGGGAACTAAAATCTGGCATGCCACATGGAGTGGCCAAAAAGGAAAAGGAAAGGGTTATCGTTTCAGTTTGGGATGTTGGATTTACTTGTGGGATACCCAAACAGATGACAGATAATGATCTAGAACTCTAGGCTGGAGTATGTTTGTGAGGTGCCTCTGGACCTGCTCCCTCCTGCTTTGAAGTTCCTCTGTGGATACCCCGAGTCTAATAAGGGATTTACGTGGGAATGACTGACCCTCTGCTCATGAGATGGCCTCTTGGTGCTTAAGCGTAAAGTGAACTCTGCTTCCTTCAGGGATGGAACACAGCTGGTGTGGAGAGCTAGAACTACATGAGACTCACCTACCATTTGAGATTTCTCTAACAAGCCCATGTACTACTTACCGTCTGGATTTTTTAAATGGTGGCCAAGCAATAAATATCAAGGTTCAAAGTTAAAAAAACAACTCACAAACATATGTTAGTACCCTTAAGATAAACCAGGGAGAAAAAAGAAAAAATATGAAAGCAAAACAAAGTAGCCAAGCTCTTTCCTAAGTTCTCAACAATAAGATCAGCATCTTGGAGCACAGACTCTGGGGTCAGGCACATCTGGATTCTGAATCACAGCCTCGGTCTGTGACAGGCATGTGACCTTGGCTAGGTCTCTTCTCAAAGTTTCCTCCGATGGGTAAAGGGGCGGACGAGAGGTGATGGAGTGGTGACAATGGAATGCACATACTTTGTCCTGGTGCCTGGCAGTGGACAGACTCAACCCAAGAGCTGATGGTAAACAACGTGCCTGCCCTGGAGAGAGGGTTCAGGAGCACCCATTCTTCACCAAGGCTGGAGCCCTGCAGAAGGTCCTTTCCCAGTAACTGGCCTGGCACAGAGCATGAGGCCCAAAGCCTGCTGGGCGGCCTGCCACAGCTGCGGTCTTCTACAGTCTGGAGTGTTCATCTGAAAGCCCCAGACTCACAGTGCACTGAAGTCACCGGGAACAACATGTTTCAGATGCTAAGGTTATTGTGTCTGTGTGTTTGTGGAGGGCAGGGTAACACGCCAGTAAGAGCCCTGTCTAGTATTTCTACTCGAATGCTTGGGCAAGAAAACACCTCTTTCCCTCGGGGTTGCATCTGCTAGAAGCTGAGTCAACAGAGAACAAAGTAGAGCTGAGAGCTGGAGGGTCAGGCGCCCACTGCAACTTGGGGGCCCGGGCCCACAGAGGCCTAGGTCTGACACTGGACTTTCTGGTTACAATCTCCTTGCGTAATTCACATGAATTGGGTTTGTCGTCAGTCGTGGATCCCTGCAGTCAGCAAGTCTCACGTGGGAGGGAGGGCAGAGAACAAGGTGACTCTGCCAGGTGGGGGCGCCAGTTCCCGACCACCACCAGAACCACAGCTCCAGAAGCGGTAACAATGTAACAAACACTCAAGACAGGAAGGGAAGGAGAGCCAGGGGGTCAGGATACAAATGATGGTTATAGACACATGGAGGGGAGGTTTCTTTCAAGGGAGAGCAAGGCTAGCAACGATAAGTTAAAAGGATATTAAAAAAAAAAAGACAGGACTCAGAAACGTTAAGAATTATTGATTGGAAAGAACCATTCTAGAAGGTGTATTAACTAGTATTACTCTTCACATCGTCTATATATTAGGTGATATTACTGAATTGATATTCGTTTTCTTAGGTGGGGTACCCGTGTCGTGCTAAGGCGTAATAATGGCCTTACTCTTTGGAGATGCTGCTTACGTATCCACACGAAACATGTCATGGCATCTGTAAGGCAGTCAAATGACTCAGCAAAATAAAGTATGCATGTGAAGAGAAAGCAAATGGAGTTAACGTTTTAACAACTGGTGAACCCATGTGAAAGCACAAAGTGGTCACTAGCATTTTTCAACTTTCTGCAGGTTTGAAAATGTACAAAAAAGGGAAGACAGCAAGTGATTACAATGAGATTCAGAGGAAAGTGGTAAAAATAGAAGAAACTTGAAAGTTAGGAGTTATAAAATGAGGTGAAGAGTAGGGAAGGGTCTATCAGTAGAATAAGACAGGCTAATAAGGCTTCAGAACAAAAATAGCCTCGAGAAACTGGAAAAGGCAGAGGTTAATCCCAGCTGAAAACGGCCCAGTGGTGTCGGCAGAGGCCTCCTGGGTGGAAAGCACAGCAACGTCTACAAGCAGGATGAGCTAGGCCACTTCGGGCAAAAGCAGGAAGTCCTCGCCTCTTGCCCTCATGACAGTGTTTTGTGGGGTCCCTGCCGTCGAGTGTTCTGTTACCCACAGTTGAGAAAATGCCAAGGTGTCTCCCCCCAAAATGTGGTACGATATTCAGAGCGGAGTTCATCTCATTCTCTGTCTGAGGAGGCTCAATCACCCTACCTGGTTTAAGGTGCCTCCAGTAACAGTTCAGAAGGGCCCTTTATGCAGACAGAAGATTCCCCAGGGGCATCAGGCCAGAGACAGCATGGAGCACAGCCCCACCCGCAAACAGTCAGAACCTTAAGAATCTAATGGTGTGGTTCAAGGATTGTGAGGCAATGGGAAACTACACAGAGCCAGGAAGGGGCAGTGAGACCAGAACCTTCAGGAACATTTACCAAGTAGGGCAGAGAGGAGAGAGGGTCCAGCGGGAGCAGTGCTGGGTCAAAACCAGTTCTGCCAACTACAGTCACTGCTCGTGCCCAGGTCTCTGCTTTCATCCTGCTGTTGGTAACAGACCTCCCTCCCTCCTCCTGGGTCTTTGTGGCTTGTGGCTGAAGCTGCAGCTCCGGCTCAGTGTTTGATCAAATGTGTCCTGGCAGAGTGAGGACTGCGCGGCGGCCTGCCCTCCAACCCCTGGGGGCCAGGCAGAGGAACGCCCTGACAGGAACATGGCTGACCGCCAAGCTGGGAGCTGGACTCACACGGAGCGCATCAAGTCGGATCCCTTTATCAGCTATTTTCAGCAGGAACAAATGTGGATATACCCAAGAGCCAAACAAGGAAGATGGTAACGTGGTGCCCCGCAACTGGACAAAAAATGACTCCGGGCCCAATTTCAGTGTTTGTCAATTCCCAGTACAGATCAGGCGCATGAAGAATTGGAAGGAAAAGGAGACGCAATTAATTATCAAACTTTAATTGATAGACTAATCTTACAGGATAAACAATAATAAGACAGCTAGTCAAGGTTACACTTTAAAAAAAAATTTTTTTCCAGCAGCGCAAATCTAATAGACTAAATACGTTCATCTCCTCCCAAACAGGCATTTGATTAAAAACAAAAACCAGAACAGAGCGTACACCACAAGGAAAACATGGTACTTACGTACATTGTCAAATAAATCTGCAGAACTCGTTAGGAAAGAAAAAGAGATTCTTAGAAATTCAGAAAGCAGTAGAACCACCCAGCCTGGCAGGTCAACTGACTGGATGTCACGCGCACTGGAGGGCTCCTGACCACCTGTGACTTCAGAAAGGCCACCAGGCCCCATGAAAGGAGCAGGTGCCAGTCCTAAGATGACCTGATCGCAAAGCCTGAAGACAAAGGACTATCCTTTCCAAGACAACAGGCAAGGAGAGAAAGAGGCGCCCTCAGAGGACGGGGTGGAAAGCAAGCCGCCCTTGGCACTTGCTGCCTCTGGCAAAGAGGGTGGGCCAAGTGTGAGAGCCCAGGACCGTTCCTCCAGGCACCTGGTGAAAGGGAGTAAGAAGCAAGGCAGCCCCTTCCAGCTGAGATCCGACAACTGAGTGGCGAAAGGAGTCTCCCTGGCCCTCGTCATGGAAAGCAGGAGCCTAGAGAGGCCTCACCTGGCCCATCACATCCACGATATAGCAAAATGCACCCTTAGCTCAGCCTGACTTTCTTTTTAAAAAGAGCTGACGCTACTTGCAAAAGGTCCATCATCGATTAAAACTGAATACCAAAGAGTTGAATACTGAATACCAAAGAGTTGGAGCAAGTCTTGAGACCTTCTCTCAGTTTTCTGAAAAGGCTGACTCAAACAGAGCTGACGGCAAGGATTCCTCGTCACCACTCTGCCAAGTGGTGGAGGGGAAGGAAGGAAAGGCTTGCTGTCCTGCGAAAGGGCTGCCAGCTCCACGAGAGAAGGCAGCCTCACCCACCTGGCCGCCCTCAGAGCCCCACGAGGGGTCCTGCCCCCTCCCCAGCGAGGACTCCGCGCGGAGGGAAGCCTGAGGGAGGATGAACGCGGTGATGCTACCGAAGGGGAAGGAGTGTCTGCATTTGTAACACAGATTCAGTCAGTGCACCCTGGACTGTGAGAAGACGACGAGCCGGCTCGCGGGCCGAGCGAGACTAGAGAGCGCGGCTCTCACCAGACGCTGCCCCGGCGGCCCCTCTGCTCGCCGGGGAGGGCTCCAGGCGGCCGGCGCGGCCAGAGCCCAGGACCGGGCCAGCACAGCTGGTGGGCTCTGGAAAGCAACGCTCCAACAGGTCCATACGAAAAGATGTCATTTACAGTATTTATATAGAAGATCTCCAAGTAAGGAAAAAAGCACCATTTTTACTTCAAATAAAAACGCTCCCACAGGCTTTGGTCCTGTTTTGAGACGACACGGGCCTGAGCGAGGAGCGGCTGGGCCCTTGGGGAGCAGGGAGTCGGGACGCACCGTCACTGGGAGGAAGGCGCCTCAGGTGGCGGGGGCAGCCGCCCGAGCGGGGCGAGGGGGGACCTGGTGGGAAGGGCCTTGGGGAGCAGCCCCGCGAAACGGGGACAGGACGCCTGCTTCAAGAGCGGGCGTGTGGCACTGTCAGGACAAGCCTCTGGGACGGGCGGGAGCAGAGCGAGGCTTCCACAAGCGGCGAAGGCGTGCTCTTCCCTCCAGGGACTGCGGGCTAGCAAGGACAGAAGAGCCACGGGGACTGCTCCTTTGCAAGGCGTGGAAAGCAGGCCGTCTCCTGGGTGCTACGCTTCCCAGACGAACTTGCGCCCCCCAGAAAAGCAAGAGATCCTCCTGCCTAGATCCATAACCTGGCATGGACGACACCACGAAAAGCAAGAGTCGGTCTGGATGGGCTGGATGCTTGAACTACGGCTTAGAAGGGAAGGGCGCGGAAGATCACCATGAACTGGCTCACAAGGAATAGTCATCTTAGGCGAACACATGCTAATACATCTCACAGAAAGAAGGCTAACAGTCTAGAATCCAGAATGTGAAGTTTGGGACATCTCTTGCCAAACCTTACTACGAGGGCCTGCACCAGTGAGAGGAGAATCGCAGACAGCAGCAGAGCAACAGCGAACAGCACAAAGGGGATCATTCACCAAGAGACCGTCCCTCGTTCCAGAGTCAACCGAACCACTGGGCGACGACAGAACTTCACGTGGACAAAGGACGTTAAGGGCTAAACCCGGAAGAGGGAGAGCTAATCACGAAAGCCGTTTATCCCATTTTCGATGTTGAAATACACTGGCCAACCCACTAGGTCAGATAACTTCTGGAGAAAGGCAGCATCTCTGAACCCGGGATGAAGGACACTTGAACATAATGCATGAGCAGAAGGACCAAATGCAGACGCATCACTGAAGGAATCACTGGACTGCTGAAGGGCTTCTCAAAACTTCTAAAGAAAGGAGGAAGGATCTGGGTCTGTGGCTGTATGGCTGTACAACTGGCTTCCATGTGGCTCCTCTCAAGAGGGGCCTCTGTCGGCACACCCATGCCAGGCCGGGCCTCAAAGCCAAATCAGCGAGGGCTGTAGGCAACTGTCAAAGTGGCAGTGCCGTCTCCCCAGATTGGGGCCCAAAGGGCAAGACGTTCAGACCGGAGTTGCTGGGACACACTCCGCTGCTCAGCGTACACCAGAGCCTGTGTGAGCGTCCCGACCAGACCCCTGGCTCTTCCTCTCCTGCCATGCATTCACGAGCAGCAGCGTGGCGGGAGGGAGGCCGGGCAAGGAAGTGGTGATGAGGTACAAAAGGAGGAACTGACATCTTTGGGTTTTCAGAAATAAAAATTCCCATCTAGGAAGTGAGAAAGTAAAAAGGGAAAGAATTCATTCTGAACCAGTGGACAGAGAAATATGGCTTACTAACCCCCACATTTTGCATACAATTTTATATGAAAAAGGAAAAAAAAAACCACCTGGAGAAGGGAAAGGCTACCCATTCCAGTATTCTGGCCTGGAGAATTCCATGGACTATATAGTCCATGGGATTGCAAAGAGTCAGACACGACTGAGAGACTTTCACATTCATGTTCAAATATGAAAAGTAAAACAATAATAATGAAGGAAGAGAACATAGAAGAATATCTTCATGATCTTGGGGAAGCAAGGGTTTCTTTAAAAGGATGCAACAAGTACTAACAATAAATTAAAAATTAAAATTTCTGTTTGCCAAAAGACACCAATAAGAGAGTAAGAAAGGTTGCTGTGTAAAGTATATATTTCACAAATGACTGATAGACAGAATATAGAATACCTATATAGCAATAAGAAAGAGATACAACCCAACAGAAAAATAGGTTAAAGACTTGAACTTTATAAAAGAAGATGTCTAAATGGTGAGAATACATCTGAAAAAATTTGTCATCTCAATAATCCTTAGGGGAATGCACATTAAAGCTACGGTGAAGATACTGTTGGTGGGAGTATAAACAGGAACAGCTGCCTTGAAAAGTTGCTTGATAGTGTCCATTAAAGCTGAGCATATACCTACACTATTATCCAGCAACTCTATTTCCATCAGAAATGTACTCATGTCAACCGAAAGTTATGTACCAAAATGTTCAAAGAAACTTCATTTATAATACCCCCAACACAACTGTCCTCAACAACAGAGTATATAAATAAAATATAGTGTATTTATAAATGAAATAATGTACAGCAATGAACAGGAATGTAGGATTGCTACATGGAATAACATGGGTGAATCTCATTAACACAAAGTTAAACACAAAATCATATGTACTGTATGGTTCCATCTATATGAGGCTCAAAACCCGACAAAACCAATCCATGCTGATAGTAATTACTTTCCAGGGATAGTGTCTGGAAAAGGGGCATGAGAGAGATTTATAGGTGCTAGTAGGTGTTCTGTTTCTTTCTTTCTTTTTTTTTTTTCAGAATTCAGATTTATTGATTTCCACTGTATTGACTTTTAAAAATGGTATGAAGCTGACTGCAAGAAAGGGAACCGGTGATTTTAAGTTAAAATTAAGCTAATGGTGAAAGTACATCACCTCTGGCTTCAGTCGCCACATCACCTCAGATTGGATATAGATATTTGTGAACAAAGTTCCAGAACTCTGAAATCCAGGGATGCTGCAGGCCTCTCCCAGCAATGTCCTTCACTTTGGGTCAGTCTCCTGGGCCAGAAGTGAAAGTGTTTTCAAAAATACTGCCATTTCCCCAGCACAGTGTCTTTGATTGCATCCACATATTGAGTTGGAACCCAGTACACCCAGTAGTAAGAGGCTTCCGTGGGGCCCAACTGAAACGCCATCATGTGATAGTCCTCGTGCCCTTTGAGGGCTGACCACGTTTTTAATGGAACCCATGGGCAGTTTCTCAGTCCGCTCTTTAGTGCTGATCCACAGCTGGTCTTGTTCTAGCTTAAAGGTAAGCCTCACTTTTCCTCCAGACTTGTTGTACATGCCAGATAATGGTACAGCTGGCAGGAGCTCCTGAGCACCCTTAACAGACGGCATCACGTCTTCAGGTTTTCCTTTATCCATCACTTTTCTGTGTTGTTTCTGCCTGCAGAGGGGCTCCTTCTTGTTCTCTTCGGCCTTTGCATCACGCTGGGCAGCATCTTTGGGTGTGTTTACTGCTAAAACATCATTTATCGTGGAGCCAACCACCATGATCTTGGCCCTGCTGGTCACTTTTATTTCTCTCAACGTCTTATCCTCAGGGACAAGCCCCTTATACCTGACTTTCTGCATGGCAGGCGGGAGACCTGTAATCGAGTGAACCTTCTGTTTCAGCTCGGAGCCCGTGCTGTCCAGGGGAAACTTGACGTCGTGCTTAGTCTTGTTCCAGATGATCTTCAGGTCCACCAGCTCCCTGCCCGCGCCGCTGCCCACGTCCTCGCCCTTGCTGACCGAGGCCTGGGCCGCGGGGTCCCCAGGGGGCTGGGCCGGGGCCGGCTGAAGGCTGCCTCGCGCTGCGCAGGAGTCCTCGGCCGCCGCCCCCGCCGCGGCTTCAGCCTCCACGCAGTTGAGGGACCGCGCGGGCGCCTCGGTCGCCACGGTCTCGGCCTCCGTGTCCATGCCAGGCTCCTCCATGCCATCCGGGGCTCCGGCCGCCGCCATGATGATGGTGTACCTGTTTCTTGGTCTTTAAGAAGTTACATGTGTGTGTTCAAAACTTATGAATTCAGTGAGCTACACACATATAATTTGTGCATTTTTCTGTTAGTATATTATATTAAAAAATAGATTACTTTAAAAGTGTTATGCAAGCCAAAAAACATAGTTGTAAATCTGGTAGAGTTCATGGGCCTACAGCTTGTGCCATTTATCCTGGGTCAAATTTCTAAATATATCAAACTAGTATATTTGCTGTTCATACCCTCTGTTGTTTCTTCCTTGGGCTTTTGCCTATATCTTCTGCCTGTCTGGAATTCTCTCCCCACATTATTTTACCATTCAGTCTTTCAACCCAGTGTGGGTTTCACTTCTTCAGTGATTTTACCACTTACCTGAATCACAAATTGACTCATATTTTAATTACACTTCCTAAGTATAGGTCTTGTCTCTTTGAAGTTGTTCCACGGCTCCCAAATGCCAGTCTTTATACACCATATAAAATGACCAAAATAAGGACAATGTAGTTTTTGTCCTCAAGCTACATACATTGTATTTAACAGACCTTTATTTTGTGTTTAGATGACTTGTTTACTCTTTTGCTAAGTCACTTCAGTCGTGTCCAACTCTGTGCGACCTCATAGACGGCATCCCCAAGGCTCCCCGGTCCCTGGGATTCTCCAGGCAAGAACACTGGAGTGGGTTGCCATTTCCTTCTCCAGTTTACTCTTTTAGTGTTAAGATAAAGCTCTTCCATGAATTGATGAAATTAACTGATGTGAGATAGTATAATGGTTAAAGGTTTTGCGGACCAGACTGGTTGTATTCAAATCCTGATGAGACTGAAGTCATTGACTTTTGTGACCTCAGTTTCCTGAAAAGTGGAGATATTAACAGTATACTCACACACATACACGCACACACACAATACTACATATAATTATATATAGGGCTTCCCTGGTGGCTCAGATGGTAAAGAATCTGCCTGCAATGTAGGAGACTCAGGTTCGATCCCTGGGTCAGGATGATCCCCAGGAGAAGGGAACGGCTACCCATTCCAATATTCTTTCCTGGAGAATTCCTTGGACAGAGGAGCCTTGTGGGCTGCAGTCCATGGAGTTGCAAAGAGTTGGACATGACTGAGTGATGAACACTTGCACACACAAAGTTATATGTATCAATAATAAAATATATATACTTAATATTTTGTATATTTATAAAATGTTAGAACAGTAGCTGTAAAGTATAAATGAAATAAAGCCCTCATATCCACATCTGGCACATAGCATGCACTCTGTAAATGTTAGTCATTTTTATTGTTGAGTTGGGCAGAAGAAAAAAGTGATGTCACTATATTTTCTGTTCCTCCCATTTTTTTATAATTCAGAAAAGTTATTGGCCTATGAAATTCAAAAGATTCACACCCATTCAACTAGAGTGTATGAACTCTGAGAGCATGGCCCATGCCTTATATTTCTTTTAAGTATATAATATTTGAGGAGCTGCTCAAATGAGTTAATGAAGTACAGGTTTCTCTTTATAGTCCAGTTTTTTCTAAACCTGTTGGTATGCATTTTTGGTGAAATACAATAAGCATATTTCTGTATAGATATCTGCTTAATACCATTAATAATGTTAATTAAAAATCAGCCTTCTCAAAATTTAATACTTCTATTGTCAATTCTGTATTCTTTTCAAGATACTTTTTTTCAACAAATGTCAAGAATAATCCTCTAAGAATAATAGCAAAAAGGCAAACAGGGGAAAAATCCCCCCTGAGGTTCAGACAATCTGCTGTCTTTTGGTATAATTAACTTCGGGATAAGAGGATCTTGGGAAAATGCATAATGGACAGACATCAGATAGTGAATACTCTGGTTGAGTTTAATTAGCAGTGATCTTTACGACACTAAAGTGATTGTTTTTTAAACACAGCTGTCAGTGACAGTTGACTGAGGCAAGGAAGCAGCAGTAACTGTCTAAAAGATAAGCACCGCTACAGCTTTAAGGCAACGTGGCAGAAATTAAGAAAAGTGTTTCACCAATCCTGAAACTGTTCTAGATAAAATGTGGAGATGTAGGAGTGAGAAGAAGGGACCTGGAAGAGGAAATTGGGATTGTTAAGTCTAGGAGAGTACCTTTGGAGAGAAGGAGGGCATCTTCTCTCCCTTTTCCACCCTTATAATTAATTAAAAGAAGAAAAGTGCCTGCTTTGTGTCCACAACTTATATCTAAGACTCCTCGGAAGTATATTTTTTCAAGGCTAAAATAAAAAGAGTAAACCTAATTTCTTTGACAGATTTCAACTTAAACGACATGCTAATCACAAGATGACTTACTGGGCAGAGTAGAAGTTTTTAAAGGGATGCTGCAAATGGCAGGATCTTGAGTGGAATCCTTATTTGAATCACAGAGCTTTTCTTTTTAATTTCCTTTATAAGAAATTTAAATTTCCTGAGTAAGATGGGAACAGTAGTTTGGGGAAGATGGGGACAATATTTTGGAAGTTTTATTAGGGTGGCATAGAGGCACAGGTGCACAGAATATTCTATCTACACTCAATTTCACTGCCAAATGTGGCCAGTTGGTGCTCTAAGGATTCCACTTGACTGACAGATCACAGAAACTTGAGCACTGAGGCATGAGGCATGATACAATGACTACTCATGTTTCCAAAATTTGAAGAAAGTCCTAAATTTCAAGAGATGGGGCAACTCAATTAACATTATTTGGGAAGTCCACCATTCCCTAAAACAATTTTTGTCAGTGCTCTTCAAATGACCTTCAAATTCAGATTTCTGATGTGACCTAGAGCTGTTATTATTCTGTCAGTAGTCATTAACCACATTTTGTCTTAAGAATAGAGCCATAGCAAATGCTAGTTATGCCTACTTCAGCAATAGTTCATTGTTAAAAGCTGCTTTTCAAGAAGAGGCAAAAACACTGCTGCTTCTCAGAATTATTCCTGTTTATATGATGCACACGTATGGTGAATGACATGTGCATTTTAGTCAAATGCATTGTTGTTTATGTTCCTTACTTTCCTTTTATTCTTTGTGTGGGATAATCTTCATCTGACCCTAGGTGAAGATCTAGCCTACTCCCAGGTCTGTGGGATGTCCTATGGTTATCTTAAGTCATAAGCATAGTTTTAATTCAGGCTCTACAATGTCCAGGGCCATGTGAAGTCAAAACTACAAACATAATTTAACATCAAATCTCTCTTGCCTGAAATCTAAACTCCTGAAATATCTCCTGTTTCAGCTTAAAATCAACAATAGAACAAGCCAGTTTGTCTCTTCTTCCTCTTTCATGGTCCCTGCTCGCCTCTTTGCAAGAGTCTCATGTAGCATGGAAGAGGGGAGAGATAAAAGGATAAGACTGTCTCTTGGCTAGGTGACTTTGGCTCTTTGACTTGGCAGATGGTTAATGCTAGCCTCTCTTGAAAATCCTGGAAGGCAGGGATTTGGGACAAAAATGGACTTGCTCCTGGGTGGCAGTCTCATGGACTCTTTCTTTGCTGGGCTCCTCTCTCCTTTAGGCATTTTACCATGTTCATTAGCAACTACTTGCTCAGTCCTTGAATATCACTGAGTGTGGATCCAGGCTCTTTCTTCTAAAGTGAAAGAAAGTGAAGTTGCTCAGTCGTGTCCGACTTTTTGCGACCCCATGGACTGTAGCCTATCAGGCTCCTCCGTCCATGGGATTTTCCAGATAAGAGTGCTGGAGTGGATTGCCATTTCCTTCTCCAGGGGACCTTCCTGACTCAGGAATTGAACCCAGGTCTCTCGCATTGCAGGCAGATGCTTTACCGTGGGAGCCATCAGGGAAGCCTTTCTACTAAGGTAACCTCATATGTCTATGAGGACAGCTCTACAGGACACAAAAATAACAGAGGTCACTCTGTCCTGAATAGCTCACTTTTGTCGACAGGAGACATCCTATATTTCTTGCTTAGGTAAACTCATCATGGATAATGCAATCCCATTATGGCAGGTCCCTCTTGGATCCCCCACCAAAACAATTAAGCCAGTTAAGTTCTCTCTTACCATCTAGATTTCCCTAGGATCATCCATACTCTGCCTTAGATGCCTCAGTGTGATCCAGGCAAGAATCTTCTGTTACTCTGAACTACAGGAAATATATTTTGAACCATGCCCAGATTCTTCATGGTTTCCATCTACTTGAGGAATCCAATTGGCATGCAACAGGTTCTTCAGGGCCATTTCTTTGTAAAACTATTTGGAGTGGGGTGTGTCTCATTCTTACTTTTGTGACCACAATCTATTATGTTACAGTCCTAAGAAACAAAGGCAGGAAGAATCCAATTCTATCATCTTGCTGCCTGTGTTTCACAGCTTTCAAAGTGTACAGTTTTATTATATCAGCTGTTTCTCACTGTAGCAAGAAATAAGCCCCCAAGAAACAGACATGTCAACCCCTTTTTGCTAATGAAAAACAGAGTTTGGAAGGGTTTGGTGACATGCCCAGTTTTGCATGGCTTCCACTAAAGCTGAATCTTCCCTGGACTGTACTCTTTAAAGGATCTTGTATTCATGTGTGTATCCTTAGTACTTAGTGCATAGTAGGCAATAAATAAGTATTTATTTATGGAATTAATATATCCAGAACTTCTAATGCCTAGTGAAGGGGTTCAAAATATGCCATCCCCAAACATGCCACTTTTGCATTTGATTATTTTGAGTTAAAGACACTTGAGAAACAGCATATGCACGAAGGGCTCTTTAACTTCCCCCTTTGTACCTAAAAGCAGATCATAAAATGTCCTATGAAAAAGACGCCCTCTCTGTACTGAGAAGAACATTCTTAACACCAGAGACTGGGATTCAACACTGATAGAGATCCTACTAGAATAGCTCTTATCTCCCATTAGTTTCCCTGTATTTCCCTGTCAGTGTTCCACAATTTACTATCTGTGGCCTATCTGTCTTATCACATCTACAATTTATTGCTCTTTGTTTAGAAATATACATAAGCTTTCAGGCTTATGACTTCTTTGAGTCATTTACCTTTTGATGACTCCCATGTATACATAAAAATATTAAACTAAATTTGCATGTTTTTCTCTTGTTAATCTGTCTGTGTCAGTTTAATTCTTAGACCAACCACGGAACCTAGGAGAGCAGAGGGATGTTTTCCCTCCTCTACACTACTCAAGTCCTTTTCCCACTGTACATCATCTTGCTCCCATGCAGGGTATCTGATTTCTTTTTCTTTTCTTTTCTTTTTTTTCTGATTTCTGATCTCCATGTCAGCACAATTCATCAGCCCCTAATCCAGGTTTATTTCAATTTAAGGCCAATCCAGGATCCAAAACTTTGGATTTGAGTAAACCAAGATGTTCAAGACTCTTTGAGGGTTATTCTGGCCCTTTCTACACTTAGCTTGTAATAAGCAATATTTTCTGAGTGCCTTTTATGTGATAGGTACTGTGTAGATTATGCTGCTGCTGCTGCTAAGTCACCTCAGTTGTGTCTGACTCTGTGTGACCCCATAGACGGCAGCCCACCAGGCTCCCCCATCCCTGGGAGAGCCAAATATAAATAAGACAAGGTTCCATGTCTTGCAGCTCATCCTGGAACAGACTGGAATCTCAAGAAAGCTATGAAAATTATAGAAAACCTTTTGTAAATGCAAGAACTTCTTTACAGTTCTGCCTGGAGCTTTTAGAAGATATATTAATCCCAGAGTGGTAAAAACTCATGCCTATGGGTAGGATTGGGCAGGTAGCGCAACAGGGAGAGATGAGCAGTGTGGTAAACCAGAAAACATCTGCCCTATCTAAAGACAGCAAGAACTACTCAACTCTAGCTGAAGTGAGCATAGCAGTTCAGAGATTCTGGATCTTCTAATTTTTCCAAAATGCTAGAAATCTCGCTTCATCTTATTTATTTTTTGTTTAGGTATATTTAACTTATTTTTAAAATTAATTTTTATTGTAGTATAGTTGCTTTACAATGTTGTGTTAGTTTCTGCCACAGAACAAAGTGAATCAGCTATACATACGCATGTACCCACGTTTTTTAAAAAATCTCCCCATATTTGGTCACCACAGAGCAATGAATCAGTTCAGTTCAGTTCAGTTGCTCAGTCATGTCCGACTCTTTGAGACCCCATGAATCGCAACACGCCAGGCCTCCCTGTTCATCACCATCTCTTGGAGCTCACTCAGACTCACGTCCATCGAGTTCGCGATGCCATCCAGTCATCTCATCCTCGGTCGTCCCTTTCTCCTCCTGCCCCCAATCCCTCCCAGCATCAGAGTCTTTTCCAATGAGTCAACTCTTCGCACAAGGTGGCCAAACTACTGGAGTTTCAGCTTTAGCATCAGTCCTTCCAAAGAAATCCCAGGGTTGATCTCCTTCAGAATGGACTGGTTGGATCTCCTTGCAGTCCAAGGGACTCTCAAGAGTCTTCTCCAACACCACAGTTCAAAAGCATCGATTCTTCGGCGCTCAGCTTTCTTCACAGTCCAACTTTCACATCCATACATGACCACAGGAAAAACCATAGCCTTGACTAGGCGGACCTTAGTCGGCAAAGTAATGTCTCTGCTTTTGAATATACTATCCAGGTTGGTCATAACTTTTCTTCCAAGGAGTAAGCGTCTTTTAATTTCATGGCTGCAGTCACCATCTGCAGTGATTTTGGAGCCCAAAAAAATAAAGTCTGACACTGTTTCCACTGTTTCCCCATCTATTTCCCATGAAGTGATGGGACCGGATGCCATGATCTTCGTTTTCTGAATGTTGAGCTTTAAGCCAACTTTTTCGCTCTCCTCCTTCACTTTCATCAAGAGGCTTTTTAGCTCCTCTTCACTTTCTGCCATAAGGGTGGTGTCATCTGCATATCTGAGGTTATTGATCTTTCTCCCAGCAATCTTGATTCCAGCTTGTGTTTCTTCCAGCACTGAATAGAGTTCCCTTTGTTATACAGCAAGTTCTCATTAGTTATCTTTTTTATACATAGTGAACTGAACCGAAATGAATGTATATATGTCCTTTTCAGTTTCCCAGTTCATCCTGCCCCTCTTTCCTCCCTTGGTAACCACAAATTTGTTTGCTATATCTGTGAGTCTATTTCTGCATTGCAAATAAGGTCATCTGTACCATTTTCTAGATTCCACATACAAAGTGACATTTTACAATATTTGTCTTATTTTAAATATGATTTCTTCATTTAAAAACACAGTATGGCCAGACAACACAGCTGCGGGTTACCAGAATCAGTCTCTGCCCTAGGGTTGGTTCTTTTCTTTCTCCTCATTCCAGCCCCACCTTGTCTTTCTTTGGGACATGACTGGAACTGAAACAGACTCAAGATTGGGAGCTGAGGTAAAGACTGCTCCTCAGCTTCATTTCTTTCCTTGGGTCTTTATCAAAAGAAGAACTGTGCCTCATTTTATAACTTTCAGAGAATAGGAAAACATGGGTTTAGAACTACAGTTAGCTTTTACTCAATTCAAGGATGAAATCCCTCCTTTAAGCAGGACTGTAAGGGGCTTCTCACCGCAGTCTTAACATCTATTCCACATATATATCCATATGTTATTATTGTTCATGCAAATTTGAAAGGTACACACTTTCTGAGTAATTGCTAGCTGGTTGTCTTGTTTATGGTCATTAAATGATGGCTTGTTCCAAGCTATGATGATAAGCAGTTTATAACAGACATTTCTCTGAGTCATTCTCGCTCTGCTTTAGATTCCTATTGCCACACTCAACTTGCAGATGTCAGGGGCTTTGGATGTGTATTTGTCCCATTCACCCAGTTGCCTGCTTTAGAGTTATCTTCGGTTTGAATGCAAATATACAGTGCATTTATGTATTATTATCCATGTTTAATTGTTTAGCCTGCTTTGTGGAAGGTTTAAATATTCTGGAGCACTGAGTGATAAATTGTTTCTTTGTCTTTTAATTATTTAGGTTACAGCTTTGAGCTTTGGAACTTTTGATGTCATATATTAGCAATAAATAAATTGCAAGCCTGGCTTTTTTGTGGCATTGTGGTTATTACATGCTTAAATTAATTTGATAAATATATCAGTGTTACAGCACTTACATGGCATGAATATACGCTTGCATATACATATATTTTTATCATAAATAAAAGACACAACACTTTAAAAGATCAACATTAACTGGCTAATGTAGTCCATAGATTGTAAAGAAATGAAGCTTTCATTAACTGTTTACATTTATGATTCAATTGGTGCAGAGAGGTTTACATTTCTGACCTAGATATTTCAAGTGGCTTGCTTCTGGGAAAAATAATAGTTAGACACTAACAGCAAAAACCCATGTCCTATTTAGAATCCCTAAAATGTTTTATTTTCATATGCATTGTTTTGAAATTGTATCAGTAGGTTAAGAGTATAGTTTTCTAGGTTAAATCATAATTTAATTGCTAGTTTAGAAATGTCTGGTATACATGTAATGCATTTCACCTCAAAATATTTTAAGTTCTATTGCAATCCTAATAAATTTGGGGACCCCAAGGTTTCAGTCTCTGAAGAGTTTGGAGTTTCAGAAAAACTGTTCACTAAACAATCTTGTCTCTTCCCTCAAATTAAAAAAGAAATCTGTTCTTTACTAGTATCTCTCAAAGACATTACAGGAATCCAAATCAGAATCATCATATCCTTTGTTTCCCTTCTTCTCAATTCTTTTTGCATTTTCTTATTCACAACTAACTACCCCTCCCCTATTTCCATCCACATCCCCCCCGCCCCCCACACCGCCAACCTAAATGCTCTCCCCAGTCTAGTCTATATGATTTTTATTCTCTATCTTTCCTTCTCTCTCTCTCTCTCACAACTCTTTATCTGTGAGTCATTTCACCTCTTTAATTTGTTTCCTCCTTTTACGTCAATCTGAGAGATGGAGGGGAATAGGGACTGGTGAATTGGTCTTGTAAATTACCAAATGGTGACCTTGGGGGGATTATGTAACTATTCCCCCTTTAATGATTTTCACTTATTGCATATGGCATTAAAGAATTTTAAATCTGGCTTGCTTCAATAATATGGATTAAAATACAGAGACATTGGTATATTTGATTCATAACCAAATGTTTTCGAGAGGATGAGCTTGGGCTTTTCATTACTAAATGGTGTTATTCTCTGAAGTGGTGTCACTATCGAACTACTCCTTCTGTGCCTATTAGAGCATACAGCTATCTAGGCTTTGTGTCTTCATATTTTTTCAACCTTTAATAATGGCAACAGAAGAATTTATCAGTATTAGAGTACTGCTCAACCTTCAAGCCACTCCACAATCTGTCACTGATTCTGGTTTCCTGCCCTGTCCTACCCATGTTCCCCATGCCAAGAACATTATTTATATCTCTATTAATAGAGCAAATTGCCTTGAGTTATGATATTCATGTACACACAATCTACCTTAATGGGTGTTAAGCTCCATCGCATCTTACACATAACACAGGCTAAGTAAATGACTGATGGACTGACTTGAACTATTTACTATACTATAGACTCTCAAACTCCAGGGGAAATCCATGATGTGACTTTATTTGTTCAGTGAGTAGCCGGGTAGCTGCACATGGCACATATTTTTGAATGAGAGAAAGAACAGCAATAGAGCTAGTATCATCAGAACTTGGAGAGTCTTCTCTCTACAAAATTCAGCAAATATTTCTTGAACAAAGATGATGTAATAGGCACTAAATGAAATACCATGGAAGACACAAACTTAAGAATAGAATAGTGTTCATCTTTTGGGAGTCTCATCGTCTTTGTGCATACAATTTCATTTATATGGAATAAATGATAAAATGGAGAAAGCGCATTATTTCCTGGTCTGTTAAAATATCTGTATGGTATGAATGAATCTGTGTATTTGGAGTGTTTTCCATGTGGATTCACTGTTTAGACCTTAAGTGGCAATATTTCTCAATTATTTTCTAGGGATTACCATACAGTTGGTAAACACAATTGTATACTTAATGCTTGAGAGAGGAATGAGGGGTAAACATTCCTTAGACTCTTACTATTGAGGAAACCAGACCAGCCATTCAAGTGATGAAGACTGTGTCATCCAACTAATAATTCATCCAACTAATAACTAGTAAGTCTTTAGTGCCAGAATGTTTGGGCTCCCTGAGCTGGATAACTTTCCTGTTGGTAACCACTAACAAATCAAAACTCCTCCTGGGAGGGCATATTGGTTTTGCCAGTCTTCCTGGCCTAACTTCTTTATAGCTTGTCATTTCCTTGGCCAAAATTCCTATGTCTTGAAATATTCTTTAATCACTATCCAAACCATGTTTCATGAACTCTGGCTGAACTTGTATGCAATCTTGGTAGAAACCTGCAGCTTCATGGTATCTTCTGTGTACAATCCATTTTATAGAAATACGGAAAACTGAAACTAGAAGAGACTTTCTGGAAATGTTGGTAATAGGAAGAGAGCAAGGAGGAGGTGGAGTGCAGTGGTAGCTAGAGTGGGATTGTAGTGCCAGTAAAGCGTAGCAGTAACTATAGTGGGCTGGTGTCCCTCTCTCCCCTCCAAAATTTGTATGTTGAGCTCCTAACCCGCAATACCTCAGAAAGTGACTGTATTTGGGGATAAGACGTCTAAAGAAGTAATTAAGTTAAAATGAGGCTGCTATAGTAAGTTCCAGTCCAATCTGACTGGTCTGATAAAAGGAAGTTTGGATACTCAAAGAGGTACTAGGATGTATACGCAGCAGAATGACCATGTGTGGTGGTTACTTTTATGTTTTGACCTGGTTACATCACAAAGTAACCAGATATTTGGCCAAAGTTATTCTGAATCTTTCTTTGAGGGTGTTTTTGGGTGAGATTTACATTTAAGTCTTTGAATAAAGTATATTGCTCTCCATAATGTGGATGGACCTCATCTAATCAGTTGAAGACCTGAGTAGAATAAAAGGCTAATGTCCCTCAAAGCTAGAGAGAATTCTGGCAGTAGAATGCCTCTGGATTTTATCTGTAACACCAGCTCTTCCTGGCTTGTCAGCAGACTGTCTTTAGATTCAACTGTAACTCTTTTCCTGAGTCTCTAGCCTTCAGGCCTTCCCTATCAGATTTTTAACTTAGCAAATTTCCCTAATCTCATAACTCAGTTCCATAAAATAAATTTGGACTCCATGTCTCTGAGTCCAAATTTTCCCTTTATATAAGGATGCAGGTCATAATGAATTAACCTTCCCTCCCCTACTGCACTCGGAGAAGGCAATGGACCCCACTCCGGTACTCTTGCCTGGAAAATCCCATGGACAGACGAGCCTGGTAGGCTACAGTCCATGGGGTCACTAAGAGGTAGACACGACAGTGCGACTTCACTTTCACTTTTCACTTTCATGCATTAGAGAAGGAAATGGCAACCCACTCCAGTGTTCTTGCCTGGAGAATCCTAGGGACAGAAGAGCCTGGTGGGCTGCCTTCTAGGGGGTCACACAGAGTCGGACATGACTGACGTGACTTAGCAGCAGCAGCCNTTTCACTTTCATGCATTAGAGAAGGAAATGGCAACCCACTCCAGTGTTCTTGCCTGGAGAATCCTAGGGACAGAAGAGCCTGGTGGGCTGCCTTCTAGGGGGTCACACAGAGTCGGACATGACTGACGTGACTTAGCAGCAGCAGCCTCAGCCCCTACTCTGCCAATGAATTCATTTTAATTTGATTATCTCTATAAAAACTTTGTCTCCAAATAAGACCAATTCTAAAATACTGGGGCTTGAGACTTCAATGTGTAAATTGTGGGAAGACATAATTCAACCTATAAGAGGTGGTGGTTAAATAAACTTGTTTAATACCTAATTTACTGCACTGAAATAGAATCATGTTGAAACTGAGGAGAAATGGAGGCCTAGCAAGAGATCCCCCACTTGGAAACATGTGCAGGAGGTAATGAGAATTTAAATTATCTTCATTTGGAGAAGCAGTGAGTGTGTATTCATCAAAGGAGTTCAGTTCAGTTCAGTCGCTCAGTCGTGTCCTACTACTTGAGACCCTATGAATCATAACACGCCAGGCCTCCCTGTCCATCACCAACTCCCAAAGTTCACTCAAACTCACATCCATCGAGTCAGTGATGCCATCCAGCCATCTCATCCTCTGTCGTCGCCTTCTCCTCCTGCCCCCAATCCCTCCCAGCATCAGAGTCTTTTCCAATGAGTCAGCTCTTTGCATGAGCTGACCAAAGTATTGGAGTTTCAGCTTTAGCATCATTCCTTCCAAAGAACACCCAGGACTGATCTCCTTTAGAATGGACTGGTTGGATCTCTTTGCAGTCCAAGGGACTCTCAAGAGTCTTCTCCAACACCACAGTTCAAAAGCATCAATTCTTCGGCACTCAGCTTTCTTCACAGTCCAACTCTCACATCCATACATGACTACTGGAAAAACCATAGCCTTGACTAGACGGACCTTTGTTAGCAAATTAATATATCTTCTTTTGAATATGCTATCTAGGTTGGTCATAACTTTCCTTCCAAGGAGTAAGCATCTTTTAATTTCATGGCTGCAAAAACCACCTGAAGTGATATTGGAGCCCCCCAAAATAAAGTCTGACACTGTTTCCACTGTTTCCCCATCTATTTCCCATGAAGTGATGGGACCAGATGCCATGATCTTCGTTTTCTGAATGTTGAGCTTTAAGTCAACTTTTTTACTCTCCTCTTTCACTTTCATCAAGAGGCTTTTTCATTATGTTAATTGGGGAGAAGATTCCTGCATGGAAAGGATAGTATGGGGGCAGCAAAAGGAGATGGAACATGGAAGTTACATGAGATGGTTGTGGTCACTCAGGAGCATTCAACCCAGTTCCAAGAGATGTCCTTACTCTCATTAGGACTCCACCTCAAGTCATGTGGTTGATGCTGCATAATTTTCCCAATCCTAGACTTAAGTGTGAACATATGGCTGTAACTAAGCCAAGTGAATTCTCTTTTTCAGGACCCTGAACACTGAATGGAGTAACTTGAGTACCAAATAATAGTAATTTTTGGCATGCATTTATTAATTTCAGCAGCAGTAGTAGCCTGAAAAGAAGGTCAAGCAATTACAGTGGTTGTAGTTCCCACCCTGACCTGGTTCTGAGTTTTCCTCCAGCCTTCCTATAGATTTGTGCTCTATCTCACAAGACAACTTCTTTTTGCTGAGCTTGGGTTGATTTCTGATATTTTTGATTGAAAAATTCTATTCCTTTTACTGAATTATAATTGATGAACAACATTATATTAGTTTCAGGTGGACACAATATTTGTATATATTGTGAAATTATTGCCACAATAAATCTAGTTAACATCTGTCATCATACATTGAAATATCCTAATTGATAAAATGTTTCCTTAGGGATAATATTTAATCTTTCAGGATTTATATAAATTGCAGTTATATCTATACATGTTTATTGATTTTAAGATATCCTAAGATGAGAGGATTCAATAATAAGTAGATTCACTAAGTAGGCCCTTTTTATATTTCTTTTGGAAAAAAGAAAAATATATACATTCATATACATATGAATACATATATACATGTGAGTATATACATGCATGTATGCTCAGTATTGTCTGATTCTTTGTGACCCCATGGACTGTAGCCTGTCAGTCTCCTCTGTCCTTGAGATTTTCCTGTCATGAACAGTAGGGTAGGTTGCCATTCTCCTTCCACGGGATCTTCCCGACCCAGAGGTTGAACCTGTGTCCACTGTATCTCCTGTATTAGAGACAGAAGCTTTACTGCTGAGCCACCAGGGAAGCCTATATACATGTATATATACTTGTAAAGTACAGAGTTGTATGCAGAGTACATCATGAGAAACGATGGGCAGGATGAAGCACAAGCTGAAATCAAGATTGCAGGGAGAAATATTAATAACCTAAAATATGCAGATGACACCACCCTTATGGCAGAAAGTGAAAAAAGAGCTAAAGAGCCTCTTGTTGAAAGTGAAAGAGGAGAGTGAAAAAGTTGATTTAAAACTCAACATTCAGAAAAGTAAGGTCATGGCATCTGGTCCCATCACTTTATGGCAAATAGATGGGGAAACAAAGGAAACAGTGACAGACTTTATTGTTTGAGGCTCCAAAATCACTGCAGATGCTGATTGCAGCCATGAAATTAAAGGACGCTTGCTCCTTGGAAGAAAAGTTATGACCGACCTAGACAGCATATTAAAAAGCAGAAAACTACTTTGCCAACATAAGTCCATCTAGTCAAAGCTTTGGTTTTTCCAGTAGTCACCTATAGATGTGAGAGTTGGACTATAAAGAAAACTGAGAGCCAAAGAACTGATGCTTTTGAACTGTGGTGTTGGAGAAGACTCTTCAGAGTCCCTTGGACTGCAAGGAGATCCAACCAGTCCATGCTAAAGGAAATATTCATTGGAAGGACTGATGCTGAAGCTGAAACTCCAATACTTTGGTCACCTGATGCAAAGAACTGACTCATTTGAAAAGACCCTGATGCTGGGAAAGATAGAAGGCAGAAGGAAAAGAGGATGACAGGATGATATGTTTGGATGGTATCACCGACTCCATGGACACGAGTTTGAGCAAGCTCTGGGAGTTGGTGACAGACAGGGAAGCCTGGTGTGCTACAGTCCATGGGTTCACAAACAGTCGGACACAACTGAGTGACTGAACTGACTGAACTGATAACTGTAAAAATATAGCTTAATATTTAAACTATATATAAATATAACTTTATAATATATATTCTCTATAATATAAATATATATTAAAGTGTATGTGCTGTGGTTAGTTGCTCAGTCGTGTCCAACTCTTTGTGACCCCATGAATTGTACCCCGCCAGGTTCCTCTATCCATGGAATCCTCCAGGCAAGAATACTGGAGTAGGTTGCCATGCCCTCATCCAGGGAAATCTTCCTAACCCAGGGATAGAATTCAGATCTCACGCATTGCAGGCAGATGTTTACTGTATGAGCTACAAAGGAAGCCCATTAAAGTGTTATTTTTTTTTAATCTTAAAACATGTTTGGCTGAGAAGTGCTGTTTATAGCAATATGAAGGAATGGGGAGCCACGCTAGGGTTAGTGCAGAAAGGGCCACATGCTTATAAAGTCCAAGCTTGGGGAGGGAGGTCGGAGGGGGATTCAGGATTGGGAACTCGTGTACACCCATGGTGGATTCATGTCAATGTATAGCAAAACCAATACAATATTGTAAAGTAAAATAAAGTAAAATTAAAGTAAAAATAAGAGAGCAGTACTAGAACTCATTCTGGAAGTGAATTTTGTATATTAGTGAAATATTTTGTGATCTAGAAAAGTAATACCTAAGTTTTTTCATGTTACAGTGGGTTCATTGCATAAATTTTCTTTTTTCATTTTACCTTAATGGGGTTGATAACATGGGATTTTTATTACATAAAAATGCAGATTTAAAGGTAACCTAACTGACATTTGAAAATAAAATCACCATCCCACCTTGCTACAACAACAAAAAGTTATGGCCATTCAAGCAGTGTGTTTGTTATTATATAATGAACAACTTGATGAAATATACAAAATGCTATAAAAGATAACTTGCGTTTTCTCATGTAAATTACTTTGGCTGTGTTAGCTATTAACATCAAATAGAATTATAGGGAGGCTTACTGTCTCAAGTTGTTATATGACAGAAACCAACACTACATTGTAAAGCCATTATTCTCCAGTTAAAAATAAATTTAAAGTTATGTATAAAAAAATAAAGTCCAAGCTTATTGTTTATTATTATTCTTTTTCAAGCTGTGTTAGCTATTAACATCAAATAGAATTATAGGGAGGCTTACTGTCTCAAGTTGTTATATGACAGAAACCAACACTACATTGTAAAGCCATTATTCTCCAGTTAAAAATAAATTTAAAGTTATGTATAAAAAAATAAAGTCCAAGCTTATTGTTTATTATTATTCTTTTTCACCCCTTCTCTCTCTCAAACACACAGACACACAACTGTTCATTACTGAGCTTTTTTTCTTTTTTTTTTTTAACAGTATTTATTTCTTTATTTGGCTGCACCAGGCCTTAGTTGCTGCTACCTTTAGTAGCAGGATGTGGGCCCTTTTTAGTTGCTGCATGGGGAATCTTTAACTGTGGCGTGCGAACTCTTCGTTGCATCATGCAAACTTGTAGTTGCAGCATGGGGGATATAGTTCCCTGATTAGGGATCGAACCTAGCCTCTCTGCATTGGAAGTATGAAATCTTAGCCACTGGGCCCCCAGGGAAGTCTCTATTACCAAATAATAATTGATAAGTTAAAGATTCAGTTTAATCAACAAGTGCTAGGGTTGGAAAGAGGGTTGCAAACATAACTTTTCTCAGTGAAACTACTAAAGAACAACCTCTGTCTATGTATCTATCAAGAACGACAATGAAGTTTTGCCTAGGATTTTGATAAGAGACATAATCTAGTCATCCTAAATCAGAACCTATGGTGGCTTACAGGTATCTGTCAAATGCTTAACAACAATACCAAATACTTAACAAATGCTTATTGTGCTCAAGGCATTGTGCTTATCTGCAATAATATGAAGACAAATAAGACCTGGACTCAGGCCATAAGGAGCTCATGAAATGCAAAAATGTGAAATCTAAATATATTTGTGGAATTACAAGCATATTTTCAATTACTCTTGGGTGCTAATGCCATCGAAAAAGGTAAGCACTTTTGATATTGATGGACATTCATGACAGAGTCTAAGACAAATGTCTTGGACTACTAATTTTTCCTGTTCTAAACATTAAATGATATTTGAGTTTTAGCTGCAAGATATATATGGTATTACCCATAAAGGCTGTGTGCAATCTTCATAGAGATTTAGAGCAGGTACTTGTATCCAGAGCAACCTACCTGGAGAATTCTCTAAATTCCCTCCTCTATTTGGCTGACTACTATCTGATTTACTTTCTATGGCTCAGAGTTTAAAGCGTCTGCCTGGAATGCAGGAGACCTGGGTTTGATCCCTGGGTCGGGAAAATCCCCTGGAGAAGGAAATGGCAACCCACTCCAGTACTCTTGCCTGGAGAATCCCATGGAGGGAGAAGCCTGGTAGGCTACAGTCCATGGGGTCGCAAAGAGTCGGACACAACTGAGCGACTTCACTTTCACTTTACTTTCTATGAGAAAAACAGAAATGCTGAATATGCTGCAAACATGGTAGATGGGAAGTCACATCAGAATTGGAAAGAGAAAAATAGTATAGTAAAAACAATGCAGACCTAGGAGTCAGGCCTAGGAAGTTCCCTAGCTAGCTGACTTTAGTCATCACTTAGCCTTTGAGAAGACTCAGTTATCTCCATTGTGGCACAATTTTTCTTCTGTCTATCTCACTGGATAGTGTAAGGCTCAAAGGCAAATATATTGTAAGTCCTAAGGTGCTGGGAAAGGTTGAAGGCAAGAGAAGGGGATGACAGAGGATGGCATCACTGACTTGATGGACATGAGTTTGTGCAAGCTTTGGGAGTTGGTGATGGGCAGGGAAGCCTGACGTGCAGCAGTCCATGGGGTTGCAAAGAGTCAGACACATCTGAGCAACTGAACTGAAAGTCCTACACAAATATGAGTCACTATGGTTAAATGATGTCACAGGTTAAATGAATTGTGCTGAAAGATTTTCAAAACTGCTGCTATTAGTCTCTATAAGTCTGAGTAGACAAGAATAGCATTCATTTATTTTTATCTTTTAGAGGGGTGTGGGAGTGAGATGGAACCAAGGAGCTAGAGGAGAGAGTCCAAACTGAATATGTGAAATTTACAATACACAATAAAATGCACTGAACTGAAGGACTTTGAAGGAATCACTACATTTTTCTATCCTGTCATTTGTGACATGTTTGCAATAGACTTCCTCAAATTATCCCCAAGGCAAGTAAAAACAGAGTGATACAGGCTAAAAAAATTACCTCTAAAAAAATAAAATATGCTTCAGTGACTGCCTCCTGGAAAGAAAATTGATATAAAACCGACAATCACAGTATATCTTTCATTGATCAAAGTAGAAAGAATTCAACCATCCCATAACTTCAGCCTTCGTGGTAACCTTAGCTGATAAGTAGGCTTGGAGAAAAATGAAATAAACCAAGATGTACAGCTCTCTTCCCATCTCTTAACAGGAAGAGAAAGTCTGAGTCATAAAATAGAGGCCCTAGACACTAGTTAGAATTTAAGACTTGTCATTTTCTGTGGAGTCAATTCTTAAACTTAGTGTATAAAAAGAAAACCTCTAGGCTTTAATGACTGATGTTTTTGAGAAATGTGTGTGTCTGAGGGGCTGTGTGTGTATGTGTATTCTGATACGGGCTAAGGCTGTGTTTTTGGTGATTCCCACTCTTAAAACATTTCAACCTTAACCATCGTCACCACTCTACTACTTTCTGGCCTTTACAGAGGTGAAGCTAAAAACCAAGTTATTTTTGTTTTTTGTTTTTTGTTTTTTTCGGTCCTATCCTAACTCCTGAGTTTTCTACTTGATTGGTTAGTGGCTGGATTTTATTTACATGGCAAAGAAAAGGCAAATATTACCAAAGTTTAATGAAAAGCTATTGGAGGAAATGTTTATATTCAGAATTATAATGTAAATGGGGCTCTTTTCCAAACCACAGTCATCTGGAGTCCTTGACCTTATGTTGTTGTTCAGTTGTACAGTCATGTCTGACTCTTTACGACTCCATGGACTGCAGCACGCCAGGCTTCTCTATCCTTCACCATCTCCTGGAGCTTGCTCAAGCTCATGTCCATTGAGTCCGTGATGCTATCCAACCATCTCGTCCTCTGGCGCCCCCTTCTCCTCCTGCCTTCAATCTTTCTCAACATCAGGGTCTCTTCTAATAAATTTGCTTTTCGCATGTGGTGGTCAGAGTATTGGAGCTTCAGCCTCAGCATCAGTCCCTCCAATGAATATTCAGGATTTATTTCCTCTAGAGTTGACTGGTTTGATGTATGAAATACTTAAACTTTCCCATGCATAACTGCCCTAAGACTTACTAGTAAAAATTTGAATACTTCTTCTTGTGACCCTCTTCTCTCAAATAGTCTAAGAATCCTGATTCAAAGATGGGGACAGTGATGGCTATGATGGTGTGAATTCTGATCCTACTGCTGTTTCTTCTTGCTGCAACTTAATATTAAGGATGAAGGTTGCTACACTGCTGCAGGGATGGTCTAGGGAATCCAGGTCTTTGACCAGGTTACCTGTTGGGTCCCAAGTGAGTAACATTTTAATTCACACTTTCATGCTCAATGACTATTCTCTAAAGTACAACTGCTGTGCTTAGGTGTCTAGGCTGGAGGAACTTTTACCATTTGTCATACTTCTCAAACCAGCCCTCCCTAATAAGCATGTAGGCACTAGTGTTGGCTCTACATCACTAGTCCACCCAGGAACCCCCAGTTTTTCACTTTATTTTTCATGATTAGAGTTTTTCATATTGGTTAGATTTCAGGGACTGAAATCTTTATGCATATTGGGCCACCTTCATCCCTAGGAAAATTTCTGTTTATCAGGATGTGGGCAGATTTATGTTGCTACTGGCCTTATATTCTTCTTCCAGGACAATGGGTGCATACTTGTTCTATATTGATTTTTACCCTGGGAGAGTCATTTAAGCGACTTCTTTCAGCTCGAAGAGATCAAACAGACAAAAAACTTCAGCTCTACCTCACACAATTATAATATCTGAAAGCATATAGATAATATATAAGCCCTTAGGGAAACTAGCCTTCTGCTGCTCTTGTGTGTCATTTTGATTTGACCTTTAATGTCAAAGTGTAACCATACAAAAGAAATGATTTAGTAAGTTCAATAACTGTAGATACCCAAACTGTTTAATGAAAAATATTTTAGATACATTGGCTAGGAAATTGATTTGGTACTATTCCCACTTTCAGTCATCTGAAATATCTGACCTTTGTCTGTCTTTTGTTACATTACAAAATTAGAGAATTCAAAGCAGAGTGGGACATAACCCTTGCCTAGTTTGATAATTGCACATACTCTAGTATTTCTGACCTATTGAATTATAAAATTAAAAAACAAACAAACCTGTTTTCATCTTGAATGAAATCTCATTATGTACCAACAATGAAATTAACTTGAATTTAAAATCTTAGTTTATGGAGCATGTTGCATCACAGTCAATATTTACCTATGGGAAAGAGAATTGTATGTCACCAGATAAGGAAAAACAAATGTATTTAACTTCATGACTTTCCTAGCATTTGCTTTTTCAATGAATGTCTAATTTAAATTCTAGCTATATTTAAGAGTATCATTTTCAGCAGTACTCACTCTAGCATTTTGAACTGAGTGATCCTGTGTTTCCCCAAAGTTGTAAATGCCAATGATGAAAATATTTCTAATAGTGATAATGGCTGTCTTGAGGGAATCATCTTAGATTCGGGCTGATTTTGGACTCTTTGGTGACATGGGGTTGGATGACATTCCTTTCCCCTAGGAGTATATGTTTGTAATTACTGATTCCAAGAGTGTTGAAAAACTTTCTGAAAGAAAAAAATAGCTTAAGTGTGGCTCAAAATTCAGATGGTTACAGGTTTATTTGGTGGATTTGAGGTTGGAGCGTGCTTGTGTTAAAGGTGGAGAAACTAGTTGATCAATTTTATGAAGAGAGGTGGAGTTTTAGTACAGAATTCACCATGAGGAAAACGTTCAACCGAACAAGTCAGGCTCAGGTACAGAGAGTCCATGAGAGTGAAAGAGGCGTTAGAGTGTGGCATGTGCAACTCATATTAGGGATCACTCCTAATAAAACCATCCTGTGTGTCAGTCCAGGAGAAAGAAAAAATGTCATCTGACTATCTTTGCAAATCCTGAGCCCCAGACCCTGCTGCTTTTCACATCCACCCACTGCAGCCCAGTATTTCTGAGAGTCCCCAGAAAGGGAATCACAAGCAGGGCACATTATTCCACATGCCATTCTCTGTGAGCATGACTGTCTGGAAACAACTTGGGGGTGACAAAAAGCAGTGGTAAGAGCACTTTGGAAGATGAGTCAGGTAAGGAAGCCATTTCAGCTAGAGGAAACTGTGCGTGAAAGCAAAGATGCATAAAACAGATTTTTGCCCTTTGGAAGGAAGTCTTGCAGTTTTTCCTATGGGGTATTATTCAGAGTCACAAGAAAGCTAATATGACAGGAATTTAGGGAGCATTTTGGAGAGTGTTGGAGATAAAGATGGAGAAGTGAGCTTTAATCAAGTCATTGAGAGCTATGGTAAGGTATGGTAATGGATTTTATATTGCAAGCAATGGGAAACTGATGAGATATTAAGTAAGAAGTGACATATTAAGATTTATGAATTAAGAAGTAAAAAATAGCTAGCCCTATCAGGCAGCTTTTCCTACCTGGGCCCCACTTCTTTGTGAAGCCCTTTTTCATATGCTCATTTGCACAATACTTGATCATCTTTTCTAAAATTTGTGGTCATCATAGCCCTTTGAATTATATATATTAATAGTTAAAAAATAGATTTTATTTCACGAGTCCATTGTTTTGTTATATTGTTATAAGAATTTTTGCCAAGATAAAGATACTTCAAAATTAAGAAATTATGCATAGGTTATTTCTAAGATCAGTTTTGAAACTGGAAATGTGACTTCTTGGTAGCATCAAGTGTTTCAGTATTTATAGTAGTAAATGTGGTCTGTTGGTTTTTCAAATATGGTGAAAACTGTTTGAAAGGAGAAGGGTTTTAGAGCTTTCCATTAGAGGAGAAAGATTCTAGATCTTAATGAGTTTTACTGTGACATGTGGGAATCCAGAGCCCATTTTAGTTTTAGCTTATTTTTAAACCTACTTAATTCAGGAAGCAATGTTAAAAGATATGTTTTTGAAGAAGATATAGCTTGCTTTATATTTAAAACATTATAGCAGAAATAAATGTGTGCTTGATAAAAATTAGCCTTGAATCATAAATTCCTATTCTGATTCAGAATGATTCTGATTTAGAGAAAAGTAAGCTTATAAAATAGTGATGTAGCAATTTTTGCCAGTATTGTGAACAAATTAAGGCTTCAAAATATCTGTTGTGCACTGCTTGCATGGGCATTCAATAAACATTTAATTGAATCATAGTAGTGTTCATTATAATAAATCTCATTCTTAAGCTAGATATTTTTATTTAATATTCACAATTTTTATAAGACGGACCTTTCTGATAATGGGAAAGCAATATATACTTTGCATTATTGTAAAGTAGTACTATTTTGTACTATTATAATCAAGATATTCAAATTTTCTCAACAGACTGTTTTCACACCCAACACTGTTCAAGTCTATAATACTTCTAAAACTCATTTGGTTCTGCATTTGGTTTAACAAACATTTATCTAGCTCCTGCTTTGTGGAAGGCACTGAGACTTATGCAAAAAACACATAAGTCAGCATTGGTTTTCTCATTCTGTGTGTATAGGTTTCAGTCGCCTAATGTGTGAGTCCATTATCTGGGAGCAGAGCTCATTTTTTTCCCTCATCTTCTTTCTTTCTGTTTTCCCCTGCACCATCTTTTAACACATTGTGTGTGTCTGTGTGTGTGTGTGTGTTTGTATGTGCACCCTCAGTCATGTCCAGCTCCTTGCAGCCCCACAGACTGTAGCCTGCCAGGCTCCTCTGTCCATGAAATTTCCAGGCAAGAATCCTGGAGTGGGTTGCCACTTTCTCCTCCAGGGAATCTTCCTGACCCAGAGATTGAAGCTGTATCTCTTGTGTTTCATGCATTGGCAGGCAGATTCTTTTCCACTTTGCCACTTGGAAAGCCTACATTCTTGTATATTTAATTCCAATTCTTTATCAACAAATTGCAAGTCACTTTATTGAGAACACTGAGGAACCAGAAGTAACTGAGGTTTAGGAAAAGGAACATGAGCGACCCCATGGACTGTAGCCTACCAGGCTCTTCCATCCATGGGATTCTCCAGGCAAGGATACTGGAGTGGGTTGCCATTTCCTTCTCCAGGGGAACTTCCCGACCCAGGGATCGAACCCAGGTCTCCTGCATTGTAGGCAGGCACTTTACCCTCTGAGCCACCAGGGAAGCCCCTTGCAATAAAGCTAATAATCTTATAATTTATAGCTTATAAATTACAAATTTTAAATTATAGTTTATAATTTTCATATTGAAACCTAGAGAAAGTGGTCTTCTGAAAATTTATAGTAAGTGAGGGATGAAAAATGAAATTAATTATATTGTATTCAGTCTTATTAAGATGCCAAATGGCATTCACTTAATGTACTGTCTTTATTTTAGAAATGGTTAAAAAAATGTCTGTGAGAGCTTTCTTGGAGTTATCCACTAGCTCATGTTCTTGACAGATACATTTCTTTAATAATATCTCAATTTCCAACTCTATTACTACATTCTTCTGTGAAGGAAGCTTAAAGAAATGAATTCTTGTCCTTGGATGTGGAAGAGGGCACTGCTCTGCTTTTTGTCAGAGGTATTATTATATGCATTTGAGTTGTTGTTGTATTTGAGTATATTTCCCAAATATTCAGTAGGCATGAGTGGCTACACCAATGAACATAAATGTGTTCAGTAATCACATCAGACATTATAACCTGTAAGCTTGTAATGTCTGATGTTTACAAGCAGCAGGTAGAAAAAGGCTATGTACAAAAAAATACATGTATTTCAATGTTTATTTCATCTGTGTGGAATTAAACTTTTTTATCTGTAACATATAGCATGAAATATGTCAACTATTTTCAACTTAGTATTTTGCATAATATATTCATAAACATTATAAATGTTTAGTATTTATTCTTAGATGAGAGGTTAAAAGTTTTAGGATGCACAAAAAATGATTAACATTCTGTAAGAACTCTGGGAAATGATTGTAGACATACCAATGAGAGATTGGAGGAGAGAGCAAATAGCCTAGGATACAAAATCCGAACAAAGAACACAGGGCCAGAGAAAACTGACTGAAAATGAGGGTGGGGAAGAACACAATAAGGAATTATTAAACCAAAGCATCAAGTAGCCAAAAGCTATAATCAAAGTAGAAATTTGCATTTCAAATATGTATTATGCCTGTAAGAAGTGTGGTAGACATTAGGGACCTGAATGCTGGGCACTGTGCTTGAAGCCAGTGAAACAGCAAAGGAACTCAGTCCAGTGCAGGCTCTCAACCTCAGCAGTGCTGGCATTGGAATCCAGGTAACTAATTTGTTGTGGGCGTTCTCTCTCCTGCACATTGTGGGATGTTTAGTAGCATCCTAGATGCCAGTAACATACCCTTCCCAATCCTGACAGTCAAAAATGTTTCTAGAAATTGCTGAAATCCCTCCCTGCTATCCACCCTACCCCTCTACCACGGGACAAGATCTTCTCCAGTTGAGAACCATTGGTCTAATGGAAGTATCAGACAAAATACAGAAGTTTCTCACACATCAAAATAAGTGCCATGATGCTGTAGGATTGATAAGAGTGCAGTGAAGGGGCACCTCGCAAAGACTGTGGGTACTGGGGGGAAATTAAGAAAGACTTAGGGAGGGAAGTGAGGTTTCCCTTGAAAACTGAGCAGCAGCCTGTGGGGGATGCAAAGGAGAAGGAGGAGGAGGGAAAGGAAAGGAGGAGGGAAGAAGAGTGAAGAGTGATGGGGCATTACTTGGTCCAGGCTGAAGACAGGGAGTGAGAAAATGCACAAAGGCCTGAACCAGCATATGTTAAAGGACCTAGAAGCCAGGACATGCAGTGTTACTGAAGCATGAAGTGGGAAGGGAGGATAGTGGGCTTTGCAGCCACAACGGTACAGAACATATTTTTCATAGCTCAAGGTCACTCTTCTATTACCCTTTACAGTGAGGTTATCATCATCCATTTTTCTCTCACCACTGCTGGGGAGCCCATTAAATACTTGCATTATACTTGATCCCAACAGTTAATAGACTGTAGCATCTTTTATTTCATCACCTAGTGCTGAAATCAGTTGAGATTTTGGAGAATCTCAGGTGTGTTTTTCTTGAGGTTTGGGACAGAAGCATTTAAAAGATGCGTGACACTTAAAACTAGAGAAAAAAAATACCTGTAACAATTTGTTCCTTTATTCAGCTTGAAACTTTTATAAAGGTAAAAAACAATTTAAGGATAAATATCATCATTATTTTATTTGAGCTCTTTTGATTTCCTGTGAGCCCTGGGAAAACAGCATCTGTGTCTTTTTCACATTTATCATGATGTCTGATGTTTAGAAGGTGCTTGATCAAAGTTTATTGAATAAATTTATTTATATTTATTTTAATAATAACATTTAGGGACTTCCCTGGTAGCTCACTTGATAAAGAATCTGCCTGCAATGCAGGAGACCTCAGTTTGATTCCTGGGTCGGGAAGATCCACTGGAGAAGGGATAGGTTACCCTTAGCCTTTTCAGTCTATCTATACTGTACACTCATTGGAAAAGACCCTGATGCTGGGAGGGATTGGGGGCAGGAAGAGAAGGGGACGACAGAGAATGAGATGGCTGGATGGCATCACCGACTCGATGGACATGAGTCTGGATGAACTCCGGGAGTTTGGTGATGAACAGGGAGGCCTGGTGTGCTGCAATTCACGGGGTCGCAAAGAGTCGGACGCGACTGAGCCAGTGAACTGACTGACTGATACTATACACTATANCTGGGAGGGATTGGGGGCAGGAAGAGAAGGGGACGACAGAGAATGAGATGGCTGGATGGCATCACCGACTCGATGGACATGAGTCTGGATGAACTCCGGGAGTTTGGTGATGAACAGGGAGGCCTGGTGTGCTGCAATTCACGGGGTCGCAAAGAGTCGGACGCGACTGAGCCAGTGAACTGACTGACTGATACTATACACTATAATAAAATGCCGTAGACTGAGTCGCTTACAAACAATAGAAATTTATTTTTCACGGTTCTGGAGACCGAGAAGTCCAAGATCAACGTGCCGGCAGATCGGGCGTTTGGTTGACACCCCGATTTCTGGTTCATAGAAATCCGTCTCTTTGCTGAAACTTTACATGTCAGAAGGGGCAGTGGGTCTCAGGGGTCTCTTTTTATCAATATAAGGTACTACTTCATTCATGAGAGGTTTGCTCTCATGACTAAGCACCTCTCAAGAACCCCATATCCTAATACCATCGTATTAAGGATTAGATTTCAATGTATGAATTTCAGAGAGGCAGAAACATTCATTCTTTTTTTTTTTTTTGCAGTGATTCTTTTTTATTATTATTATTTTTTTTATTTTTTGTATTTATTTATTTTTTTACATGAACTCCCAAACATGAACCCCCCTCCCACCTCCCACAGAAACATTCATTCTTTAGCACATTTCTGTAGAGCACAATACAGGAAAAATTTCCCAAAGATGTGATCTCATTTGATAAGCACAGCAAGTATGTAAATCCTTGCAGTGAGGTAAACAGGGAATTGTTTCTAACTCCAAGTTGTAGGTATCTTATCCTTGATTAAATATTATCCAAACCATACTTTCCTATTGTACACTGAAAGAAAACTGTTAACAGAAACATTTTCTGTGTTGTATAGGTGCTTGTTATACGATGGATAAGAGAGGGAGGGATTATAGACACATATTTTCAATTCTTCTAAAGCCCTAGAATCATAAAATAATAAAGGAGGGAGGATCCTTAACAGCCAAACCTTTTGATTTCGCAGGCATGGAAACTGAGGCTATATGCCTCTTTAGTGTAGAGCCAGGATTATAACCTGGGTCTCCCTATGTTTAGGTGGGCACATAAGAACTTACTAGTAAGTGTGTTTACCTAAAATTCCACGTCTCTATAAGTAGCAGGCCTGCACAGCTGAAGCCTGGATTATGGAGGTTTCTCTGTACAGCGTGGCCACTATAGAAGGATATGTTCCAGAAGGTGGGCTCCAAGGACACAAGAAACAGCATATTTTAAAAAAGGCACACATGCCTATTCTTTCATACCAGTACTGAACAATGCTATCCAGGTGTCCAAATATAATAACCTGTCTGTTTTATTTTTCCTAGAACAGGATGCAACGGCATGGAGAGGTGAAATTTTGCATAGGTTTCTGTTAGCCAAGTCAACATCTGTTTGCTTCTTAACCATGAGTCATCCACATTCCTTATAAGTAGGGCAGGAGGGCAGCTGGAATTTCCCAACTGACTTCTTGGTCACGGCTTCCTGTCTCTGCTGCTCTTTATCCTTCATGGCACAACTTTATTGGCAACAAGTGAAACAGATACTACTACTTAGGGTAGTTGCCTCTATTGACTCAGATGCCTGGGGCTTGTGTTATGGTAAAATGAGTGTCCGACTTTACCAACAGTGTGAATAACTGAATCTTTCCCCAAGTTTTATTGCTCAATATTCCACCCAGAAAGGAACTCCAACCACACTCAGCCTATCAAAGTCTATCTATGATTAACACATGCAGAGCTCGTCATAGGTGATGTGGATGATTATCATGGATGGATCATTGCTGCAAGAGAGAAAAACACTTTGAGCTGGTGTGGCTGTGTCCTTGCACGCTCTCTCTCACTGCCCCCCTGCCGCACCCCGCTCCCACACATACACAAAACAAAAAACACACCAATCTTTAAAAACAAAGACTAAATAAGTGTTGATGCACCAAGAATCATTCACTAGTCATGCTTGTCGCTGAAACCTGAAAGCAGTAGGCTCTTGTTTAGCTAGGTGTGTCTGTCTTCCTCTTGAAGGTGGCAGCCCTGAGAATAGAAGGGAAGAATCCTGTTGAAGATACATAAAATTCCTATTGCAGTTAGTATGTCTGGGGCACTCACTTTAGCACTTAAAATAATGCAGTCCCTTTCACAGCTGTTATTTTTGCATTCAATATATACAGCTTGAATTATCCAATGGCCTTGCTTTGATATCATATCATATCATATTGATCCTCTCTGTCTGGGACAGTGGGGAACATAGAATAAATGCTCAATAGATACTACTGAAACTAAATTAACTCTAGGGATTCAAAGTTTTAGGATGCCGCTTAATCATGCAAGCCTTGTTCTTCAAGACTTTACTGGCCAAGGGAAAAGGCAAGAGCTTCTAAAGTTACAGTGGGACTAAATTCTACCATTCATTCATTTTATAATTGGCACCTTGACACCCAGAGCTTTCTTTTCCTCTCTGATTCTTAAAAACAAAGTAAAGCAAGACAAAACAAAAACTAAACAAAACCCCTCTTATTTTAAAAAAATAGAAAAGTAAAAAATAACAAATAAGTCTCTAGTCTAGACCAGTAGCTATCCCTAACAGTATGTGGGTCCAGGGCACAGTTGCAGATGGAGGGAGAAGGGGAAGGCACCTCTCTTGTGTGGGAGGTTTGGAGAGCACAGGTGATGGGCCCAGCGCAAAAGTTCAAGCTGCAAGACCACCAAGCAGCTGCCTCTTGGCAAATACTTTGTTCTAGAATTGTGCACACCCTGAAGTGTGGTCCAACCATGGGAGAGCATACTTGGGGAAGAAGTCCTTTCAGGCCTTTGAATTGGTCTCAGTGTCAGTTAGACAGAAAATGCAGACCCTTGAGAACCAGGATCATGGTCTGATGAGGGATAGTTGTGTATGAGGAGGGCATGTTATCTTGACCTGAAGGATACCTTGCCCTTTGAGGAGCATGGCTGGAAGAAGGTTCTTTAAAAGGCAAGATCCAGGGCAGCATTCCCAGTTGCTCAGACTTATAGGTAGTGCCATTTAAAAACCACACTAAGACTTTGTTTGACATTCAGTTTCCTATGTTGTACTCCCGGATACTTTGATGTGGCAGCTCTGAGGTAGGGTCTCAGAATCTGCCTGTGCAATCAGGTGGATATCCTGGTGTTTCCTGGTTTGACTCTGCTCATCTGGGTGCATGTTTACCTCCAGGAGAGAGGCCTCTTTCCTCAGCTCTCCTCCTCACCCTGCCCTCCCCCAGGCCCTGAGTGACTCACGCCCCTCCTGGTGCTGACCTTTCTTTGTTGTGGTTGCCAGCACTGTTGCTGTGCCTTGCGCAGACATAGCTGCTCACTGTATGTCAGCACAGGTTCTGTACCTGCTGCCACCACAGCTATTCTGTCACCACTGTTTGTTCTGGCCCTTGATTGTTGTAGGAGAACTTGTTATTATTCCCGCTGCAACTGCTGGCAAGCTGCAGTCACTAGGCTGCGTCTGTGGCACACAGAAGGGGCTTTACTGCTATGCGTTCTTCTTCTATCAGCTAGACTTACAGACTGTCATTAAGTGGCAACTGGTTGTTGGCAAGTCTAGATATGGCCTCATGGTTCCCAGCCCTCCATATAATTCTTGTACCTGTTCTTTGATACCTGAAAATGTACCCAAGTCTTTCATCACCCTTATCTTCTTGGGGACTAACCAATTGCAACAACAGTTTCTCCCCAGAACTTAAGGAAGTAATTCTATCCTCCCAAAGGTTCTGAATCTCAGTACCCAAGACTTGGCTTTCAGTCCTAACACCCTTCTCCTCTCTTCTTTCAGGGAATCCATGTTACTTGCTAAATTTCCTGGCTACATGAAGTAGGTAGGCCTACAAACTGAGTTTCATTATGACCTTTGCCACATTTATGTGATAGATTTCTTACAGGATTAGATAAATAGTTGTAAAATGACTCCCTTCTATTCTGGGGAACTTATAAAAAAACTAATGAAGAGCATGAAGACTGGACAAGGTCAAAAACTCTTGATGCAGGGATCAAACCCAGTTCTCCTGTATTACAGGCAGGTTCTTTACCATCTGAGCCACTAGGAAAGCCCATATTTATTTCAAAGTATATTAAAATATGGGGCTTCCCCAGTGGCTCAGTGAGTAAAAAATCTACCTGCAATGCGGGAGACACAGGAGATGTGGGTTTGATCCTTGAGTCAGGAAGAGCTTTGGAGGAGGAAATGGCAACCCACTCCAGTATTCTTACTTAGAGAATCCGATGGGTTCTATAGTCCAAAGGGTTCCAAAGAATCGAACACGACCGAGTGACTGTGCATGTATGCGTGATGTTAGAATATGGCCCAGAACATAAAAAAGTTGATTAGAAACTATTTAGGTATTAAATGACTTGGTGAATAATAAATGCTGCTGTGGTAAACCTGTGCACATATAATAATGTCTTGTATTGTGTATATATATTAATATAAATGCATTTTTCAAAACTT
This sequence comes from Oreotragus oreotragus, assembly GCA_006410675.1. Taxonomy (NCBI): domain Eukaryota; kingdom Metazoa; phylum Chordata; class Mammalia; order Artiodactyla; family Bovidae; genus Oreotragus; species Oreotragus oreotragus. The sequence continues at coordinate 32,563 of SJYX01003097.1, read as the reverse complement.
ATAGCTTCATATATTATAAAATAGTGTTTTGAGATATTCATTTAAATTTGTTCCCAGGTTGAGGGTCTTCTCTCTTTGCCTTTACTCTGCTTTATTCATTGCTTTTGAGAAAAAATGACCCAGCAAAACAGTTAACAGAGAATCAAAAGTTTGCCTTTTCATAAGAGAAAATTTTAAATAAGCTATCGGATTAAATCAGTTTTTTCCACCTGCAACTCGATGAGAATTTCCAGAAGAAAGGAGAGAATAAGGAGAGAGTGAAAACTTAGATCCCTAATAAGGGCTCTGCCCAAGTCCTGAGGGTATAGGAGAAGAAATTCTCCCACCCTCGTATCCCCACAATAGTTTTGGTGGGGTAGTTCAGAGATGTCCATAATATAGAGTGTGGGGAGCAAGAGAGAACTCAGAATTTCTACATGATTGCCATAAATTGGGAATAAAGAGAACATCACTGAAGTATACCTGGGCCGGTGAGTATGAGGTAACCTCATGGAGTTTCTTTAAGGCCCACAGGAGTAGAATATTTTTTTGTCGCTGAGAGCTACATAGTCATGGAAGAGAGCTTTAGAACGAAATGACCCTGCAGTAGAAAATAAAGAATACAGCAGGGCAATTGACTTTGTATGGAGAAACAACTGAGACAAATTGGGATTAAGAATGTGTACATAGCCAGCATATATGACTGCCCACAACTGATGTTTCTTTCTTGATTTTTGCAAATCATCTTGATGTGTGTTTCTGCAGCACAGTCTGATGATAAATGCTGTAGTTCATCAGTTTCAGAATCAGTCAGTTCAGTTGCTCTGTCGTGTCTGACTCTTTGCGACCCCATAGACTGCAGTACGCCAGGCTTCCCTGTCCATCACCAACTCCTGGAGCTTACTCAAACTCACGTCCATCAAATAGGTGATGCCATCCAGTCATCGCTTGTTGTCCCCTTCTCCTTCTGCCTTCAATCTTTCCCAGCATCAGGGTCTTTTCTAATGAATAAGCTCTTTGCATCAGGTGGCCAAAGAATCGGAGTTTCAGCTTCAGCATCAGTCCTTCCAATGAATATTCGGGACTGTTTTCCTTTAGGATGGATTGGTTGTATCTCTTTGCAGTCCAAGGGACTCTCAAGAGTCTTCTCCAACACCACAGTTCAAAAGCATCAATTCTTTGGTGCTCAGCATTCTTTATAGTCCAACTCTCACATCCATACATGACTACAAGAAAAAACCATAGCTTTGACTAGATGGACCTTTGTTAGCAAAGTAATGTCTCTGCTTCTTAATATGCTGTCTAGGTTGATCATAGCTTTCCTTCCAAGGAGCAAGCATCTTTTAATTTCATGGCTATAGTCATGATCTGCAGAGATTTTGGAGCCTCAAAAAATAAAGTCTCTCACTGCTTCCACTGTTTGCCCATCTATTTAGCATGAAGTGATGGGACTGGATGCCATGATCTTCGTTTTCTTAATGTTGAGTTTTAAGCCAACTTTTTCACTCTCCTTTTTCACTTTCATCAAGAGACTCTTTAGTTATTCTTCACTTTCTGCCATAATGGTGGTGTCATCTGCATATCTGAGGTTATTGATATTTCTCCTGTCAGTCTTGATTTTAGCTTGTGCTTCATTCAGCCCAGCATTTTGCATGATGTACTCTGCATAGAAGTTAAATGAGCAAGGTAACAATATACAGCCTTGACGTACTCCTTTCCCAATTTGGAAGGAGTCCATTGTCCCATGCCCAGTTCTAACTGTTGCTTCTTGACCTGCATACAGATTTCTCAGGAGGCAAGTAAGGTGGTTTGGTATTCCCATCTATTTAAGAATTTTCCACAGTTTTTTTTTTTCCCCTAATTTTATTTGTACTTTATTTTACTTTACAATACTGTATTGGTTTTGGCATACATTGACATGAATCCACCACGGGTATACCTAAGCTCCCAAACATGAACCCTGCTCCCATCTCCCACCCCACATCATCTCTCCAGATCATCCCCATGCACCAGCCTCAAACATCCTGCATCCTGCATCGAACATAGATTCTTTTCTGGTGATTCGTTTCTTACATGATAGTGTACATGTTTCAATGCCATTCTCCCAAAACATCCCAGCCTCTCCCTCTCCCTCAGAGTCCAAAAGTCCGCTCTACACATCTGTGTCTCTTTTGCTGTCTCACATACAGGGTCATCATTACTGTCTTTCTAAATTTCATATATATGTGTTAGTAAACTGTATTGGTGTTTTTCTCTCTGGCTTACTTCACTCTGTATAATCGGCTCCAATTTCATCCATCTCATTAGAATAGTTTGTTTTGATCCACACCATCAAAGACTTTGGTGTAGTCAATAGAACATAAGTAGATGTTTTTCTGAAGTTCTCTTGCTTTCTCTATGATCCAGCAGATGCTGGCAATTTGATCTCTGATTCCTCTGCCTTTTCTAAATACAGCTTGGATATCTGGAAGTTCATGGTCCATGTACTGTTGAAGCCTAGCTTGGAGAATTTTGAGCATCACCTTGCTAGTATGTGAGACTAATACAATCATGCAGTAGTTTGAACATTCTTTGGCATTGCCTTTCTTTGAGATAGGAGTGAAAACTGACCTTTTCCAGTCCTGAGGCCACTGCTGAGTTTTCCAAATTTGCTGGCATATTGAGTGCAGCACTTTCACAGCATCATCTTTTAGGATTTGAAACAGCTCAACTGGAATTCCATCACCTCCACTAGCTTTGTTTGTAGTGATGTTTCCTAAGGCCCTCTTGACTTTGCCTTCCAGGATATCTGGCTCTAGGTGAGTGATCACACCATCATGGTTATCTGGGTCATGGAGATCTTTTTTGTAGTTCTTCTGTGTATTCTTGCTACCTCTCCTTAATATCTTCTGCCACTGCTAGGTCCATACAATTTCTGTCCTTTATTGAGCCCATCTTTGCATGAAATGTTCCCTTGGAGCTCTAATTTTCTTGAAAAGATCTCTAGTCTTTCCCATTCTATTGTTTTCTTCTATTTATTTGCATTGATTACCGAGGAAGGCTTTCTTATCTCTTCTTGCTATTCTTTGGAACTCTGCATTCAGATGCTTATATCTTTCCTTTTCTCTTTTGCCTTTAGCCTCTGTTCTTTTCTCAGCTATTTGTAAGGCCTCTTCGGACAACCATTTTGCCTTTTTGCATTTCTTTTTCTTGGGGATAATCTTGATCTCTGCCTCCTATACAATGTCGTGAACCTCCCTTCATAGATCTACAGGCAGTCTGTCTATCAGGTCTAATCCCTTGAATCTATTTGTCACTTCCACTGTATAATTGTAAGGGATTTGATTTAGGTTATACTTGAATGGTCTAGTGGTTTTTCCTACTTTCTTCAATTCAAGTCTGAATTTGGCAAAAAGGAGTTCATGATTTGAGCCACAGTCAGCTCCCGGTCTTGATTTTTCTGACTGTATACAGCTTCTTCATCTTTGGTTGCAAAGAATATAATCAGTCTGAAATCGGTATTGACCATCTGGTGATGTCCATGTGTAGAGTCTTCTCTTGTGTTGTTGGAAGAGGGTGTTTGCTATGACCAGTGCATTCTCTTGGCAGAATTCTTTTAGCCTTTGCCCTGCTTCATTTTGTACTCCAAGACCAAATTTGCCTGTTACTCCAGGTATCTCTTGACTTCCTATTTTTGCATTCCAGTCCCCTATAATGAAAAGGATATCTTTTTTGGGAGTTAGTCTAAAAGGTCTTGTAGGTCTTCATAGAACCATTCAACTTCAGCTTCTTCAGCATTACTAATCAGGGCATTGGATTACACAGTTGGATTACTGTGATATTGAATGGTTTGTCTTGGAAACAAACAGATCATTCTGATGTTTTTGAGATTGCATCCAAGTTCCAGAATAACTTCAGCTATTATCTCTTCAAATAATCCCTCTGTCCCATTATCTGCCTTACTTCTGAGATTCTAATGAAGTGTATGTAAGAGCTTCTTAATGTATTTTCTCTATTTTTTACTTCCTTTATTTATTGCCCATCTTTATATCTTTGTATTTTGTTCTTGATAATTTCTTATGACCTATCTTACAGCTCACTAGGTATTTTTTTCTACTGTGTCTAGTGTACTACTAAGTTTGCTTATTGAATTCTTGATTTTAATTATTGAAATTTTCAGGTCTAGGATGTCTAATTTGCCACATTTCCTGTTTTCTGTCAGAGTTTTTAAGGTTGATGTTTATCTCCTTGAACATAGTAAGCATAGTTGTTTTTATCTTTATTTAAAAATTTTAACATCTGGTGCCTCTAGAATCAGTTTTTGTTGCCCATGGTTTACATTCATAGTATCTAGTTTCCACATGCACTTGGATACTTTGGTTGTTTGCTAGACATTTTTTTCCCCTAATAATTTTATAAACACAAAGTGCACGAGTTATTTGAAAACTGGAGGAATATTTTGTCCACCAAATACCAAAGAAGGTATTTAATTAATCTAATGAAGTGCTGGGGAAACTAATAATTCAGTGGGTGCTAAGTCACTTCAGTCAGTCCAACTCTTTTCAGCCCCGTGGACTGCAGCCCACTAGGCTCCTCTGTCCATGGGATTCTCCAGGCAAGAACACTGGAGTGGGTTGCCATGTACTTCTCCAGGGGATCTTCCCGACCCAGGGATTGAAGCCGTGGCTCCTGCAGCTCCTGCACTGCAGGTGGATTCTTTACTGCTGAGCCACTGGGTAATCTAAGTTGTAGATTTGATATTTTCTGGGCCACTCCGCTTATCTGTATTTCATAAAAGAAATAGTTTACTTCTGACTTATACTTACATCTATGGGTGGCAGCTCTGTAGTTTATGGACTTCCATCTTTCCCTGCCTTTGGACACTGGTTTTTATCTTCCTAATTCTATGAAGATACCAAAAATATAGTTCAGCCTCTTGACCACATCTTTCCAATTGGCAAAACCCTCCAATGTAAAAGAGGGAGGTCATAGTACCAAGTTTACTTATCTGGATTCCCATCCCTCTGTTTCTGGGATTGGTACTTTATCAGTCTTCTTCTGGCCCTTTGATGCTACCAAGATTTTTGTTTCTTAAAATTTCATCCAGCTTTCTTTTTCTTCTTTTGTGAGAAGACCGGCTTACACTACTTTGTCTTCTAACAGAAGCAGATATTTTGCCTCTGCTCTACCAGAGTTAAAGCCATGTCATCTTGAGGCTTTAGCCATGACTCTGAAAGGAATTGGTGAAGTGGGATGAGACAGGCTCTCAAGAGCCTTGCTGATTTTGCAATGAAGACTATGATGATACTTGAATAAGAGCACTGTAATGTATTTTAATTTCCTCGGACAGATTCAGATTAATTTTCAGAATGACAAAATGCAAATGTAGTCTTGTTAGAGCTTGCTGATGAGACTAAATTTTCTCACTGTCTGAGGAACGCCTAAGAAGGAAAAGGTAAAGAAAGCTATTTTTAAGGACCTTATGGGTCTGAATTCCTAAGTGAGAGTCAGTCTACCAATCTGGGCTTGGGCTACTTGGCATAGAGGATCCTATTATTGTGAAAAACTGGCTCCTCCTTTTATCTACATACATGTTGGAGTTGGGGTAGGGGTGTGGTGGAAAAGGAGTGTTGTGTTTTGTAGGAGGAAGCTATATTCTAAGGCCTGATTCTTCCCTCGCCTTGGAGGTAAGATGCTTATGAGATAACTGTTAGGACCAGATCAAGGGTCCCTCTTCTTGCTTTGCCTGTCAGAATCTGAGTACCTTGCTGTGAAGTGTATGTTCGTATGAAGAGAACTAACACAACTCATAATGTGTGACTTGAAACAGTCTGAAAGATCTTGAGGAACACAAGAGAGATCTCTAGCTCTAGAAGGACCTTTAGGCAGCCAGAATAGAATGATTTACTTTTATTCTGTGTGAGAGTTATTTCACTGAAATAACCTTGCTCCAAAGGTTTTGAGATTAACTGAAAGAGAAGCATTGCACATAGCCTCTCAACCCATTGGCGTGAGCTGCTCCTTAAGCAAAGACTTCCGCTTTCTCTCCTTATTTTCTCCTGAGCAGATTCTACCAGAGATGTCCCCCACAGACCACCAGAGTTGTGATTTGAGTACACAGAGGCAATCAGATAAATCTGAGGAGGTGCCATCCACACAGCCTTATACTTCTTGTCATGGGAGAGTTCTTGTTCTGGAGAGACAAACTCAGAGAAGAGAACCATTTGAAGGAGATTATAAATGTTTGTTAATGTCTTGTAAATGCTTGAGTACAAATGCAAACAGTAAGAATTTATGATAAGGACACAGAATCTAAAAGAAACATCAAAGCCTCAGAAAGAAACCAGACCAGACACGCAGATGCTTGCTTCCCTGTGTCTGATTTCAGTTTTTCCTTTTTTTCTTTTTTCTTTTCTCTCTGTTTCCCTGTGGACTAGCTTTATCTACTTTTCCATGCACATATGGAAAATTCCAATTGCTGAAAGTTACAAACATTGTATGTTCCTCCTCCAGCTACCTGGAAAGAAACTGTTGTCACTCGTTCCCTCTCTTTTCAAATTCCAAATCCCCAAATTGAAGGCCTTCCCTGACCTAATGAGCTGTGGTCATGGCATAAGGCCATGACCTGGAAATATGACATTAGGATCCGTCCTTTTGATCATATTATCCAATAGCAGTTCACAGGAAAGGTGGAGGGAATGTGGAGGAAGGTGATGAGCAGACATTATAAAAGAACTCCACCAAAGGAAGCTCTTTGATATAATTTAATTTGTTATATTTATGAGCATTCTGAAAAAATTCTTCATTCATACAACCAAGAACTTGTAAGCAATTAATTAAAAAATTGCATCCTTTAAGAAACTATGTCCAATTGATTAATATAGACATGGATTATATAATTTTTAAAATTTATGTTTAATATGTGAAAGTTGCTCAGTTGTGTCTGACTCTTTGGGACTCCATGGACTGTATAGTCCATGGAATTCTCCAGGCCAGAATACTGAGGAAGGTGGCTTTTCCCTTCTCCAGAGGATCTTCCCAACCCAGGGATCAAACCCAGGTCTCCTGCATTGCAGGTGGATAATTTGCCAGCTGAGCCACAAGGGAAGCCCAAGAATACTGGAGTAGGTAGCCTATCCCTTGTCCAGTGGATCTTCCTGACCCAGGAATTGAACCAAGCTCTCCTGAATTGCAGGCAGATTCTTTACCAACTGAACTATCAGTGAAGGCCTATGTTTAATATAGAGTTTGTATATTATTTCGAAAAATATAGAGAGTTCCAGACATTTTGAAGACTATTGACAGAAAAATATTTATACAAACATTAAGATCAGAAATCTCTTCAAGAAAATTAGAGATACCAAGGGAACATTTCATACAAAGATGGGCATAATAAAGAACAGAAATGGTATGGACCTAACAGAAGCAGAAGATATTAAGAAGGGATAGCAAGAATACACAGAAGAACTGTACAAAAAAGATCTTCATGACCCAGATAACCATGATGGTGTGATCACTCATCTAGAGCCAGACATCCTGGGGTGTGAGGTCAAGTGGGCCTTAGGAAGCATTTCTATGAACAAAGCTAGTGGAGGTGATGGAATTCCAGGTGAACTATTTCAAATCCTGAAAGATAATGCTGTGAAAGTGCTGCACTCAATATGCCAGCAAATTTGGAAAACTCAGCAGTGGCCACAAGACTGGAAAAGGTCAGTTTTCACTTCAGTCCCAAAGAAAGGCAGTGCCAAAAAATGTTCGAACCACCACACAATTGCATTCATCTCACATGCTTAGCAAAGTCATGCTAAACATTCTCTAAGCTAGGCTTCAGCAGTATGTGAATTGAGAACTTCCAGATGTTCAAGCTGGATTTAGAAAAGGCAAAGGAACCAGAAATCAAATTGCCAACATCTGTTGGATCATCGAGAAAGCAAGAGAATTCCAGAAAAACATCTACTTCTGATTTATTGACTATGCTAAAGCCTCTGACGGTGTGGATCACAATCAGTTCAGTTCAGTTCAGTCGCTCAGTCATGTCCGACTCTTTGCGACCCCTTGAATCACAGCATGCCAGGCCTCCCTGTCCGTCACCAACTCCCAGAGTTCACTCAGACTCAGGTCCATCAAGTCAGTGATGCCAGCCAGCTATCTAATCCTCTGTTGTCCCCTTCTCCTCCTGCCCCCAATCCCTCCCAGCATCAGAGTCTTTTCCAATGAGTCAACTCTTCACATGAGGTGGCCAAAGTTTCAGCTTTAGCATCATTCCTTCCAAAGAAATCCCAGGGTTGATCTCCTTCAGAATGGACTGGTTGGATCTCCTTGCAGTCCAAGGGACTCTCAAGAGTCTTCTCCAACACCACAGTTCAAANAGCCATCTCATCCTCCATTGTCCCCTTCTCCTCCTGCCCCCAATCCCTCCCAGCATCAGAGTCTTTTCCAATGAGTCAACTCTTCACATGAGGTGGCCAAAGTTTCAGCTTTAGCATCATTCCTTCCAAAGAAATCCCAGGGCTGATCTCCTTCAGAATGGACTGGTTGGATCTCCTTGCAGTCCAAGGAACTCTCAAGAGTCTTCTCCAACACCATAGTTCAAAAACATCAATTCTTCGGTGCTCAGCCTTCTTCACAGCCCAACTCTCACATCCATACATGACTACTGGAAAAACTATTAGCCTTGACTAGACGGACCTTAGTTGGCAAAGTAATGTCTCTGCTTTTAAATATGCTATCTAGGTTGGTCATGACTTTTCTTCCAAGGAGTAAGCGTCTTTTAATTTCATGGCTGCAGTCACCATCTGCAGTGATTTTGGAGCCCCCCAAAATAAAGTCTGACACTATTTCCACTGTTTCCCCATCTATTGCCCGTGAAGTGATGGGACCAGATGCCATGATCTTCGTTTTCTGAATGTCGAGCTTTAAGCCAACTTTTTCACTCTCCTCTTTCACTTTCATCAAGAGGCTTTTTAACTCCTCTTCACTTTCTGCCGTAAGGGTGGTATCATCTGCATATCTAAGGTTATTGATATTTCTCCCGGCAATCTTGATTCCAGCCTGTGTTTCTTCCAGTCCAGTGTTTCTCATGATCTACTCTACATTGAAGTTAAATAAGCAGGGTGACAATTACTTAAGAGCAAACACAGCACAAACACTCTTTTCAAAGAGACCCATCACATCTCAGCATGGCCATTTGGTAGGCTTGTATTTCTGTTCTAACTCTCTTGGATGAACTCAGAGGCTATGATTCCAACATCAATAAGGTATGGTGTTAATTGTTACTTAACACACACTAATCTAGCTTTCTACATGCCAAGTACTGTGCTAAGTGTTTTATACATATTGATTCATTTAATTGACATAACATTATCTCAAGGTAGATTCTATCAATACTATTGTTTTCGTGTTATTGACAAGGAAGCTGAGGCACAAAAGCTTAGCTGTCTTGCCGACGTATGCAGATGGTAAACTTGGCATCCCTGAATCCAGAGTGATCATTTCAGTCACCTGTGTTTGGATTTGAAGCTGCTGTGGCTCCACTCCCTGAGTCTTATCATAGTAAATTATCACTTGTTCTCCCTCTAAAAGAGAGTATCAAATGCTAACTATATACATAGGAATACAGAGAGACAGAATGCAATTTGATGGATGCCAGGAGCAGAGGATGGGAGAAAATTGGGAGCAACTGCCTACTGGCTACAGGGGTGGGGTTTTCTTTTGGGTGATGAAAATGCTTTGAAACCAACTGATTACACAACCTTGTGAATGAACCACAGGCTATGAAATGTTTACTTTTACATGGTTAGTTTGATGTTATGTGAATTTCATCTCAGAAGGAAAAAAGAAAATAAGGATGGAAATGAGAGACCTGGCAGGATGAGAGAGGGGTGCCCACTTCATTCCAATGTCATGATGGATGGATGCTAAGAGAACCTTCACACGTCTTGTGTATTGATACAGAGAGCCAGAGGGTGCAGGAATTAATTCCGCCTCAGTGGTCAGGGAAGCTTTCACTAAGCTTCCATTTGAGCTAAGCCACAGCAAAGATCCCCGATGGCTCAGCAGGTAAAGATTCTGCTTACAATGCAGGAGACACAGAAGACACAGGTTCTGTCTCTGGGTCGGGAAGATCCTCTGGAGAAGGAAAGGGCAATCCACTCCCATATTCTTGCCTGAGGAACGCCATGGGCAGAGGAGCCTGGTAGGCTGCAGTCCAAAGGGTTGCATAGAGTTGGACACAATTGAGCGACTAAGCACAGCACAACAAAGATTATGAATCAGGAGGCTCTGTGTGGGACAGGACGGAATGTAAATAAGTTGTCAGCCGAAAGGTGACAGGAAGGGGTACAGACTCTGTCAAGTGTTCATGTCCCATTCTGTGCTTTTTTGTACCTATCCAACAGACTCCACCCAATCTTGCCACCAGGGTTGTCTGCTTGCCAACAAGACATTTGCCTGAGAGTCACCAAGTCACAGTAAGGCCCTGTTTTTCACTAGATATGTTGGGAGTATAAGTGTAAAAGTTAAGAAGTTCTGGGACAGATTGGAACCAAGCTGGACAGTCTGCAAACATGCATCTTGGTAGATTTAGAGTGCGGTGTCACTGACTCCACTCCTCACAGTCGGGATTTGAGCTGCGTAGAGGACTGGAGCCTGTGACTTGGGGAGCTGGAGCCAGTCTGCAGCCCTCCTGCAGGGGCTTCTCTCGCAGCTCCTCTCCACTGTCTGCTGTAACCTCTCGTTTTTCACTCAAATTTTGTTGATTTGATTCTTCTCTTTTTTTTTTCTTGGTGAGTCTGGCCAAAGGTTTGTCAATGTTATCGTCTCAAAGAACCAGCTTTTAGTTTTATTAATCTTTACTATTGTTTCTTTCATTTCTTTTTCATTTATTTCTGCTTAGCTCTTTATGATTTCTTTTTTGTTGTTGTTCTTTTTTCAGTTGTTTTAGGTGTAATGTTAGGTTGTCTATTGTTTTCTTGTTTCTTGAGGTAGGATTGTATTGCTATAAAATTCCCTCTTAGAACTGCTTTTGTTGAATCCCATAGGTTTTGAGTTGTTGAGTTTTCATTGTCATTTGTTTCTCGAAATTTTTTGATTTCCCTTTTGATTTCTTCAGTAATTCTGTTATTTGGAAATGTATTGTTTAATCTCCATGTGTTGGTGTTTCTTACAGTTTCTTTTTTTTTCTTCTTGTAACTGATATCTAGTCTCATAGTGTTGTGGTTGGAGAAGATGCTTGATATGATTTCAATTTTATTAAATTTGCTGAGGTTTGATTTGTGACCCAGGATACGATCTATCCTGGAGAATATTCCATGCACTTGAGAAGAAAGTGTATTCTTTGGATTACACCTTGCATTTGGATGAAATGTATTGGGATGGGATGTCCTGAAGATATCAATGAGATCCATCTCATCTAATGTATCATTTAAGACTTGTGTTTCCTTATTAATTTTCTGTTTTGATGATCTGTCCATTGGTGTAAGTGGGGTGCTAAAATCTCCTACTATTATTGTGCTACTGTCAATTTCTCCTTTTATGTCTGTTAGTGTTTGTCTTATGTATTGAGGTGCTCCTAAGTTGGATGCAAAGATATTTACAATTGCTATGTCTTCCTCTTGGATTGATCCCTGATCATTATGTAGTATCCTTCCTTATCTCTTATAATCTTCTTCATTTTAAAGTCTATTTTGTCTGATATGAAGATTACTACTCCAGCTTTCTTTTGCTTCACATTTGCATGGAATATATTTTTCCATCCTCTCACTTTCAGTCTATATGTGTCTTTAGATCTGAAGTGGGTTTATTGTAGACAGCATATCTATATAGGTCTTGTTTTTTGGATCCATTCAGCCAGTCTGTGTCTTTTGGTTGGAGTATTTAATCCCTTTACCTTTAAAGTAATTATTGATATGGATGTTCCTATTGTCATTTTCTTAACTGTTTGGGGTTGATTTTGTAGATCTTTTTCTTTCTCTTGTATTTCTTGACTATATAAGTCCTTCTAACATTTGTTGTAAAGCTGGTTTGGTGGTACTGAATTCTCAACTTTTGCTTGTCTGAAAAGCTTTTTATTTCTCCATCAATTTTGAATGAGAATTTTGCTTGGTACAGTAATTTCAGCTGTAAAATTTTCTCTTTCTGTACTTTAAATATATCCTGCCATTCCCTTCTGGCCTGCAGAGTTTCTGCTGAAAGATCAGCTGTTAAACGTATGGGGTTTCCCTTGTATGTTACTTGTTGCTTTTCCCTTGCTGCTTTTAATATTCTTTCTTTGTGTTTAGTCTTTGTTAGTTTGATTAGTATGTGTCTTGCCATGTTTCTCCTTGGGTTTATCCTGCATGGGACTCTTTGTGTCTCTTGGACTTGATTGGCTATTTCCTTTTCCATGTTGGGGAAATTTTCAATTATAATCTCTTCAAAAATTTTCTCATACCCATTCTTTTCTTCTTCTTCTGGGACCCCCAGGAACATCTTCAGAGGCATCGTTTGCCCCTCAGATCTGGGTCTGAAGCCCAAACAAGGATTATGGGGCCTGATCCAGGACCTCAGCTGTGTCCTACAAGATGAAATGTGTTAAGAGTAATTTTAAGTACTGTTAACCCAATCGTGATGAATTTAAAGTTTGTCTTCCTTACAGAGAAACTGTGGGCATCACATGGCCTCCTCAGAGCATGAGTCCAGACAAAGTTGGCTCGCTTATGAGGTGATTCCAGGAAGTACCAATAAGGAAGTAAGGAAGTGAGATAGGGAAGGGAGGAAGCAAAAAAGGATGGAGTGTTAAAGGAGGTGAGTGATTGGACCTACCCCAAAGGAGATGCCAAGAAGTAATGTGGAACAGAAGAGCTACCAACCAAAGGTAGAGGAAGTTGGAGCATTTCCCTGCAGACCCTCCAGCCATTGGTCACTGAAGGTTGCTTTCGTGGTTACGAGCTCTTCGCCACCTCTGGCTTTTCTTCAGTGATTGTAGAAAAGGCACTTTCCTGTAGCCAGAAACAAGACCCACAAACAAGAAACTGCTCAGGCAGAATCTGGGTGTGAGGACCCCAAGAATATGGGCAGGGCTCTGGCAGCTCTGCTGGGATGCCTGGAGCTGAAGTGAAATGGTTTTGTGCGTCATAAAGTGTTGGGCACAGTATAACACTGTTTCTGAGTTCACATCATCTGTCTCCATTCATTATTTATTTTTTCCTGCCATCCCAACCAACAATCATAATAATAATCCATCACAGGCAGAGAATGTTTCTTCCAGTAATACATCACTATCCATTGATCAGTTAATTGTTCATTCAACTATTCAAACAAATTCATCAAACATTCTCCATAGCCAGGAGCTATGACAGGTTCTGTGAACAATGTCATGTGCAAAACAAGTCCTGCCTCTGTCCTTACAGGAGGGTAGACAAGTTGGGGAACAGGCATGAGCTGAACAATGCTATAAATAAATGTATGTATACCAGGGTGAGGGTTCTGATGGATAAAGTGCATTTTGTGGGGATCCCATCCATTAGCCTGGGGATTTAGAGGAAAATGCAAAGGAAAAAGGACATGTAGGCTGAGGCTTGGAGGAGGAAGAGGAGAAAAGGAGGTAAGAAGTAAACTCAGAACACAAGTATAGACAAAAGCACACGCAAAGGCCCTGAGGGAAGAACATGGGAAACTGGAGAAACTGGGAGCAGGCCAGTGAGGCTGGGAAATGATGAATGAGGTGGGGATGTGGTGAGTGCTAGACTTCCAGACCGTGAAGGACACGTGAAGGGTAAATGCAGTAGAAACCACTGGCAAGCTCAAGCTAGAGCCATGGGGTAGAGAAGGAGGAAGAGTTTTGTTGCACTTTAGAAGGTTGCTCTAGTTCCAGAGTTCTGAAGGGTTGGAGTAGATCAGCCACAGTTTGGGAGATCGATGGAGAGATGACCCCAGCAACTTAGCAGCAAGGTANCGGATTTAGAGGAAAATGCAAAGGAAAAAGGACATGTAGGCTGAGGCTTGGAGGAGGAAGAGGAGAAAAGGAGGTAAGAAGTAAACTCAGAACACAAGTGTAGACAAAAGCACACGCAAAGGCCCTGAGGGAAGAACATGGGAAACTGGAGAAACTGGGAGCAGGCCAGTGAGGCTGGGAAATGATGAATGAGGTGGGGATGTGGTGAGTGCTAGACTTCCAGACCGTGAAGGACACGTGAAGGGTAAATGCAGTAGAAACCACTGGCAAGCTCAAGCTAGAGCCAAGGGGTAGAGAAGGAGGAAGAGTTTTGTTGCACTTTAGAAGGTTGCTCTAGTTCCAGAGTTCTGAAGGGTTGGAGTAGATCAGCCACAGTTTGGGAGATCGATGGAGAGATGACCCCAGCAACTTAGCAGCAAGGTAAAAGGAGCCTGCGAGATGTGGTAGGAGAAGAAATGGGGAGATGTCAAAAAAGGAAAATGCACAGAACTTGATGAGTTCATAGGTGTTGGGAGAGAGAAGAAGGGTTGTCCAGAAATACTTTGAGATGCTGGCTTGTGCCATTTGCATAGATGGGCGTGCTGAACTCTTCAGTTCTTACTCAGCTTCTGGAGACAGATACTAACATTATCACTCATTTACTAAATGAGGAAACAGAGGCTCAGAGAGGTTAAGAAGTACCCAAGGCCATAGAGCTAACAAGTTTCGAGGTAGGGACATAACTGAAGAGCCAGTAGTTACTAAAATCCATGCTCTGTCATGCTCTGTGTGGCACCTGCTCTGTCCTGTCCACTTCTATCACCTTGCATATGGTGCTTTTGGTAAAGCATCTGCCTNCATATTGTTTATGGAAACTTTATTCATGGCAGTGAATTGGAAGCAAGAAAGATGTCCTTCAATAGATGAATGGATAAAGAAACTATGGTACTTCTATACACTAGTTTATAATTCATTGCTAAAATGAAATGAGGTTTCAAGGGATTCCCTTGTGGCTCAGATGGTAAAGCATCTGCCTGCAATGCGGGAGACCTGGGCTTGATCCCTGGCTCAGGAAGATCCCCTGGAGAAAGAAATGGCAACCCACTCCAGCACTCTTGCCTGGAAAATCCCATGGATGGAGGAGCCTGGTAAGCTACAGTCCATGAGGTCTCAAAGAGTCAGACACGACTAAATGACTTCACCTGAAGCTATAAAAAGACATGGAGGCAACTTATATATTGGTAAATTAAAGAGGTAAAGCTGCATACTGTACAACTTCAATTACATGGAACTCTGCAAAAGGAAAAATCTATAGAGATGGTAAAAAGATGAGAATTTCCAGAGGTTTAGGGGGAAAAAAGAGTAGGTGGACCACAAGGGTTTTAGGGCAGTGAAACTATCCTATATGATACTCTAATGGTAGGCAGTGACGTGCGTTTGTCAAAGCCCATAGACCTGTACAACATAAAGTGTACTTAATACCAGCTATGAGCGTTAGTTAGAAACAATACCTACGTATTGCTTCAATTATAACAAATCTACTATATGAAGGCAAGTTTTAATCACAGTGAGACTGGGTGGGGCCCTTAGTGGGTGAAATATGTACTCTATGGAAACACTTTGTACTTTATTTTCTAATTTTCTGTAAACCTAAAATTACTGTAAGAAATAGTCTATTATTTTAAAAAATCACTGATGTTACTAGCAATGATGCTATTGTTATAGGGGCTAATCTAAAACGACTGCTGTGAAACAGTTCATGATTTGTGCCAAGTTCACACTTCACTTCACATTGCTGGTACAAGCACATGATTAAGTGACTTTCCATTCATCAGGTATTCAGTTCATGTGCTTTATTTATTAATATTACACTGGAGATGCTCTCTGTTTATATCTCCACCTCCTAATGTTTAATGACAATTATTTTCTAATGCAGAAAGAAAGAAAGAAAAGAAAGTGAAGTCGCTCAGTCGTGTCCAACTCTTTGCGACCTCATGGACTGTAGCCTACCAGGCTCCTCCGTCCACGGGATTTTCCAGGCAAGGGTCCTGGAGTAGGGTGCCATTGCCTTCTCCAGGAGATCTTCCCTGACCCAGGGACTGAATCTGGGTCTCCCACATTGTAGGCAGACACTTTACCCCCTGAGCCACCAGGGAAGTCGTAATGTAGGTGTCTGATAAAAAGCTGAATAATTTAAATTCTACAGTTACATAGTTCTTAGAACTTTCTTCATTTCATGAACTTGGATAGGTAGTCTTTCTTTTACATGTTTATTAAACTCTACATTCAAAAACTACACATAGACTTTAAAATGTATTACTTGAAGGAGCATTTTCTTTCTTCTTCCCCGTTTATCACCCTGTATCTATCCATGTATCTGTGCAGAGATTCTCCATTAAAAATAATTTAATATCTTTAGTGATACCATTAATAATGCTTTGCTCAATAATATCATGTCTAATCATTTTAAAGAACCGATTATTGTAAATAATTCATAAGAAGACTACCAAACCAAAAAATTCAAATTTTAGAAAGCTTAAGGT
>SJYX01003097.1:3819-14281 GCA_006410675.1 Oreotragus oreotragus | reverse complement strand
TCCCATCTCTTTCAGAATTTTCCACAGTTTATTGTGATCCACACAGTCAAAGGCTTTGGCATAGTCAATAAAGCAGAAATAGATGTTTTTCTGGAACTCTCTTGCTTTTTCCATGATCCAGCAGATGTTGGCAATTTGATCTCTGGTTCCTCTGCCTTTTCTAAAACCAACTTGAATATCTGGAAGCTCACAGTTCACGTATTGCTGAAGCCTGGCTTGGAGAATTTTGAGCAGGCAGACGCAGGAGGGCCTAGAGGAGGTATTCCATGTTCAAGGTCAGGAGGGGCGGTGGTGAAGAGATACCCCGTGTCCAAGGTAAGGAGCAGCGGCTGCACTTTGCTGGAGCAGCCGTGAATAGATACTCATGTCCGAGGTAAGAGAAACGCAAGTAAGACAGTAGGTGTTGCAAGAGGGCATAAGAGAGCAGACACACTGAAACAATAATCACAGAAAACTAGTCAATCTACTCACACTAGGACCACAACCTTGTCTAAGTCAATGAAACTAAGCCATGTCCGTGGGGCCACCCAAGACAGGTGGGTCATGGTGGAGAGGTCTGACAGAATGTGGATCACAATAAACTGTGGAAAATTCTTAAAGACGTGGGAATGCCAGACCACCTTGCCTGCCTCCTGAGAAATCTGTATGGAGGTCAGGAAGCAGCAGTTAGACCTGGACGTGGAAGAATGGGCTGGTTCCAAGTTGGGAAAGAGGCACGTCAAGAGCTGCATATTGTTACCCTGCTTGCTTAACTTATATGTGGAGTACATTGTGCAAAAGGCCAGGCTGGATGAAGCACAAGCTGGAACCAAGAATGCCGGGAGAAATATCAGCAACCTCAGATACGCGCATGACACCACCCTCATGGCAGAAAGAGGAAATAAAGTGCCTCTTGATGAAAGTGAAATGGAGAGGAAAAAGCTGGCTTAAAACTCAGCATTCAAAAAACAGATCATGGCATCTGGTCCCATCACTTCATGGAAAATAGGTGGGGAAACAATGGAAACAGTAACAGGCTTTATTTTTGGGGGGCTTCAAAATCACTGCAGATGGAGACTGCAGCCATGAAATTAAAGGATGCTTGCTCCTTGGCAGAAAATCTATGACCACGCTACACAGCTCATTAAAAAGCAGACACATTACTTTCCCAACAAAGGTCCATCTAGTCAATGCTATACGGTTTTTCCAGTAGTCATGTATGGATGTGAGAGTTAGACTATAAAGAAAGCTGAGTGCTGAGGAACTGATGTTTTTGAACTGCTGTGTTGGAAAAGAAACTCGAGAGTTCCTTCAACCACAAGGAAATCCAACCAGTCAATCCTAAAGGAAATCAGTTCTGAATATTCATTGGAAGGACTCATGCTGAAGCTGAAACTCCAATACTTTNCCACGCTACACAGCTCATTAAAAAGCAGACACATTACTTTCCCAACAAAGGTCCATCTAGTCAGTGCTATACGGTTTTTCCAGTAGTCATGTATGGATGTGAGAGTTAGACTATAAAGAAAGCTGAGTGCTGAGGAACTGATGTTTTTGAACTGCTGTGTTGGAAAAGAAACTCGAGAGTTCCTTCAACCACAAGGAAATCCAACCAGTCAATCCTAAAGGAAATCAGTTCTGAATATTCATTGGAAGGACTCATGCTGAAGCTGAAACTCCAATACTTTGGCCACCTGATGCAAAGAGCTGAATCATTGGAAAAGACCCTGATGCTGGAAAAGATTGAAGGTGGGAGGAGAAGGGGACAACAGAGGATGAGATGGTTGGATGATATCACCAACTGAGTTTGAGCAAGCTCCAGGAGTTTGTGATGGACAGGGAAGCCTGGTGTGCTGCAGTCCATGGGGTGGCAAAGAGTTGGACACAACTGAGTGACTGAACTGAACCAAATGGAATCACATATATTTGGTTCCTGTGAGAATGTACAATTCAACTTCCTTACTTTACTGATGAAGAAACTGATAACATGAATTATGAAATTATAAAGTTTTTTAAAAGGTACTTTTAGGCTTTCATTTTAAATGCTTAAAAAAATCCCTGAAAATTTGGTTAAGAAATTAAAAAGACCAAAGACCAATCATGTAGCTGACAATCTGTTTATAAAGATTTAGAGTATTCAAAAATATTATGAAAGAAAAGATTTTTTTTTAATAGTAGAGTAGAAATGGTTTATTTTCGGTATGACTGTTCTTGCTATGGGTATGTATCTATTATCTGTTATACTGATTCTTGCAAATTGCTTGCCCTAATTCTTAGACAAAGACAGTTGATTCATGGGTCTCTTAGAATGAAAATCTTGTTGGTGTGTTACAACCACATGAATCATGTGGGCTGTTGTTTAAAACTGTATTTATCATGGATAAAAAAATGTTTTCAAGGGAAACTATGAATTTACCTAAAATCACACAGTTCACCTCTGTTCAGAGGAACTTATCTATTTAGTATATTGTTGAATGTGCTGCAGAAATAACCTTCTAAACCATTAGCATTGCAGGGAGAAGCTCTCTAAGGGCTGTTGGAAGTCATCTCTGAAAGTTTGGCTTTCTTTTGGAACCTCATATTTCCATTGTTGTTTAAACTGCTTTTTTGAATTCTCATGATACATGAGAATTAAATGCCTTGGCTGCATTTAAAATTTCAATTTGTCATCGTTCTTTTTTCCTTTCAATCCAACCTTCAAACTATGCTCTAGCAAGGGTACTTGATATGCCATTGTGCCCCCTTACTTCCTACCTGGAGAACCTTCAGGGGCTCCATATTACCTCTAAGGTTAAATTTCAGCCACTTCCCCTGAATATCTGTGTTTTACAGTCTGATATATCTATATGGCCTTGTTTCTTCATACTTTTTAATACTGGTCCTTTACCTCATGAAGGAAATAGGAAGGTGAGGATCAGGGTGTGCTTTGCGCGTTTCATGCTAGTCTCCACTATCAAATTGTGTTACATTTATTTTCCTTTTAGAGGCTGACATGACTCTTCATATGAGTAGTGAAATCAGGGGCAGCCAGACCAGTTTTCAGCCAGTCATCCACCTCAGGGAAGCTTATCTTTGGCTGTGCTTACTGTACATTTTTTTTTCTTTTAATCCCACCTCATTTCATAACCATTGGGTAAATTTTCCCAGAACTTGTTCTTAATGTTTATCCTTGTCTTTACTGTATGGTAGCTGGCACTTAACTGCCTTTCTATCTTTGCAATCTGACCCTGTCTCTGCAGTGACTTGTTGGTACTCATTTATTTGTGTCCCTAGTCACTATTTCCAGACTTCATCAGGTCCCTTAGACTGTTATAAACCACTAGCACTCACATGAGAGACCACAGGCTTTATAACCAGACTCTATGGGCTTGAAACCTAGCACTAACATGTGCTGGCTGTGTGCCTGAAATAAGTTACATAACCACTCAATGCCTCAGTTTTCTTATCTACAAATTGGAGGTAGAATAATACCTTCTCGTAGGCTTGTTATAAGTACAAGTATAGTGATTAGTTAGTCTCAGATTAGCTAGTCTGCCTCCATTGAATTCACTCACCAACACTGTTGCTCTTCATTAAAACTCCTGATCCATTTTTGGGCTTGGTCAGGTCATGAGCTGGATTAGTTTCTCTCAATTAATATTTAGATTTGTTCTCCTTCTCTCCCTTTCAAAGTCAAACTGTTCTTTGATTTCCATCTCTAGCCTCACAATCTTTAATTTCTCTCACCCACATGGATGACCACCTTTTCTGAAATGTCATGCCCTCATTGTGCTAGCTGCCTATTTTGATGCCAAATCTTATACTTACCAGCATTGTCACATAACTAGTTGTTACCTCTGTATCTTAAGCTCTCTAACCAAATTTAAAACCTGTAGGTGTGAAGGAACAAAGGTCATCTTTTTCACTCATTCACAGCTTACAGAACAGTAGATACCGAATAAATGTTTGTTTGACTAAACTGTTTGAATATCTACACTTCTCTTAAAGAGTTAAGAAGACTTCCAGAATGGTTTCCAGGGTATTGGCTTTAGAAAACAATGCTTAATAGATGAAAATTGCCTGGTTGCCATATGCTTTGCAAGAATGGGGTAGGGCTTGTCTAAAATATCTGAAGATAAGAAGAACCTTCTTGTTATCACTGTGCCTTTAGGAACAAGTGAGTTTCACAGGCTCTGTAGCAGACCTGGCCCCAACACAAGAAAAGGATTATGATGAAAAACAAAACACCAAGTGAAATATTTGGAGTGCTAGACCCAAAGAGTCTGGCCTAGGAGATAGATAACCTCTGATCCACACTCTAACTCATTGAGCAGATCATCTTTCCCTTTAGGGTCTCAGCTTCCTAGTATATAAAATGACAATCTAGATTAGGCCTTATCTTGTTTTTTTTCTATATGATTTTTTTTTTGGAAACTAAGGTAATGCTTTGCATTTCATCTGTATTTTTGTATTTTTTCTCATGAGATTGGCTTTGAAGCTTGATATAAGGATTTTCCTCGCTAGACAAGTTTTTCCCCCATCACAATGAGTGACACAACCAATCACTAACTGATTAAGCAAGAAATCTGGGATATCCTGATTCCTCCTCTTGTCCGTCCACTCCATAAGTGACAGACTATCAGTTTTGCTCCAAATATAGATTCCAAATATATCTTCTAGCTCTCAGGCATATACACTTCCTTCTGTCTCCTCTACTATCAGCTTAATACAAGCCTCAACTTTCCATTTAGATTATAAAAATAGTCTTATTCTATACATTTTCATTTTTGCTCCTCTCCAATCTATATTTAGTGCTGCAGCCAGAATTATCTTATAAAAACACAAATTTGATAACACTTTTCTGTGTGTCTGTTGTTGACATTATTTAGAATTTCTGAAGCATGGTGATAATGAGAAACAGTCTCTGCCACTGCAGTCTTGAACAGACTTTAGCAGAGCATGACTGGGGTGAATCAAGGCCTGTGGCCCGTCTAACCATGGTTTTGAGGCATTTCAACCATAAATGGGTCTTCCCAGGTGGCGCTAATGTTAAAGAACCTGTCTGCCAATTCAAGAGACATAAGAGAGCCTTGGACTGCAAGGAGATCAAACCAGTTGATCGTAATCATAAAGGAAATAAGTCCTGATTATTCATTGGAAGAACTGATGCTGGAGCTGAAGCTCCAATACTTTGGCCACTGATGCAGAGGACTGACTCATTGGAAAAGACCTTGATGCTGGGAAAGATTGAAGGCAGGAGGAGAAGNGATCAAACCAGTTGATCGTAATCATAAAGGAAATAAGTCCTGATTATTCATTGGAAGAACTGATGCTGGAGCTGAAGCTCCAATACTTTGGCCACTGATGCAGAGGACTGACTCATTGGAAAAGACCTTGATGCTGGGAAAGATTGAAGGCAGGAGGAGAAGGGGATGACAGAGGATGAGACGGTTGAATGACATGACCAACTCGATGGACATGAGTTTGAGCAAGCTCCGGGAGTTGGTGATGGATAGGGAAGCCTGGTGTGCTACAATCCATGGGGTCACAGAGTGTAGGACATGACTGAGCGGCTGAACGGAAGAGACATGGGTTTGATCCTTGTGTTGGGAAGATCCCCCGGAGCAGGGCATGCAATCCACTCTAGTATTCTTGCCTGGAGAATCCCATGGACACAGGAGCCTGGCTGCCTGTAGTCCATAGGATAACAAAGATTTGGACATGACTGAGTGAGTGAGCACACATGCACAACCATAAATGGTGATTAAGGGTTGAATTGTGTCCCCCAAAAGATGGATTGAAGTCCTAACCCTAGGGTCAGGGAATGTAATCTTATTTAGAAATAGGATCTTTGCAGATGTAATTAAAATAGAACGAGGTTATATTGGATTATGGTGAGCCCCAATCCAGTTTGACTGCTGTCCTAATAAGATGAAGAGAGACACAGATACTAGAGATAAGACCATGTGATGATAGAGGCAGAAATTGGAATGATGTATCTATCAATCAAAGAATACCAAGGACTGCCAGAAACACCAGAAGCTAAGAAAAAAGTATGGAATAGATTTTCTCTTAAAGCCTTCAGAGAGAGAGGATGGCCTTTCCAACACTTAGATTCCAGACTTCCAGCTTGTAGAACTGTGAAGAAATAAATTTTTCTTGTTTTAAGCCATCCAGTTTGTGGTTATTTGTTATAGCAGCCCTGAGAAACTAATCACTTCATGGCAAATGGGGAAGAAGTGGAAAGAGTGGCAGATTTTATCTTCCTGGGGTCCATAATTACTGTGGATGGTGACTGCAGCTATGAAATTAAAAGACACTTGCTCCTTGGGAAAAAAAGCTATGGAAAACCTACACAGCATATTAAAAAGCAGAGACATCACTTTGGCAACAAAGATCCATATAGTCAAGGCTATGATTTTTCCAGTAGTCATGTATAGATGTCAGAGTTGGACCATAAAGAAGGCTGAGTGCCAAAGAATTGTTGTTTTTGAACTGTGGTGCTGGATAAGACTCTTGAGGGTTCCTTAGACAGCAAGGAGATCAAACCAGTCAATCATAAATGATATCAACCCTGAATATTCATTGGAAGGACTGATGCTGAAGCTGAAGTTCCATACTTTGGCCACCTGATGCGAATAGCCAACTCACTGGAAAAAGCCCTGATGCTGGTAAAGATTGAAGGTGTAGGAGAAGGGGACGCCACTGGATGAGATGGTTGGATGACATCATTGACTCAATGGACATGAGTTTGGGACTCATGTCCCAAACAGCAGACTCTGGAGGTGGTGAAGGGCAGGGAAGCCTGTCATGCTATAGTCCATGGGGTGTCAAAGAGTTGGACATGGCTTAGCAACTGAACAACAACAAGAAGGAAGCTAATACAGCGTGTCTTCTGCCAGGGGAACTTGATCACGCTGATAGCCGTGGTCTTGGTCTAGTAGTAGTGTAGTGTACTGTTACTCATTCAGTTGTGTCTGACTTTTGTGACCCCACAGACTGTAGTCCTCAGTCTAGGCTCCTCTGTTCATGGGATTCTGCAACAAGAATACTGGAGTGGGTTGCCATTCCTTTGCCCAATGGATCTTCCTGATCCAGGGAGCGAACCCACTTCTCCTTCATTGAAGGGAGATTCTTTACCATCTGTGCTACAGGTCTTGGTCTATCTTAGCCCAAATCTGGAAGGCAAGAAGGGATTGAAAGGTATCAAAGATTTTGGCTTGCTTACTTAGGAGCCCTTCTATAGAACAAATAAACAACTGAAGATTAACTGCTGCCAAATTCTGTGCTTTGGACAGAGTTGCACTTACCTCTCCCCATAGCAGTCTGTGCACTAAGAAAGGTCCAAGCTGAGGAGGATACTTTTAAGCATGAGGGATCTAGCTAACAGGGAGAGAATTAGAGCTGGAGGAGACCAACTGGATCTCTGAACTCCTGCTTATTGCTTGAATGTTGAGGGAAGGGTGCAAGCATTTTATTTGGGGGATGTAGTGTGGATCTTCATTTGCATCTTGAATTGTAGCAGGACAATCTGGTTATGGTACAACTTTGTTAACATAAAACATAGGAAATCTGGACACCAGTCTGCAATTATTAGATTAGGTAGAATAGCAAATATTCAAATGAAAGAATCAGAGAATACTTCACAAGCAAAAAGTGATAGCTACATTGAATTACTTGCTGTTTATAAAACCAACCAAGTAACCACTAGTGATGTTTGTCCCAGAGTATGATGCCATGTGCTCAATTCTGTCGGACTGTTTGTGACTCCATGGACTATAGCCCGCCAGGCTCCTCTATCATTGGATTTTTCAGGCAAGCATACTGGAGTGGGTTGCCATTTCCTCCTCTAGGGGATCTTCCCGACCCAGGGATCGAACCCTCCTCTCCTGCATCTCCTGCATTGCAGGCTGATTCTTTACCCACTGAACCACTAGATTTTAGCTTTTTCTGTTCAGATTTATATGGTTCTATTTATCATATTATAAAAGGGATCAAGATCAGTAAATCTCAATACTCCATATCTTCTTTTTCCATATGATGAAGATTTCTTTTAAAATTTAAATAAATATATATGTATTTTTAAATGTGCATACATATACAAACATATACACACAAACGTTTGACCCTTGAACATCATAGGTTTGAACTGCACTGTCCACTTATACATGGATTTTATTTTTTTTTTTTTGTACTAAATACTACAGTACTATTCAGTCTGGGGTTGGTTGAATCTGTAGATGTGGAACCATGAATACAGAAGAACTGGGTGTATAGATAAATTATACTCAGATTTTCAACTACAGGTTAGGTTTTCAACTATTTTTAACTGTTAGGTTAGCACCCCTAATTCCTTGTGTTGTTCAGGGTTACACTGTATATAGATACTCTCCCTATTGCATATAATGTCCTTTTAGGGTTCAATTCTATATAATTTAAAATATAAGTATAATGTTCCAATATACAAAGCATATTCAAATATCAGTTGCTATGCTATTTTTTCCCCCATTTTAATCACCCTGGGATGAAGAAAACTGTATATAAACATCTTTTAGGTTAGCACCCCTAATTCCTTGTGTTGTTCAGGGTTACACTGTATATAGATACTCTCCCTATTGCATATAATGTCCTTTTAGGGTTCAATTCTATATAATTTAAAATATAAGTATAATGTTCCAATATACAAAGCATATTCAAATATCAGTTGCTATGCTATTTTTTCCCCCATTTTAATCACCCTGGGATGAAGAAAACTGTATATAAACATCTTACTTAATTTCTACTCTATTAAAAAGGAAATCCATTTTGTTATGAAACAACCTAGTTGTGAATTCTCTAATCTTCTCTGTTGCTAGATTTTAGAAGGACAAGAAATAAATAAAATGAAGCATGAAATAGAAGGGAAAGTAAAATTTACACCACAATAGTGTGCTCATATTTTATCAGAACTTGCCTATACTTCTGCTGATACATTTTCCCCACCACTTGACATTTTTAAAAGCTTATTTTAAATTTATCTCTCCTGTATTAACAGGTGAGAAGTGGCCAGTTCAATGTATAGAAACTACTGTGGTTACTTTCATCTAGTATTTTCTCTTAAAGATAATTGGATTTCTGAGGCCCTGGATATAATGATTAGAAATGATGCTAGCAGTTCTATATGGAGCCATTTCAGTTTATCTCTTCAATGTATTTTTGTGTGTGGGTCTGACTGTTGGTGTATTCCTACAGCTATCTGAAAACAAATTCAGGTTTTAGGTTAACTGAATTTATGCCTCAGAATTCCTTTTAACTTACAAATGGAAGTCCTTTAAAAAATTCATTTATAATTACTCCATATCCTCAAAAAGAGCAGAAAACACTTAATATTTCTTTGTGATTGGTAGCACACACATTCTTGGCTTTTGAATCTTCAAAGTCTTGATATTTTATAAACAGTACTTCCTTTTTTTTTTCCCCCTGTGCAAAGAACTGCCTGATACCTTTGTATTGTTTCTTGCCTTTTGGTCTTTGGGTTTCCTCAGCTGTGCTCATTTGTTATTGAATACTTATGGACTGCTTTTTTCTTCCCCAAATACTTAATTTCTACTCTATTAAAAAGGAAATCCATTTTGTTATGAAACAACCTAGTTGTGAATTCTCTAATCTTCTCTGTTGAGAAGATTTTCCCCCTAAGTTTTTGCTTTAGTCTACATACTATTGGGTTTAGTATCATTCCATATTGCTGAGCATTCTAGGCGCTAGCATCCAAGTTAGCCAAGGTTGTAAAATGTTGACCATGTTAACCTGAATTCTTTGCAGATGCTTATTTGCATCCTTTCAACAAGAGTAGCTATTTCTCATCAAAAATCCCAAATCTGGAAATATCAGGACAAAATTATGTTTTTTTTTTTTTTCTTGATGAGATCTTGATCTTAGCATTTTTCTCTTCCTGGTTTTCAGCCTGACCTTTTGAAGTTAGAGGAGGGTGAGAGAATAATGGCACATAGGAAGGGACATGACAGAAGACAATCCATAGAGTGAATGTAGGGAAAGATGGCCTTAGGCTGGCAAAGTCCTAAAAAGCTTGAATGACTTTGGTATGTGACTTTCTGGGTATTTCTTTGTCATCTATCAAATGAGGGCTTTGGGTCAGATGATTTCTAAAGAGTTTTGTTGCTCTCTGATGTATGCTCTTTTCATAACGCATGACAACAGTTAGTCTCCAGAGAATAAAGAAGGTAAAAAAACTCCTGAAATTTACTAAGTTTATTTATTTCTAGTTCAGTTCAGTTCAGTCGCTCAGTTCTGTCTGACTCTTTGCAACCTCATGAATTGCAGCACGTAAGGGACTAGATCTGATAGATAGAGGGCCTGATAAACTATGGACGGAGGTTCATGACATTGTACAGGAGACAGGGATCAAGGCCGTCCCCATGGAAAAGAAATGCAAAAAACCAAATTGGCTGTCTGGGGAGGCCTTACAAATAGCTGAGAAAAGAAAAGTGAAAAGCAAAGGAGAAAA
>SJYX01003096.1:231979-245619 GCA_006410675.1 Oreotragus oreotragus | reverse complement strand
TTTTTCCAGTTTAGGAGGGAAAAATCTGGGAAACAAACATGACCTACTATAGCTACAGTTCCTCGTTTTATTTTTTTCCCCAAACACCCACAAATCCAGGTCGCCCGCTTGCTTCCAGGTCTTGCCCAAGTTTAAATCTCTTACCCAATGCCGACCATCTGGAGCCCTCCAGGGGCTGCCATTGTGTCCTGAGTTGGCCCACAGATGCTGCTACACACCCCTCTCCCAGAGGCACCTGCCTGACCGGAGTGTGTCACAGTGGCTGTAGGGCAAGCAGATATGTCGGAAAAGGCAGATATCTCCCGCTGTCCAGGATGGGCGGGAGCAAGGATCCTGAATAGCTCCAAGTGATTACAGACCTAAGACTCAAAGCTAATTAATGGAAACTGAGGTGAAGATGGTGACAGCTCAAAGCTAGAGTGTGAAGCTAGTGTCAACCGGTGGAGAGAACCCAAGGAGAAATCTCCTAAGGGCAGGACATCAAGGCTTGCACTTGATTTGCTTTGCAGACCTAACACATTTCTGTTGAAAACATGTCTCTACACCCTGGAGAGACTTCATAAGGTGCTGACCTGCTACTAATTCCGGCAGTGCCTGCACCACAGCCCACAAAGTAACTCTTTGCTCACTGAATTCGGATCACCCAGCTGTCGGCATAGGGAGGGAGGCCCTTCCCTCCAACTAAACACCCCTACTTGTTGTCCAGCGTCTGGATCTCCGATCCTCACAAGCAATCATCTCCAGCATCAAATGCCCCTTTGTCCTCCACATCACGCTATCAGCTAAAACACAGTTTAAACCACCCTCTCCCTAATCCCATCTAAACGAACCCTCTCTAGCTCTCACATCCACACAAGCAATAGACTTAGCTCTTACTTCCCACTGACATAGATGCTTCTACAGCGAAAACATTAATCCCGGGACTTCCCTGGTGGTCCACTAAGAATCCACTTGCCAATGCAGGGGACATGGGCTTGGTGCCTAGTCCAGGAACTAAGATACCACGTGCCGCAGGGCAGCTCAGCCCACATAGCACAACTGCTGGCCCGTGTGTTCTACAGCCCATGCTCTGCAACAAGGGGAGTCACTGCAAGGAGAAGTGTGCACACCGCAGCTAGAGAAGAGCCAAGCTAGAGAAAGACGGCTCAGCAACGAAGAGCCGGCACAGCCAAACAAGTCAGTCAACAAAATTATAAACACAAACAAAAAACCACAGTCATCCAGCTCATGCTTAAGCTATAACTTTGGGCAATTTTCTTCTTCTTTCCCGGCCATAGTCTTTTCACCAGCAGAAGGCAGATAACAGCAATACCTATATCAGAGAGTTGTTGTGAGAATTAAATATTTATCTTTAATGTGTGTATGTATGCAGACATACACACTGAGAGCATGCAACGTGCTTAGCACAGTACTTTGGGTGCATGGTAAGCACTCAGAAAGCGTCTATGCTTTCAACAGCGTGACTGTTATTAATGTTACTCTCTCTCTCGTGCGCCCATTTGCATTGGTCTCCACCACTTGATTACTAAACTCTTGAGAAAAGGAGCTCTTCTTACACGCAGCCCAGAAAATGAGGGCGTGACAGAAGTTCAGTAAGTGTTAACTGAACAACTAAGCAGCAGCTTGGCAAGGATTCAGGTATTTCAGACTCAACCTACACTGCTGATTACAAAAGCTCATTCCCATGTGTGAGTTTGGGCGAAAACAAGTACAATAGTATCTGACTACTTAAGGAGGACAGTGGTAAGATAAATAAATACTCCTGAATCTTCAGAGAAAGGAATTGTAAGAAGGCTTTGAAATTAGAAAAAAGATCTACGAGGGCCCCCAAACATCTCCAGAAGCACCCTGAAGATAAAGACTGAAGAAAAAGTGAGAAGGAGGCACGGAAGCCAGCCCAGCACCGCGCACAGGGACAAAGCTCAGCCTCTTGTGCTGGGGAAAGGGAAAGGAGCACCTCCTGTGCAAGAGAAATACAGTTCCTTGAAAGGTGTTTTCCAGGTGTGAGTAAGTTAGCCCAGGTCTCAACCCTAACCCCAGCAGTATTCAGTTCTCCTGCCTGTGGAGAGACACATCCACCTGAATTTACACGGAGAGTATTTCCACCCCATGTGCTACACTGCCCTCTTCATCTCTGCCTGCCTGCCACATGCTTCGCTTCCACCTGCTTCACAGAGACTTCCTCTGTGAAGTCTCATGTCTCTCTTAATCTTCAGATACAGACTGTCCCAACCCAAGGCAATCTCCCAGAACTATCCAGTCTCCTACTGACCTCCCCCCAATAAAGGAGGAGACTGTTTTGGAGAGGTTAGTCATTTTCCAAAGGTCACAAAAGTAGGGGCAAGAACTGAGCAAGAACCAAGACCTGGACTGTGTGACCAGTCCCCTCCTCCCAAAGCAATCTAGTTTCCAACTTTGCAGCACCCTGCCTGCTCACTGCTTCCATTCTCAGCCCTTCCCAGACTCAGAGATTGCTAAGTCATGAAAATAAACTGTAGTGTCAAGCAGGCCACTGAAACAGGCCTCCTTGCTCTGGGAGGACTAAATATATTTGGCTGTTTCTACTCCATCGTCACCCTGCTCTGCATCACATATAGGGAAACTCTGCTCACACCAACTGCCGTTCACTTGTAGCAGTCCATGACATCACATGTCCCTAAGATTTTTGACTGATAAGCAAGTTAAGTGGCTAATCAGTAATATCATGAACTGATTTAAAACCTTTTTTACAGACAGGTTTGGGTTGGCCAAAAAGTTCATTTGGGTTTCTCCATTAAAAAAATCCAAATAAATTTTTTGGCCAACACAATACTTAATTCTTTTTTTTTTAATGGGTTATATTTTGTTGGGGTCTTTTTCTCTCAGGCCATCACAATGCTAGTTCAGCAGGAAATGTCATACTTTGAATGCCAGAGGCATTAAAAAATAATCTAAACTAAATTAGCTTTTTTACTCCTAACAACAGACTGGGAACAATAAAAGAACTCAAAGAAAGAAACGAATTTAGCACACTAGAAATCAACAGCTGCTTCTCAAATCAAAGTTACCTGGAACAAGAAACTGCTTAGCAGGGAGGATAATTTACCTTCAACTAACCATGTCAAGCTAGGAAAACAAAAACATTTTGCAAAACAGCCATTAAATTAATTTTTCTTTAGGTGGCTTGAGGATAAGAGAAGAAGGTATATAGTTCAGTTTTACTAAACTCCTAAGAAACTCTGATATACTGTACATGCTCCAGGCAAATGGCAAGCTGGGGGGAGGGAGATTCCCAGGAATATGTGAATCATAACTGTTAGTCACCCGTTTGGGAAACTTAGGAAACAGTTCCTATCAGTTAAATGCATTATTATTTGCTAAGTGCCCAAGATATAAATTTCCTTGGAAACAACTGGTGAAGACCTCTTCACTGTCCCACTATGTGGCCTGGCAGATTCAGGGTAATTTCATATACTAGTGTGAAGGAAAAATGAATATATTTAATTAATATACACATAGGTACATGCATGCATACAGAAGTTTGGGCTTCCAAGGTGGATCACTGGTAAAGGATCCACCTGCCAATGCAGGAGATGTGGGTTTGATCTTGCTGAGTCGGGAAGATCCCCTGGAAGAGGAAATGGCAACCAACTCCAGTATTCTTGTCTGGAAAGTTCCATGGACAGAGAAGCCTGGCTGGCTACAGTTTGTGGGGTTGCAAAGAGTCGGATACAACTGATCACATGCACACAGATAGGCACATGTATACACATTCCTAATCAGAGGTGGATCCAGTGTTTGGGGTCTGAAGAGGATAAAATCAGATAAGGGACAGAGCGGTGAATAGGGACAGGAGTGGGTCTTTAAACAAAGAGTTCACAAAATTATCTGCATAAAATTCGACACTGGGCCTTAGAAGGGGTCTGTACAAGTGAGAGGCTATGAAGGTGAAGTGGCATTAGCTTGCAGACAACTATGCCTGGTCTGTAACACACTCACGTGTATTTGAGCAACTCAAGGTGGGGGAGGGGGCGGGGATGCCTGTCAGAGGCCAAGATCTACATAGTTCACTACAGCACTCTTCGGCATCAAGTGTATCGTAAATACTTTAGCACACATTTTTGCTGAGTTCAGGTGGCCACGGGAAAAATGTTTACACAGTGTGTTTTAGACAAGCTGCTAAGTGAATTCCAGTATGCAGCTTTACCACTGTGGCAGGAAAACCTGACGTCCACAGTAATGGATTAGGCAGTCATGCCTACTGTCTGGAAACCCACCTAAAGGTACCTAAGAGAGTATCTTGGACCAGAGTCATCGTGTAGCTAAACACAGTGGTTACAATTAAATGTGGACGACGTGGGCCGGAACAGTGCCCCTGAAATCAACGAGCCTAGGTTGGGGCTCAGGTGAAGCTGGGGAAAGGACCATTCACAACACATGGTGTTCAGCCACCGCCCCGCACTGGGAACCCAGGGCAGGGAGAGTCCTCTATGGCATCTTATTTATGACCGGAGAAAATGAGAACAGAGAAAAACTCTGAGCACCTCAACATGAAATCAATCCATACAGCTCTTTTTCACCATAAGAAAAACATGTACCCTAGAATCACAGGCTTCTGGGATTTGAGGCAAATGTCCACCTTAGGCCAGCAGAAGGTCATTCCTGTTCCATTAACTTTCAGGAAGTAGATTAGCCCCTTCCGGGCTTTCTTTGTTCAGGCTGTCGGAGCTCCAGGGTGCCAGTGGAGTGTCGCTGAGATCAGCAGTGGCGGCTAGAATAGAAATCTGAAAATAACACAATCGCTCCGCCACGCCAACTCACTACTTTTAATTGCGGCTCATTAAAGATGTAAATAGAAGAAGAGTGATGTTCACCTCTACTCCAATCTCACTGCTGCAGTAAAATGACACTGCTTGTGCCTCTGTGCAGAAAGGAATACTTCTACTTCGCGTAATTATCACCGCAAAGGAAGGCAATGATTCACCAATTTTCCAACAGCAGCATGATTCACATGTTTCTGCTTGTTGTTGGACAGAGGCAGGTAGACAGAATGATTCATTTTAAAATCGCCCAAAAGAAGAAGAAAAGGCACAGCCATCCAAAGATGGAATCTAAAAAATTCTGAACTCTTCTTAGTAGGTACTACAGAAATGCGAGCCTGCTTGAGGAAATTCCGCAAAGAATTTAAGCCAAAAAGGGGCTAAAACCAAAGTGAGGAAGAATCAAGAGGGAATGTGAAACTACCCAACAGGAACCAGAATTTTGTCTTAGAAATGTTATTTTCTACTGTGGCTCAGATCATGAACTCCTTATTGCCAAATTCAGACTTAAATTGAAGAAAGTAGGGAAAACCACTAGACCATTCAAGTATGACCTAAATCAAATCCCTTATGATTATACAGTGGAAGTGAGAAATAGATTTAAGGGACTAGAACTGATAGAGTGCCTGATGAACTATGGACGGAGGTTTGTAACATTGTACAGGAGACAGGGATCAAGACCATCCCCATGGAAAAGAAATGCAAAAAAGCAAAATGGNCCTGGCGTGCTGCAATTCATGGGGTCACAAAGAGTCGGACACGACTGAGCGACTGAACTGAACTGAATGTATATTAGAATGCATTTTTAAGGTTAATTTAATACATGTCCCATAAACAGATTATATCTTCTTTTTTCCCCTATGCTATACATTGTTATTTATTTTATACATAGAAGTATATAGATGTCAGTCCCAATCTGCCAGTTTATCCCACTACCTTCTCCACACCCCAGGTATTCATGTTTGTTCTCTTTGTCTAAATCTCTAATTCTGCTTTGCAAATAGGTTCGTCTATACCACTTTTCTAGATTCCACATAAATGCATTAATACATAATATTTGTTTTTCTCTTTCTGACTTACCTCACTCTGTATGGCAGTCTCTAGGTCCATCCATATCTCTGCAAATGGCACAGCTTTGATCTTTTCTTCGGCTGAGTTATATTCCATTGTATGTATGTACCACATCCTCTTTATCCACTCCTCTGTTGGTGGACAGTTTGGTTGCTTCCATGTCTTGGCTATTGTAAATAGGGCTGCGGTGAACACTGGGGTGCATGTATGATTCTGGGCCATGTTTTTCTCTGGATATATGTTTAGGAGTAAGATTGCTAGTTCATAATGTGGGCTGACCTTGGACTTCCTTGGTGGCTCAGATGGTAAAGATACCACTTTTCTAGATTCCACATAAATGCATTAATACATAATATTTGTTTTTCTCTTTCTGACTTACCTCACTCTGTATGGCAGTCTCTAGGTCCATCCATATCTCTGCAAATGGCACAGCTTTGATCTTTTCTTCGGCTGAGTTATATTCCATTGTATGTATGTACCACATCCTCTTTATCCACTCCTCTGTTGGTGGACAGTTTGGTTGCTTCCATGTCTTGGCTATTGTAAATAGGGCTGCGGTGAACACTGGGGTGCATGTATGATTCTGGGCCATGTTTTTCTCTGGATATATGTTTAGGAGTAAGATTGCTAGTTCATAATGTGGGCTGACCTTGGACTTCCTTGGTGGCTCAGATGGTAAAGTGTCTGTCTACAATGCGGGAGACCTGGGTTCGATCCCTGGATCGGGAAGACCCCCTGGAGAAGGAAATGGCAATCCACTCCAGTACTATTGCCTGAGGAGCCTGGTAGGCTACAGTCCATGGGGTCGCAAAGAGTTGGACATGACTGAGCGACTTCACTTTCCTTTCCTTCAGTTCAGTTCAGTTCAGTTCAGTCACTCAGTCGTGTCTGACTCTTTGCAACCCCATGAATCTCAGCACGCCAGGCCTCCCTGTCCATCACCATCTCCCGGAGTTCACTCAAACTCACGGCCATCGAGTCAGTGATACCATCCAGCCATCTCATCCTCTGTTGTCCCCTTCCCCTCCTGCCCCCAATCCCTCCCAGCATCAGAGTCTTTTCCAATGAGTCAACTCTTCGCATGAGGTGGCCAAAGTACTGGAGTTTCAGCTTTAGCATCATTCCTTCCAAAGAAATCCCAGGACTTATTTCCTTCAGAATGGACTGGTTGGACCTCCTTGCAGTCCAAGGGACTCTCAAGAGTCTTCTCCAACACCACAATTCAAAAGCAGCCATTCTTTGGCACTCAGCTAATGTAGTTCTATTTTTAGTTTTTTAAGGAACCTCCAGACTGGTCTCCATAGTGGCTGTATCAGTTTACATTCCTACCAACAGTAATACCATGCTTTGCAAAAGAAAATGGACCATGGAAATTACCTAACACAAACTAGTGCTTTTTCGCTTGGTTGATGTTGTGTCATCAACAAAGTCACCTGAATAAAAGAAGAATTTAAATACACTAAGCTCACACTACACTTACCCAAAAGGTAAAATAATTCAAAACATGTGGAGAAGAGATGTATTATTTGTCAACAGAATTCTTTACAGGCCATTCTGAAAGCAGGGTCAGAAAGTTCTCCCTGACCAGCTTTACCAGGAACCTGGAAGCCACTGGATTTCATAGAAGTAATGTCTGAGGAAGGGTGGGTAGATTGTGTCTACTTACATTGTGTACCATGTTTGGGTGGCCTGAAGTCATCTCCTTTTCAAAAGCTGATGCCCAGGCAGTAGTTGAGGCTCTCTTACTATATTGAATCAGAGAAAGTCATTTTCCTTCTACTGTTCTCCAGAAATTATGCAAATGTTTACAGATTCCCATAAGCCCCAGTCCTCTGGGCAAGGAAAACAAGCGAATCAAACTTTGTGTGTGTGCTAAGTCGGTTCAGTCGTGTCCGACTCTTTGCGACCCTATGGACTGTAACCTGCCAGGCTCCTCTGTCCATGGGATTCTCCAGGCAAGAATACTGGAGTGGGTTGCCACGCCCTCCTCCAGGGGATCTTCCCAACCCAGGGATCGAACCCACGTCTCTTATGTCTTCTAGCATTGGCAGGTGGGTTCTTTACCACTGGTGCCACCATGCCTTGAATAAGGTTCAGCATCTGGCAGGTCAACACTGGCCTAGAGCTTTATCACTAGTCTTGTTAGAAATTAGAATGGCCTCTACAAGCAGGCATGGATTGTCTTCTTTTGAACTTATGTTTGTCAGGCCTATGAACTGGGGTCTGAGGCTATATCCTGTGTCCAATTTAATGGAACCCACTTATATGTTCAATGGAGAAGGAAATGGCAAACGACTCCAGTATTCTTGCCTAGAGAATCCTGTGGACAGAGGGGCCTGGTGGGCTGCTGTCCATAGCGTTGCACAGAGTCAGACACGACTGAAGCGGCTTAGCATGCATGCATGCACTGGAGAAGGAAATGGCAACCCACTCCAGTGTTCTTGCCTGGAGAATCCCAGGGACAGAAGAGCCTGGTGGGCTGCCATCTACGGGGTTGCACAGAGTCAGACATGACTGAAGTGACTTAGCAGCAGCAGCAGCAGCAGCATATGTTCAATACTTAAAACTGTGTTCAAGACTTGTCTTTTTCCAGAAACCTTGAGAGTTAAAGTCACAAACATCTGGAAGGATCTGCCGCAGGACGTCGACCACCCCTGTCAACTGGGAGACTTCATCTATGTCTACAGAAGAAAGATGGCTCTCATTGAGTGGGGAGGGATGCTTTCTGCTGCTGTCCAGCCACATGCCACTAAAGTGAAGGACATGCTTCCTGTGTGAAGGTAGTGCCATGCGGGACTGGACTGGGGGTCCTTCAAAGGACCTAACACTCAACTTTTCCAGAGGAAGCAGCAGGCATTGACCTCAACTGTCAAGAAATAGTCTGGAAAATGTATTACTACTCTCCCAGGCTGCCTAGCTGCCCTATTCACAGCCATGATTATTCCACTTACTTTGAAAATCACGTTTATGAGAAAACAGGCAATATTGTTTGTCACCCTACTCTCTCTTTCTGTACTCCCAGTAATGGTCCCACAACCAAATATTTCTCGTCAGCTCTATATTGTGTTCTCAGTATGGATATGGGCTGGACTTTAGTCCAGCAACCCAATTATTAGCAGAATACAATTAGAACCATCTTCACTAGAGGTTTTGATGATAACAAAGTGAAAATAAGTAGTATGTACCCAGGTGCTCAAGCTCTAAATTTGACACACACAAAAAATGTTAACTGCTTTGTTTGGAAAGATAATGTGGGAAAGAGGAGCATCTAATTAATAGACAAATAGAAAGACTGCAAAAGACTGGTCTGATGTCACCAGGTTAACACTGGGTTATTCTGTATATGTCACACTGATTATTTAGATGCATCCTTATGTTAAATTGTAATTCTGGTAATTGCTTTGTTCCTATCTTACTATGAACTTACTGAATATTTAGACAACTGTAAGCTGCCCAGAGAAAGGTAGCCACCACAAAGGAAATAACCAGAAGATTATAAGGTTATTTTGTTGTAGTAACAAAGGGAGGAGATTGTAAGGACAAACAGAAATTAAAATGAGACTTAAGCCTTCATATTGAAACTAAGGGAAAAGACAGCTCCCTTTACCTTTCAGAACTTCTTTTCTGTCCTTTTCAAATGTGTTTAAATCTTCATAATGGCTAAATAAGCCTCTTGCCAGTGTCCCAATTCAGAAATGTTTTCTCCTGGACCTGGGACTTCCTGGAAGACATTTTTTGAAACACAAAGATTCAGGGGGCTAGCTCCCCCATCTCCCACTTCGTGTTGGAGGGTAATAGCCTTTCATGGGCACCATGCTCCAGTTTCCAAAACTACCTTTTGTTCTGATGATATGAGAAGTTTCTTTCACCTCCGGATCAGATCAACACAAGCGGTCTCCCAAGTTACCAAGATAAAGTTAGGAGAAACCATGCATGATAGAGGTGTTTTCAAGTCCTCTCCCTTGAAGACTAGTGATTGATCACCTTGGGAACATGTATGCAATGGCCTATGTCTGCTTGGCTAGATAAGGGGGAGATTCCTTCCTGTCTCTGCAGTCTCTTAGTGATTGCCTGTGATGCACATAATACTCTGGCTTCATGCTTGTTCAGTCATCACAGGCGTTTCTTTCCACTCTCTTTGTGGAGAGGATATCTGAGTTGGCACATACTGTTTGTTTTTTTATTTTTCCTGTTGCTCTGCATCTCTGTTGCCGTCCGCAGGCTTTCTCTGGTTGGCGCAGGAAGGGGCTTCTCTTCATTGCGGTGCTTGGGTTTCTCACGGCCTCTCATTGCAGAGCACAGCTCCAGGCACGGGCTTCTGTCGTGTGGCACACAGGCTCAGCAACTGTGGAGCACAGACTTAGTTGCTCCGTGGCAGGTGGGATCTTCTCAGTCCAAGGATTGAACCCGTGTCCCCCGCATTGGCAGATGGATGCTTATCCACTGCACCACCAGGGAAATCCAGGGCATCTTGTTTTATAATACAGTATAATTAAATACTATATTATGTTATAATTCTATTTCTCCAATACTCAGCAAAAGCATCACCAAACATTACTGGTGGTATCACTATGTTCTTACATTTTCTTACAGAAAAGGCATGAATTCCACTCCAAACAGCCCTATGGTGGTGTGGCTTTAACAACCACCAACCCCACCACCTCCCAGCCTTCAGGTGACTTTAAAGCAAGGGAGTGCTAGGCTGTTGCCATTATTCTCTTTCTCTCTCTGTATGTTCAGATTCTGTTAAGCTGGACAAGAAGAGACTTGTCCAGCTCCTCCCACCAGCCTTAAGTGTGAGGCATGTATCTTTCCTGCAGCAGGACCAGATCCCCAAAGACTTGACAGGTAGCAGGCTCCCTGTGCCTCCTCTGAGCACTGCTGCAGCCCCAGCATCCTTTGCCTTCCAATAAGTTGAGTTTTCATAGAACTGTAATGGCTCCAACTGCATTGAAACTCTATATGTGGGTGTCCACTTC
The DNA here is from genome assembly GCA_006410675.1 of Oreotragus oreotragus. Lineage (NCBI taxonomy): Eukaryota > Metazoa > Chordata > Mammalia > Artiodactyla > Bovidae > Oreotragus > Oreotragus oreotragus. The sequence goes on along the minus strand of SJYX01003096.1, from coordinate 234,770 downwards.
CTTTCCTCATTTAGGGACTTTTCTTCAAAGGATCAGGCTAAGGACTCTGCGGGAGAAGGCAATGGCACTCCACTCCAGTGCTCTTGCCTGGAAAATCCCATGGACAGAGGAGCCTGGTAGGCTGCAGTCCGTGGGGTCGCTAAGAGTCAGACACGACTGAGCGACTTCACTTTCACTTTTCACTTTCATGCACTGGAGAAGGAAATGACAACCCACTCCAGTGTTCTTGCCTGGAGAATCCCAGGGATGAGGGAGCCTGGTGGGCTGCTGTCTCTGGGGTCGCACAGAGTCGGACATGACTGAAGCGACTTAGCAGCAGCAGCAGCAGCAGCAGCAGCAAGGACTCTGCAGGAAAGAAAGGGTCATGACCTTAGTCATCCCTCGCTGATGATCTTTGCCCTATCCTTCCCAGTTTTTCCAAAGATACTTGCTTTCTTAGCTTTTTTTTTTTTTTTCCTTTTGGCTGCACTGCACACAGGATCTTAATTTCCCAACCAGGGATTGAACCTGTGTTCCTTGCAGTGAAAGCATGAAGTCTTAACCACGGGACAGCCAGAGAATCTCCCACTGGCTTTCTCAGCTTGATTTTCAAAGCCCTCATAAAATGAGCCAGCCCTACCTTTCTGCCTGATTCTACTTCCTCCCCTGGCCCTGACATTTAAGCTTCTACCACCCAGCAGTGACACATAAGGGGTATGCAGATATTTGCTGAATAAATAAAGGATTGCTAGCCTCTGTATTTACCACCCTTGAATCTCCTATTACTCAGCCTGCTCACAAGCTAAGCCCTCTACCAGCAATGCCCTTTCCCTGTGCAAACCTTCCATGACTTCCCAGTCCCCTCTCCCTGCCCCTGCTCCCTCCACCCCCATCCCATCCACTGAGCAAACCAACCTCTGCTGCGTGCATCCCCAGTGCTCTGTGATGGGGGCCACCAGTAAGGTGTCGCTAGCCTGGACCTGTGATTTAGGTAGGCACACGTGTCCCCTCCACACGGGGAGCGTCACAAGGGCTCCACCTGCCGCTGATTTCCTCTTAAATCTCCGCCTGCCTGTGCGTAGCAGGCGATGGGGGCGTGTTTGAACTGACGCGCGGAATCTGCCCTTTCTGCAGGAGAGGAACAACGCAGAGTCCTCTGAGTCCCTCAGCATCTCCTCCTCACACCCCTCTCTCGTCTGGCCCTGCCGCAGCTATTCTTCAAACGGAGGGAAATGAGAGACCACCGCGTCACAGCACCGGGGCACGTGCGTTTACAGGCTGGGCTTGTTTATAGACCAGAGGAGCCTGACAATTCTGCCTCCGTTTTCCTCCCTTTAGCTACACGGTGCACAGCAGCCAGGCAGCCCTCCCACCTTCGGGGTCCCCAGACAAGCAGGGAGGCTGTGGACAAGCTCCACCTCTGGTGCTGGCCTCTCTGGCTCTGAGTCTTGGACACTTGAGATGCTTGTGAGGCTGCGGGGGGTCTGCAGGGCCTGAGGTTTATCTGGGGGCCGCGGGTACATGTGACCTCACCTGGCCAGGCACCACGTCCCAGCCCTCTTGGATTCAGAACAGGACCAAGGCAATAGCAGGTGTTCCGTAAAATGTGTTGAAGAAATCGTTGCTTCCAAGATAGGTTTTTCCTGTCCAGAACTCCACCTGTCCTGTTCTCGCAGGTACCTGCGCAATTCAACAAAGTTTTGGCCTGTCCCCACCTGGTCTGTCTGCATCATCCTCTCTGTGTCACTTGGGAAGTCAGAGGCGCTGCCCGTTTCCAGAAAGGAAAAGATGGAAGGTGTCAGTGCCTGATTCCACCAGAGTCGGGGAGGCACCAGCTCTGAAAGACACCCGCGGGCTTCCTGCCCTTATTTCACACTGTCAGTAGAGCGCCCCCTCCAGGCAGGCACTGTATTTACAGTTTTGTTTCGTTTTCCGCCCCAGCGTCTACTGTGGTCCTGGGCACACAAGACAGCTTTGCGACTGGGAACTAAGTCTTCTCGTACCCACACATCGACAGATGTGTTCCTGCCAGACTGAGGGAGCCCCAAAGACTCACCACTCTCTCCTCTCTCACCCGCTTGCAGTACGAATGTGGCATTCTCAGGAGGGTCCCCTCAACNCGCCCCAGCGTCTGCTGTGGTCCTGGGCACACAAGACAGCTTTGCGACTGGGAACTAAGTCTTCTCGTACCCGCACATCGACAGATGTGTTCCTGCCAGACTGAGGGAGCCCCAAAGACTCACCACTCTCTCCTCTCTCACCCGCTTGCAGTACGAATGTGGCATTCTCAGGAGGGTCCCCTCAACCAGCCACCAAAGGAACTGCTTACCCACCAACACACACACACACTCTTTTCTCCTGGTTATTCTCTCAGAACACCTTTCACCTATTGAGACTGTCAAATAAGATCTTCAAGATCAGCTAATTTCGCAGATAAAACCAGGGCAGGTTAACATGTATTTGCCTCCAGATGACAACTGGCTTCTGGCAGAGGACGGAGAAGTTGAAAACCTGCCTGCCAGGAAAGTCTCCTTCCTCCACACCCTCAGACCCCCTCGTTGGCTTCTCTCAGCTTCCTGGAAAGAGAGCTGTGAAGTAGTTCACGTCTGGTGAGGGCAGTTCCTCGGGCAGCCCAGCAGGATGAACTGAGAAGCATGCAGCCTCCTCTCTCCCCAATCCTCGGCCCTCCATCTACCTAAAGGTCTCAGGAGTTCCGTGATGGTGACGGTGGGGAGAAAGGAGCTGGCCACACTCTCATGTAGCCGTCCTTTTTGCTGCAGCTTACCCTGCTCACTGGGCTTCCCTGGTGGCT
>SJYX01003096.1:179777-231196 GCA_006410675.1 Oreotragus oreotragus | reverse complement strand
CGGCGGCGGGGGGGACTGGTTTCCTTTCCTTTCCTTCTTTCTGCAGAAAAGGCAGAGGGCAAATTCCAGCCCAGACCTGCCCATGCCCTCTGGGTCCTAGGCCCGCTCCTTACCATGTCTGCTCCCACCTTCCTTCCTGCCCTAGAGACTAGGGAGAGAGGCTCGGAGCTCATGCCTGGCCAGGATCTCTGCAAATAGAGCTTGTATTCGGGACTTCAAAGCAGAGAAACAGGCATCTGAAAGCAAAACAAAGCACAAACCACTCCTGACTCAGACGATTAATATTCATTTAGGTCTGGCTAAATTTGCAGCTTCCAAGGTGTCTGGGAGCGGCATAGTTTACATGCCTTGGACACAGACCCATCGTTAGGGCCATTACATCCAGGAAAGCATGACCGCCTTGGAGGACCATCAGTTCTTGTTAGGAGCACAGAAGCCAGGCTGGGAGAGGTCCACTTCTCTCTGCATCTGGGGGCTTCCTGCTGCCCACTTTCCACCTTTCACCAGAGCCCTGAGCAGGCTCCTGGGGACTCACCTGGAGCCCCTCTGCTTGTAATCCCAGCACTCTATTCACCGCCCTCTTGATCCACCTCTCCCCATATGCCCATGGTCTCACATCACAGGGGACTCGGACTCTTCCCTGGACAAAGCCTGTGACTTACAGCCTCTCCCCACACGCCCTGGACCTCCTTCCCTCTGTCTGGCCTCGAAAATGTATCAGGCAAGAGTGGTGGACGTGACCTTATTATACAGACCAGCCTGAATGGGCTCTAATGTCTCAATATGTGTATGTCTGAACTATTTGACCATTTTTAAAACCTCATTGCAAACTTAGGTTCTGAAACCGTTTTTCGTAGCTGCTCCTTTGTGACACAACAGGCAAACCTGCCACCTCACCGCTTGGTTGAGAAAGATGTGTAACGCATTTCTGTGCCCGGAGGACAGACAGGATGTTGCAGGGCTGCATGAAGATGTTTGAGCCCTTGGGACTTCCCTGGCAGTCCAGTGGTTAAGAATCTGTGCTTTCACTACAGTGGGCATGGGTTATGAGGTGCATCTACAAAAATTAAAAACTTTCTGAGCCTCTAAGATAACCTTCCTTCCTGTATTCCTCCAGCTGTCTATATGCGCATGCGTGCTAAGTCGCTTTAGTCATGTCCTACTCTTTGCTACCCTAGGGACTGTAGCCCACCAGGCTCCTCTGTCCATGGGATTCTCCAGGCAAGAATACTGGAGTGGGNATAACCTTCCTTCCTGTATTCCTCCAGCTGTCTATATGCGCATGCGTGCTAAGTCGCTTTAGTCATGTCCTACTCTTTGCTACCCTAGGGACTGTAGCCCACCAGGCTCCTCTGTCCATGGGATTCTCCAGGCAAGAATACTGGAGTGGGGTGCCATACCCTCCTCCAGGGGACCTCCCTGACCCAGGGATCGAACCTGCCTCTCTTATGTCTCCTGCGTTGGCAAGTGGGTTCTTTACTACTAGTACCTGGGAAGCCTCCAGCCATCTATAGGTAGCTTTTAAATAAATGAATAAATATCTATTAAAAAAAGAGTTTGAGTCCTAACACTCACATACTAGGTGCTGGTGACTAAAAGAGAGTAAATACAGTGGCTACCCTTGGGGAGTGCCCCACTGAGGGGATGTGTAATGAGAGGTATCTCCCACCTCCCATAATAGGCAATTCAAGTTAAGCGATGCTACATCTGAAAACAACAAACATCAGAAACATATTTCTATGCTAAAAATCAAATAGCTTCCTGGATTGGAGCTCTGGCTTTCCTAGATACATGTCTTGTCTTCTTTGTTGGTTAATCCAGTGCTGATCTAGACTGTGGGCTTCCCGAGGACAAGACAGGGGTGACAACATCCCAGGTGTCTTTGCCCAGGACCTGGCACGTACCATGTGCTTCCTACATCTCTGTGAACAGAGCTGAACTAACTGTTCCTGGGTGATTATATTGATACTGGAGGGGTCTGAGAAACCCCTTTCCCATCTTAAATCACTTTTTACTCATCTCTGGAAGTACTGAGGGGACCTGAGAGAGTGGGCAGTTGCAGACATGCTCCCATCTATAACTCACCGCTCACTGGCACACTTGCTGGACTGGCACATCAAGGGATGACACAGCTGGGCTCACCACTGAGCACAGTTTCTTTCTTCTTGGCTGGGCCGTGTGGCATGCAGGATCTTAGTTCCCAGACCAGCGGCCAAACCCACACCTCCTGCAGTGGAAGCATGGAGTCTTAACCGCTGAACCACGAGGGAAGTCCCACTGAGTGCAGTTTGAGGCAGGATTGGATTCAATGTCTTTGTCCACCAACCTGCTTTCATACTATTTGTGGCTTTTTATCTTTGTGTCTTGGAAGTTCTGGACCACTGAAGTCTCCTCCTAAAAGGTTAGGCCGTTAAACTCTTGTCAACTTACACTTTAGATAACAGTAGCTTCTGCTGACTTTGGCAGGAGTAAAAGTAGCTTAGGAGAGTATGACAGATAACACAAGTTGCCTGACCCAAACCCCATTCCCAACCTATTTCCTACCAGTGTCCTTTCCTATGGTGTAGCTATGAGGCACAATTCTAGCTAATAAGACATAGATGGAACTCTGCTGTGAGGTTGCTGATCCTTTCTCCATTCTTCCTGTTGTGAATGAGAATTTGATGGTCGGTGCTTCAGCAGCCATACTGCAATCATGAGGGAATGATCAAAAGACCCTTAGAGACACTAACCCTGACTGAATGGAGCCACCTAATTAGCACCAGCAGCAGTTATCTGCCTCTAGACTTCTTGTAAAGTGAGAAGAATAAATCCCTCTTTCAGTCTCTGCCTTGCGCTTTCCATTATTTTCAGCCAAAGCTCTTTGACAAATATGCAGAGACACATGGAAAGTGGGGGGACCACTACCATAGCCATGACTCTACAGGGACTGAAAACAGTCATTCGCAGAGTAGTTTCCAGCTTCAGACCTGTTGGATAAAGAGCAAGATCCTGAGTGACTCAGATCCCTACTTTGAGTCATGATTTCCAGGACAGCTTGGTGTTCTGAGTGCTAGAACATAGTTCGTGCTCAAAGACAAACTGTTTATGACCCAAGTAGCACCCTATTTAACAACTGGTGTGTCACTTAGAACTTTTCTTGACTGTCTTGAAGGGAGATAGGTTGACCACAGCAAAAATTCTGAAAGACCTTCCTTTCCTCTCATAACTGATTCCCTCAGCAATCATGTGAGGGAATATGAATCAATATGAATCAATCTGGTTCATATTCTCATGCCCTTATCTCTCAAGGGGCAGGGGAACAGTGACCCCTGAGCGTGGCTGTCATCTCTGCCCCAGTAGGTCCCTCTTTGTGTCCCAGCTGCCAGGCAGGGCTGACCTTTCTCCAAGGGAGGAAGAGAAATACTCTGTGTGGCCCGGAGCACACTTCCACTCATGATCCACCAGGAAAGCGAGCCAAGAGAGGAGGAGGGGCGGAGGGAGTGGGCTCTGCTCCTCCACTGACATCCTGAGCCTGCTCTCCACTGTGGGCCCCTATCTTCTATCCCTAAAACCTGGTATTTAGCCAGGCTCCTGTCTGAGGGCCCTCTCTGACATTTCAGGGTCTGGATTTATGTCATGGGGGTGTGTGCCTACTTGATCTCTTTTGGCTTTTTGGCATCTCCAAAGAATCCCAAACCCATACACGAAATGTATCTTTGAGAAGCACAGGGTGTTATCCCCGGAAACGGAGAGCGGTGAGAAGGCGGCGGGGCTGGGATCCGAGCCGGGCTGTGTGCTGCCAACAGCTGGGCTGCTCCGCTGCCTCGTGCTGCTTCTGGTTCCCAGTGGGCTCTCGAGCCCTCTCCAGGGCACCAGCCAGTCTGTTGGCCTGTGAGGGAGGGAGCGAGGGGTAGAGAGGGCCGCGCCTGTGCTCACTTGATCATCCTGTCCAGAGTTCTTAGGACAGGCTGGGCAAAGTGAAAGAGGCGGTATGATGCTGGCCTTAGTGCTGGACTCCGTGGAGCCAAGTCCTGGCCCCTCCACTCACTGTGTGGACTTTAGGGCAAGTTCCTTAGTGTCTCTGTGCTTCAGCCATCACCATCATCGTCATTATAAAGTCGAGACACGCCTGTCTGGCGGCATTCTTGTGGAATGTAGCGTGGGAAAGCGTGGGGAGCAGTGTCGGGCGATCAGTCAATCTCTCTCAGTGTCCCAGGTCCAGGGATTATCAGCAGATGTTGTCTTCCCCGCTCTGCCTGAGGGCCGGGGCTCACGGGTCCCCAGCAGCTTCTCTGGAGAGGAGGAAAGATGCTGGGCCTTCTCCAGCCTCCATGAGACACTGGACTGAGAAGTGGTCTACTCAATATGGATGAAGTGGGCTGAGTGCATCTGACAGGCCAGGGATAGGAAATCGCTTTAAAAAAACAAAACATATTTTAAAGGCCTGCTGCACAAGCCCTAATCCCTTAAAGAGAAAATGCCTGATGAAAAAGCGTTTCAGAAAAGCCATAGGGTGATTCACGGGGGCCTTGTTTAAATAACCAGTTTATCTTGATAATGCTATATAATCCAGCTCGTCCCAATTCCCAGAAGACGATTTAGTAGGAAAATAATAGACAGGAAGAGGAGGACCAATGGGGTTCCCAGGAGCCTCAGCTGCTCTCTCTGTGACAGCTGAGGTCAGCAGTGCCTGGGGCAGGGTCTGTGGGCTCATTCACTCATTAGATGCCTTCATTCCACAGTCATCATGTGCTTTCGAGGTGCCAGACGGGACAAGGCAGACTGGTTTAGATCCTCATAGAGGTCACATCCTCCAGAGAGGAAACACTAAATAAATGACAGATGCCAATACCTTCAGTCATACATGCCATGAGGCAGTCATTGGTAATGTTTGGGTAGATAAGCGTGGAAGCTCTAGCTACTTAAGAGGCCAGAGGATGATGCTTTTCTGAGGATGATGCCTGAAAGAACCAGAGCTGAAAGAGAAGAAGAGTGGGCTTGGGGAGACCTAGGGGAAGAGCTTTCCAGGCAGAGGAAAGGGTGGTGCCAGGGCAGGAATGAGCCTGCAGGAGCCGCTGCACAGAGCCAGATGACGGGCAGATAAAATGGCTTTCCCCCAGCAGGGCAGGGCAGGGCAGGGCAGGAGGGACACAGAGAGGGCCCCAGAAGGCCTGGGAGCAGGGGGAGCCTTGCAGATGAGGGGGTGTGGGCAGCTCCTTGCAGACCATAGTGAGACCTGGGCTAAGTTGGTGGGAACCCTGTGGGGGAGGCAGAGGGAGGGAGGGGTCCCGGAGTCAGTTCAGTCAAGGTCAGCAAACAATTTTGGGCACCAGTCTTGGGCCATGATCTGAGCTAGAAGCAGGGCCGTGAACCTCTCTGCCCTCAGCTTCTGCCTGAGTCAGCACCCATGGGGGAGATTACTGTCTCCATCCCAGGGAAGACAGAAGTGGATGGCTGAGACCCTCTAGCTGCGTCGGGTCACATCCCTCGCTCCCTCCACATAGTCAGGGTGAGTCCTTCCCTCCCCTCCTCCCATACCTGCAGCCCACTCCTCAGTCCCCCAATCCTGGTCACTCTCCCCTCTCCCTCCTCCGTCCTCCCCCTTGCCATCTGCAGAGCATCCTTTCCCTCTGTATTTAATTCTCCTTAAACATCTCTCACCCAGAAAAGCAAAGCAATAACAGAATCACCGCATTTTTAGCCTCTGTTCTATTTCCCTTCCCCTCACGGAAAAAGAGACGAACAGGGAATATGTCGCCTGCCCCCTGTGCGACACTCCCGCCCCCTGAAAACCTGGCCACAGGCAGCATGGACAGCGGAACGACGTGGTCACATCTACCAGATCCCTAGCAGGCTCGCCTCCCCAGCCTCTGGCCTTCTGGAAAGCTCTTCCTGACATGGCTCAGCTGCCTGCACACCCTTCCCCACCCCACCCCAACCCCGCCCCCGGGGCCTCCTCTCTGTATCCAGCATGCCCCCTGGAATACATCATAGCCTGTGATACTAGTTTCTTTCATCGCGACGTCCACCCAGCCCTGCCACTACTGGGCAGTCCCTAGCCCTGCTCCTGGCATGCAGTAAGTGCTCAAAAAACATTCCGTACAGGGATCAGTGGAAAGCCCGCTCTCTGCTTTAGGGATTTGCCTTTATTGGAAGAGACAAGTGGTACACGCCATTGTGAAAAAGTGTAGAATGGCCCAGGTGCTGTGGATCTTACACAGGCCTGGGGCGGGCAGGGGAGCGGTCCCAGTGCAGCAGCCCAGCCTGTTCCCGCTCGGGCAGTGTCAGCCCGCTCTGGCAGTGTCTGCGAAGCCGCCAGTTGGTGGCAGTGCACCAAACGTTCCCCGGGACAGACAGCGCCGGCAGCTGGTTAATGCTCGTCAGTATTCTGGATGTAGATGGAGCTGTGTTTGTATGATAAATACACGACTCGACTCTTCTATGTGACACCCGAGAAGGGACCTGTCTGACGGCACAGCCCATCTGGCAGCTCCAGCGTCAGCAAACGCACTCGTGCTAGCTTCTTCTCCGCGCCCCTTTTTATCCAAAATAAAGTCCGTGTGACAGGCTGCAGAGTTACGTTCATGCTCAAGATCAGCCTGGCTTTGCTCTTCCTAGCTGTGTCATCTTAATTCTCTGAGCCTCGGGCCCCCCTCACCTGTAGAAGGACGCATAGCAATAATATTTCCCATATCAGCTTGGTGCGAGCGTGAAATGAATTAATAGAGGTAATTAATACAGGTCTGCACTGACAACAGTGCCCAGCCCATAGAAAGACCTAGAAAGCACCAAGTGTTAGCTGTGACTGTGCTTTCTCCACTCTGTGATGTGGGGCATTTGTGATTCTCTCTGTACATGTGCGAACACTCCTTACAGGATCTGAAAAATGCAACCTGATGGTTTCCTGGGGGCCGTGGATTAGAGATAGTCACCCCTGGGAGGCAGGGCTGCCAGATGGAGCGAGTAAACATGCAGGGTACGTAGTTAGATTTTAATTTCAGATAAGTGGCAACTAATTTTTTAGTACACATATGTCCGTGCAATATTCGGGATATATTTGTACTGAAAAGCAACACTGAGGGCAGGGTTTTCTCAGGGCCTTGCCCTCTGAACCTGATGGCCTGTGGTGATGCCCAAGTGGAGGAAGAGACAGGAGTGTAAAATCTGATGGCCCATCCCGGAGTCTCTAAGAATGGCCACTCACGGCCTCAGGCCTCGGCCAGGACGCTTCACTGTGTCCCCCCAGTGCTCTGATGGATTCCTTGACTGGCTGACAAATGACACAGTGGGCCTGAGGCTTGTGGGTGTGATTTGGGGGGCCTTGGAAAGTTCTTCCCAGATGGCACTAGTGGTAAAGAACCTGCCTGCTAATGCAGGAGGCTTAAAAGATGGATGTTCGACCCCAGGGTCTTCAATCTTTGACCTTCGACCCCAGGGAAGATCCCCTGGAGGAGGAAGTGGCAACCCACTCCAGGATTCTTACCTAGAGAACTCCAGGACAGAGGAGCCTGGTGGGCTATGGCCATAGAGTCCCAGAGTCAGACTCGACTGAAGTGACTTAGGGTGGAAAGCTGTATTCCCCACCTTTTCCAGCTCACATTTCCCTGGAGATCTGCAGACTTTCTACCAGAGGACAAGTTTTTCTGTCCCTAGGAGCCTCCTTCAGAGTGAGGCAGCCCTGGAGGGTGGCCTTGCACACACCTCCCAAGCCACAATCAGCCAGCACCACGTTGGCAGGCTCTGTGAGCCTCAGGGGGTGTATTTGGGGGGTGCTTTCAGGGCTCTGGGTCAGAGATGTAAGTCCAGACCCTCCAGCCTCGTGGATGTAAACCCCAGCTCCACTCACTGTTAATTCTTCCTCTCTTTTCCCATCTCCCATTTCAGCCTGGCAGCCTCCAAAGTTGCTGCACGCCCGATTCAAGACTAAACATGAGCTTATGCCAAATACCATGCAGGGCGCCGGGAGAGGGGAGGGACAGGGGCTCCCCTCGAATGGCCCGGGGCAGCACGAGGAGCTGGGGACTCCTTGGTTAAAGAGAATTGGGAACATAACAAGAGCTCAGAGGAGCTTTCTGGCTTCTTCTGGAAGGTTCCTGGGCCCTGAGAGTGATGTGGGCCTGGAGGGAGCATAAGGGCAGGAAAACGGGTGTTTCAGCAGTAACAGCACAGACAGCCCAACCACAGCGGCCATGGTTACCGACTGCTCTGTACCTGGCCCGGCTCTCATGCCTTCCAGAGTCACCGTCTCCTCCCAGCAGCTTCTTCTGCTCCCACGAGGAAGCCGGGGGCAGGCTGTCCCACTTAGGAGCCGCCAGAAGGCCTTTACTGAAGCCTCGGCTTGTGCGCGATCCTGGGTGAGATGAGCAGCTTTTATGGTGGCTGAGGGTAAATTTACTCAAGCTGGAGGAAACGGAGACTTGAACGTCATTCTATTTAAGAAAAGAAAAAAAAGTGTTCTGTTCATCAGCTGAAATTCCAACTCTGTGTACGAATGTGTTTTTGACTTCGCTTGGTCTGGGCCTGGTCTGGCACGGCAAGTGCTAGGCGGGAGAATTCTGGAGCCTCAGGACTGCTGCTTCCACCCTCTCCAGAGAGGGTTGCTGGGAGGGTTCTCCATCAGAGCATCCTGGGTGGGAGAGCGGGGAGAAGGGGGTGGTGCTGGTGTAGGGGGAGGGGAGCAGCTGCTCACAGACAAGCACCCAGGCGGCTCTAGTGGTAAAGAATCCACCAGCCAATGCAGGAGACACAGAAGACACGGGTTCGATCCCTGGGTCAGGAAGATCCCCTGGAGGAGGAAATGACACCCCACTCCAGTTTTCCTGCCTGGAAAATCCCATGGGTAGAGGAGCCTGGGGGGCTATCGTCCATGGGCTCGCATAGAGTCAGACAGAACTGAGCCCACACACACATACCCAGCAGAGTCCAGGGCCTAATGTTGCTTCTCCCCAGGAGGGCTCTGAGCACCGCGTCTTCAAGGCCACTAGGGGCAACGTCAGCCTGCGGTTCCCAGGGCCAGCCTCGCTCCCTGCCTGAGAATCCTAAGGGGATTTTTTAGAACATACAGATTCTGATACAAGGCTGGAAGGAGATTCTCAATCAGTGGGCCTGGGGCAGAGCTCCAGGAATCTATGTTTTCCAACCTCGCTCCTTATTGATTCTGATGAGCCAGAGATCCAGGCCTGCCTCCTGCCAGCTTCTTCCAGTCCTCCCCAGTCCCAGGCCTCTAACAGCAGGTCATCCATCCATTGCTTCATGGGAGGTTCTGAATGCTCGAAAGTTCCTGCTTGGCCTCCTTTTGACACCCCACATATCTTCCCCCACCCTGATCCCGACTTTTGAGGGCCACGCTGCTCTGCCTTCTGGCACCTCTTCCCCTGACAACTCTTCACCTGGGAGGGCCAATGGGGGTCACCGCCTCCCGCAGGCACTCCCAGACTACCACTCAGGGGATCTGTTCATGGACATATTTCTTTCCATCCCTCTAAAATACACCTGCAGCCAAATGGGAGCCTTACCCTCCAAAGGGTCTGGTCAAGAGAAGTGGCAGAGATCGCTGTGCAGACATCACCCTTCCGATGAGGCCCCTTTATGTTGAAAAGCTAATAAAATTTTTTTTCCTAGATGGATCACAACTTCTGTATCAGTTGCCTAAGATGTCCACAGCACCATGGAAGTCTGGGAAATGATCATGCTGACTTAAAATTGCCCCATACAACAGCACATATCAACACTTAGTGAAGCCTTAAAAAAATGGTGGGGGAAGTTGAAAAACAGCTTAAAGGAGGCAAACACAGCATCTGCTGTTCAACTCAGAATATTCCTAGCCTCACTCTCACACTTGCTAATTTCACAATTGCTTTTTTTTAACCTTAACATTTTATTTAATTGCAACCACTGTGTATGTACTGCTTTATGATTCTGCCATTTTCATAAAGTACCATTTTCTTACATCTCTGCAGAGTCTTCCTAATTATCATTACGATGACCACACAGCACAGCATCTTTTAGCCTGAGTTCAAATCCCCGCCTTAGCCAGCATGCTGCGGGAGCCTGCAGGCCACCGCTGCTATCCTATTCCCTGATCACGTCTCCATGTGACTCCCCCTTACAGCTCGTCCCTTGTTCTGTCTTCTGGCACCTGTGCTCTTAACCATACATACTTCATCCCTGCCTCTTGGGGCAGAGACAGGGTGTCACAGCCTTTATGACACTGTCTATAGGGGACCCCAAGAACAGCTGTTTGAGATGTTACCTTTGCCAAAAACCACCAATGCTCATGGAGCAAGGCTACCATGAGTCATCCAGGGGCTGGGCACCTGGTTTACATTATTGCAGGCAATTCTCAAGACAACCATGAGATAGCCACACATAGCTCTACTTTACAGATGAGAAAAGTGGAGCTCAGAAAGGTTCAGCAAGTTATCCAATATCACACAGCCATTACAAGACAGAGCAGGGCTTGAAATTCAGATCCGATTACTTCTAAGTTTATGCCTCTGCCACTGTTGTACGGAGCATGTTCCAGGAGACGTGGTCTGGCTCACTGGATGTCTGAGCACTTGTGAAAATGAACCTCAGTAAATCAGAGCTGCGGCAGACCTTGCTGACTTTGTACGTCTCCCTTCCAGGCTTAGAGATGCGTGTTTGTCCTCTTACGGTGTGTGGAAGACATGCCTCTCAACCCACTGTACAGATGGAACTGTTGAGGCATGGACACAGGAGGCTGATAGACCAGAGAGGGGTTGAAGACCAGCACTCAGACTCCACAGGCTCAGAAAGCAGGTGGAAGGTCAAGGTGAGCATGGGATCTCATTGGGGAGAGGATGACAATGGTGGGCAGGCCTGTCTGCAGTTCAGCCCCTGGGCACTCCGGGCACCAGAGTCAGGCTGTCTTCTCCCTGCTCTGTGTCAGAAATGCCCTCCGCCCGGGCTGTGCCCCACCCATCTCTGACCCCCCTTGCAGGCCCAGCTCGCACAACCCTCCGCCCCATCCTCTCCTGACCCAACCCACCCACAGCAATCACACGCTGCTCTGAACTCCTCTGCAATTATAATTTCAATAATTCATTTGGCAATTAATCATATCCTGCCTTGCAACATCTCTTCTATCCCGTGTTGAGCTGTTATTTAGAAGCGCAATTGTTTAAGTTCCCATGAGCAGCATATGCTGCCTTGCTAATCTAGTCGGGCTTTTTGGTTGTTTATTTCCCGGCAGTCAATCAAACCAGGAGGAGACGCGGGAGGCCCACACTGAGGGGTGGGGGTGCAAGGGGGTGAGCTGGGATCCTCACTGAGAGGGCGATGGGGGCACAGAGTCAGGACACTCCTGACAGCAGCTTCTGAGAGAGCTAGACAACCCCTTGTGCCCCTCAGTCTCCTCCCTTCTGGATTCCTCTGTTATGAAACAGTCTCGGGAATTTTCCATGCACTTACAGTCTCCTTGACTGTGTTACATTTCCTCTGGGCAGGCTCCATTCATTTTCTTCTCACTGAGACGGTGAAACGTGATGTGACGGACTCTGAAAGTGGGGAAAAGAGTCCCAGATTGGGGTCTGGGTTCTGCCACTCCTGTCTGGAAGCCTGGAGACTTACTTCACTTTGCTCTGCCTCAGTTTCTTCATCTCTATGATGGTCTGAAAATGCCTCTCTCATGCTCTTGTTACAGGAATCCTGAAACAAACTCACTAGCACTCTGTGCATTCTAAGAGCCTTATGAACACAACCCCTTTCATCTTCACGGTAACGCGTATGAAGTGGATTCTGTCATTGTTTCCATTCTGCACAAAGACATTCAGTGTTGAGGGGGCAGAAGGAGCATAGCGGGGGTGCTCTGGGGAACACAGGGAAGGCCTAACAAGAATAACAGCGCAGGAGGTGTTTCCATGCCTGTGAGTGTCTGGGTGTTGGCAGGGAAGAGATATTTGGAAGGAGCAGTGGATGGGAACAGAGACTGGGTGAGGGGTGAGGTCTGAGTGCTCCTTAGAAGTTTCCAGGTTTCAGGTCTGGTATATGTAGTCAAGGGTGACAGTGGGGAATGTCCCAGGCTTCATCAGACTCCAAGATCAATGCATTTGCTTGAAATAAGCTTGACCAGGGACAAGAGGATTGGACATATTTCTTTCCATCCCTCTAAAATACACCTGCAGCCAAATGGGAGCCTTACCCTCCAAAGGGTCTGGTCAAGAGAAGTGGCAGAGATCGCTGTGCAGACATCACCCTTCCGATGAGGCCCCTTTATGTTGAAAAGCTAATAAAATTTTTTTTCCTAGATGGATCACAACTTCTGTATCAGTTGCCTAAGATGTCCACAGCACCATGGAAGTCTGGGAAATGATCATGCTGACTTAAAATTGCCCCATACAACAGCACATATCAACACTTAGTGAAGCCTTAAAAAAATGGTGGGGGAAGTTGAAAAACAGCTTAAAGGAGGCAAACACAGCATCTGCTGTTCAACTCAGAATATTCCTAGCCTCACTCTCACACTTGCTAATTTCACAATTGCTTTTTTTTAACCTTAACATTTTATTTAATTGCAACCACTGTGTATGTACTGCTTTATGATTCTGCCATTTTCATAAAGTACCATTTTCTTACATCTCTGCAGAGTCTTCCTAATTATCATTACGATGACCACACAGCACAGCATCTTTTAGCCTGAGTTCAAATCCCCGCCTTAGCCAGCATGCTGCGGGCGCCTGCAGGCCACCGCTGCTATCCTATTCCCTGATCACGTCTCCATGTGACTCCCCCTTACAGCTCGTCCCTTGTTCTGCCTTCTGGCACCTGTGCTCTTAACCATACATACTTCATCCCTGCCTCTTGGGGCAGAGATAGGGTGTCACAGCCTTTATGACACTGTCCATGGGGGACCCCAAGAACAGCTGTTTGAGATGTTACCTTTGCCAATAACCACCAATGTNGATCACGTCTCCATGTGACTCCCCCTTACAGCTCGTCCCTTGTTCTGCCTTCTGGCACCTGTGCTCTTAACCATACATACTTCATCCCTGCCTCTTGGGGCAGAGATAGGGTGTCACAGCCTTTATGACACTGTCCATGGGGGACCCCAAGAACAGCTGTTTGAGATGTTACCTTTGCCAATAACCACCAATGTTCATGGAGCAAGGCTACCATGAGTCATCCAGGGGCTGGGCACCTGGTTTACATTATTGCAGGCAATTCTCAAGACAACCATGAGACAGCCACACATAGCTCTACTTTACAGATGAGAAAAGTGGAGCTCAAAAAGGTTCAGCAAGTTATCCAATATCACACAGCCATTACAAGACAGAGCAGGGCTTGAAATTCAGGTCTGATTACTTCTAAGTTTATGCCTCTGCCACTGTTGTACGGAGCATGTTCCAGGAAACGTGGTCTGGCTCACTGGATGTCTGAGCACTTGTGAAAATGAACCTCAGTAAATCAGAGCTGCGGCAGACCTTGCTGACTTTGTATGTCTCCCTTCCAGGCTTAGAGATGCGTGTTTGTCCTCTTACGATGTGTGGAAGACATGCCTCTCAACCCACTGTACAGATGGAACTGTTGAGGCACGGACACAGGAGGCTGATAGACCAGAGAGGGGTTGAAGACCAGCACTCAGACTCCACAGGCTCAGAAAGCAGGTGGAAGGTCAAGGTGAGCATGGAATCATTGGGGAGAGGATGACAATGGTGGGCAGGCCTGTCTGCAGTTCAGCCCCTGGGCACTCTGGGCACCAGAGTCAGGCTGTCTTCTCCCTGCTCTGTGTCAGAAATGCCCTCCGCTCGGGCTGTGCCCCACCCATCTCTGACTCCCCTTGCAGGCCCAGCTCGCACAACCCTCCGCCCCATCCTCTCCTGACCCAACCCACCCACAGCAATCACACGCTGCTCTGAACTCCTCTGCAATTATAATTTCAATAATTCATTTGGCAATTAATCATATCTTGCCTTGCAACATCTCTTCTATCCCGTGTTGAGCTGTTATTTAGAAGCGCAATTGTTTAAGTTCCCATGAGCAGCATATGCTGCCTTGCTAATCTAGTCGGGCTTTTTGGTTGTTTATTTCCCGGCAGTCAATCAAACCAGGAGGAGACGCGGGAGGCCCACACTGAGGGGTGGGGGTGCAAGGGGGTGAGCTGGGATCCTCACTGAGAGGGCGATGGGGGCACAGAGTCAGGACACTCCTGACAGCAGCTTCTGAGAGAGCTAGACAACCCCTTGTGCCCCTCAGTCTCCTCCCTTCTGGATTCCTCTGTTATGAAACAGTCTCGGGAATTTTCCATGCACTTACAGTCTCCTTGACTGTGTTACATTTCCTCTGGGCAGGCTCCATTCATTTTCTTCTCACTGAGACGGTGAAACGTGATGTGACGGACTCTGAAAGTGGGGAAAAGAGTCCCAGATTGGGGTCTGGGTTCTGCCACTCCTGTCTGGAAGCCTGGAGACTTACTTCACTTTGCTCTGCCTCAGTTTCTTCATCTCTATGATGGTCTGAAAATGCCTCTCTCATGCTCTTGTTACAGGAATCCTGAAACAAACTCACTAGCACTCTGTGCATTCTAAGAGCCTTATGAACACAACCCCTTTCATCTTCACGGTAACGCGTATGAAGTGGATTCTGTCATTGTTTCCATTCTGCACAAAGACATTCAGTGTTGAGGGGGCAGAAGGAGCATAGCGGGGGTGCTCTGGGGAACACAGGGAAGGCCTAACAAGAATAACAGCGCAGGAGGTGTTTCCATGCCTGTGAGTGTCTGGGTGTTGGCAGGGAAGAGATATTTGGAAGGAGCAGTGGATGGGAACAGAGACTGGGTGAGGGGTGAGGTCTGAGTGCTCCTTAGAAGTTTCCAGGTTTCAGGTCTGGTATATGTAGTCAAGGGTGACAGTGGGGAATGTCCCAGGCTTCATCAGACTCCAAGATCAATGCATTTGCTTGAAATAAGCTTGACCAGGGACAAGAGGAGCAGCCAAAGTTGAGTCACAATGTTCCAGGGAGAGTGAAATGAGAGACAGGTGGCCAGAGACCTTTTTTTCCACATGTATCCCTTTTGAAACCCAGATCCTCCTACAGACAAGGCCTGGAAGGGCCACTGTCACAGTATTAGTGGCAGAAAGGGCGTTCTCATTCTTTGTAGCCTAATCAGGTGTGGGATTTGCATGGGTAAGAAGGTCACATGTGGCCTTTTCAGATACCCTCACAGCACTCAGACCAGCATCTCACCTCTTTCTCCTTCTGCCCTCCATGGCCGCCAGGATTGGAAATGCCCTGTTTTCCCTTCCCCAAATGCAGCCACCTAACCAGGCCGGCAGACAGGAACTGCAACAACATGCCAGGGGCTGGACAGGGGCAGATGGGACCTTGAAGAGGAAAAGAAGGGGTTAAAAAGAGGGAGAGGACTTGAAAGGAGAAGGAGGGGTCCTGGAGGAGCCTCCCTTCTGCCCCAGGAGGTGGATGGCCAACTGAGATGCCCAGGGAATCAGGACCAGCTAAGACCTGGAAACAGCTGATGAACTAGGAAAGATACCTATCCCCAACACCTTCAGGATCCAGCATAGTAGCCTGTGGTTACATGTAGCTTCTAGCTAACTCAGTCCTTGGAATGTGGCTTTTAGAATTGATTATGTGTTTTAAGTGTAAAATATATGCCAGATTTCAAAGATTTGGTATGAGACAGAGTACCATATTTCATCATTACTTTTATATTATATGTAGCAATGACTTATATTTAAGTTGCAGTGCTGTGCTAAGTCACTGTAGCCTTGTCTGACTCTTTGCAACCCTAGGGACTGTAGCTCTCCAGGCTCCTGTAGCCACGGGATTCTCCAGACAGGAATACTGGAGTGAGCTGCCAGTTCCTCCTCCAAGGTATCTTCCTTACCCAGGGATTGAACCCATGTCTCTTACGTCTCCTGCATTAGCAGGCAAGTTCTTTACCATTGGCACCACCTGGGTTATACAGAGCTAAATAAAATACATCGTTAAAATTGCTTTCACTTCTCATTATTTACCTTTTTACTAGAAAGTGCATAAGTGGCTCATAGGATATTTTTGTTGGACACTGCTGCTCAGACCCTGTGGCCCCTGGGAGGCTGACTGGCTGAGGGGAAGTTGTGCGGTTACAGACTTTATTCCATCTCTCCACCCATTGAGCAAGGTCACAGGAATTAAAGGACTGCATGGAGCCTGGCCTTGACCTATAGGGAGAGAAAAATGAGTGGGTGGATGGGAGGAAGAAAGGAAAACAGGTCCAAAAAAAGACATTTCTGGTTCTCCAATCCATCTGGTTGCCATCTACAAAATCTAAAACACTGTTCCAGAAGTTAACGGGTTAAAGAGATGAGAAAAATCCAGCCGCTTGTTTCTTAGAGTCAGGGTGACGTTGAAGCATCTTAAATGAGTCTCTGTAAGAAAATCATCAAAATAAACACACAGCCTGGGGGCCCTGGGTGATTAGGAAGCATCTTAACGGGAAGGCAGGCGCTGGAGAAAGCCAGGAAGTGGAGTCTGGAGAGAAGAGGAGAGGCATGTCTTTAGAGCCCCTTGCCTCTTGTGATCCTGAGAGGACAATCATGGCGGATGTTATTGCTTGATGTGTGATGACTGATCAGTCATGGGTGAGGAACACTGAGGATTCGGGGAGCAACATGCCCAGGGTCAAGAGTCAAGACCTCCAAGAAGATGAGCTCTTTTCTAGCCCTTCTGACTGTGAGCTCAGGAAACTTGCTGGACTGTACTTTGTCCTCCCAACTCTACATGCTTCAGTGAAGACGAGAGGACGCGGTGAATGGAAGCAGAGACTATCCCCTCCCAAATGTGTTTCTCTGGCCTTGATATCTAACAGGCATCTTTTAAACACATATTTATTTGTTTTTATTTATGTATTTGGCTATGCCACATCTTAGTTGCAGCATGCAAACTCTTAGTTGCAGCATGTGAGATCTAGTTCCCTTGGCCAGGGTTTGAACCCGGGTCCCCTGCATTGAGAGTACGGACTTTTAGACACTGCACCACCAGGGAAGTCCCAGGCATATGAAACTTAACATAATGTACCCAAAATTAAACCCTGAGGGTCACTTCCAAACCTGTTCCCACTTTCTAGTTGCTGAAGCCAGGTCCCTGGAATTCTCACCCCCTTGCTGACCCACTAACAAATCCTACGGGTCCCTACCTTCAAAATACACTCAGAAGCAACCATTGCCGCCACCGTGGCCCGAGCTGCTGGGGCAGTCCTCCCAAGGATCCTGGTGTAGTTTCCCAGTTCACCTCTCGGCTCCTAGCCTCGCCTCCTTGCATCCATAGTCCGCAGAGCAGGGGGTGTGAGATCCTAAACCTCCTCGAATGACCCCATGCCCCTATTGCACTCAGATAATGGCCAAGCCCTCGGCTACAGTCCAGTCCCCCAGCACCTCCCTGCCTCACCTCCTAGCCCTTGGCCTGTCTCCCCTCAGACACTCTCTCCTTGCCACTACTCCTGAAGCACCCCACCTCCAGCTTCATGCTTGCTGGTCTCTCTTTCTGCATTGCTCTGTCCCCAGACACCTGTACACTTCAGTTTTCACCTCCTCAAGTCATACTTAGACTTTCACACAAACTCCAGTCCCAGGACTCCCCATCCTCTCCACCTGCTTTACTTTTCCTCAGAACACTGGACACTTCCCATACCATATACAACTTCATTCTTTCCTTTCCATCCAACTCCTCCCCCACCCCACATTGGTTAAGGATTTCTTTTTTTTACCCCCTGCCATATCCCTGATTTTTAGAACAGTGTCTGGATGTGGTAGGCTCTCAGAAAATGCTGGATGAATGAGTGACTGAGCCCCTCCCTCACCCCAGCCGGGCTGGGGAGAGGGGTGGTGTGGTGTGTGTGAGTATACGAGGGGGTGGTGTGTGTGCGTGTATGTGTGTGTGTGTGTGTGAGGGGGCGATAAGTGTACCCTGCAGCACTGGGAGGGAGGCCCCCGCTACAGGGAAGACCCAGCCTGCTGCTTCTGAAACCCTGAGCCTTCCGTCTCATCCTCCCCTTCCAGCACAGTCAGTTTGAAATCAGTAAAACAGCATCTTTGTCTTACTCTCTGTTAACAAACCCTGCAAAGGAGGCCTCTCTCCAGGCTGGGCAGCACTGCACCCTTGGTGGAGGCTGGAGATCTGAGAGGCCTGCGGGTTTTCCTAGTTCAGTTGCAGCTCAGAGCGGAGATGTCTGTGTCCCAGGGTAGGAGCAGCCCCCTCGGGGTGAGGCAGCCTGAGCTGCTGGGTCTGAGTGGGAGGGCTCTTGAGAGGGTGGCCTGGAGGAGGAAGCTGAGACCGGCTGCAAAAGGGGCCTCCTGGGACATTCAGGGAAACAGGTGTGGGGAAGGCAGGACAGGGCATGATGTCTCCCCAGACAGGTTAGGTGGCAATAAATTGGGACCATCTGTGCCGTTGTTAGACATTCTGAGAAGAGCCAGATTCCCAGAACAAAGGACACAGCTCTTTAGAGAGAGGAGAGAGAGGAACACAAACACTGCAGCAAACAACCTACACACACACGCGCACACGCACACACACGCGCACCCCTCCTCTAATCATAGAAGCATATTCCAAACAGGCTCCAGAGCTATCTTTGGGAGGGATGTTGGAAATATATATATATATATATATACAGATACATACACACATCCCTGAAATGTTAACTGTCAGAGCTCTCAGGAAATGGCTCTGCTTGAACAGACTTCCCTAGACCTTCATTTCATGACTGTTGAAAACAGAATTTTTATAAGGCAAAGCCAAACAGAACGGATGACAATTGTTCTTAAAGACTCTTTTTTTTTTTTTAAACACCAGCCACATTTCTCTCATGCCCAAAGCCACCATGGCTCTTCTGGAAGCTCAGAGGCATTCTTCTCATTACTAGGGGTGAGGGGGAGGAGGAGGGGGAGGCAATTGTGGGGACGGGTCCCATGTCAGGTGCTGTAGAAGAGTGTAGACATGTACAGCAGTGACTGAAAGTCCTGGTTCCTGCAGGGCAGGCGAACTCTTCCCTAACTTCCTTGGGCCTCAGCCTTCTCCTCTGTGTAATGGGAATGATGCCCAGGGCTAAGATGAGGCTTTGAGTGGGTATAAAGGAGCTGTGAGTCCTCAGATCCTTGAGAAGGACTTTGGTGTGAGGATCTTTTGCTTCCTAAACTTGAAGGCAACACAAGGAGGCTTTGCAGTCAGAGGCTTTTCTGGCTCAACTATTTGACCAAAAAAAAGGTAGGCTTGGAGGCAGGTAAGGAAAAAGAGTGGAAGGGAATGAGGGACTTCCCTGGAGGTCCAATGGTTAAGAATCCGCCTTGCAATTCAAGGGATGCAGGCTCGATCCCTGTTCAGGGAACTAAAGTCCCGCAGCTGCGGGGCAGCTAAGCCCTCGCACGGCAACTACAGAGTCTGTGCGCTGAAATGAAAGTTCCCATATGATGCAACAAGATCCGGCATGCCTCAGCTAATACCCAACACAGCCAAGTAAATAAATAAATGTTAAAAAAAAAAAGAGTGGAGGAGAATGAGATGAAGGAGTTTTGGGGCTGACGACAGGAAACAATGGGACCAGAACAAACGTGTGTTTAGAGACTCCTTTGTGTCAAACACTGAGCGTGATGCTTTATTAAACCTCACTCGAGCTCCCAACCTCCCTGTAGGGAGACTGACAGCCTTTCCCTATAGTCCACAGAGGTAAGCCAAGGCTCAGAGCTGAAATACCTTGTCCAGAAATATGGAGGTGGGATTTGATTCAAACCTGCCTCCCACATCTGAACTGAAAGGTCATCAGCACACCTGGATTCTAACCCCTCCTCACCCACTGACTGCTGTGGGGCCTCGGGTATATTGCCTCAGGTCTCTGAGCTTTCCTCCCCATACCTATAAAATGAAGGGAGTGGGCTAGAGGACCCCTGAAAAGCTTCACAGTGAGGGCTGTGCTACTGTCACGATACTCACTGTCTGACCCAGTGGAAAGCTTATGACTCCTCCCCTGCTGAGGCAGGCTTGACCATGTGACTTGCTTTAACCCATGAAATATATATATATAGTATTGTATTTTTTAATTGAAGGATAATTGCTTCACAGAATTTTGTTGTTTTCTGTTAAACATCAACGTGAATCAGCCATAGGTAAACCCTTGTCGCCTTCCTCCTGAACCTCCCTCCCATCTCCCTCCCCATCCCACCCCTCTAGGTTGTTACAGAGCCACTATTTGAGTTCCCTGAGTCATACAGAAAATTCCCATTAACTATCTATTTTACATACGGTAATGTAAGTTTCCATGTTACTTTCTCCGTACATCTCATCCTCTCCTCCCCTCTCTCCTGTGTCCGTAAGTCTGTTCTCAATGTCTGTTTCTCCACTGTTGCCCTGCAGATAAGTTCATTGGTGCCATTTTTCTAGATTCCATATATATGCATTAGTATTATTATAGTTCTCTTTCTCTTTCTTACTTACTTCACTCTGTGTAATAGGCTTTATGTTCACCCATCTCATTAGAACTGACTCAAATGCATTCCTTTTATGGCTGAGTAATATTCCACTGTGTATATATACCACTGCTTTTTTATCTAGTCATCTGTCAGTGGACATCTACGTTGCTTCCATGTTCTAGCTATTGTAAATAGTGCTGTAATGAACATTGGGGTACATGTGTCTTTTTCAATTTTGGTTTCCTCAGGGTATTTGCCTAGGAGTGGGACTGCTGGGTCATATAGTAGTTTTATTCTTAATTTTTTAAGGAATCTCTATATGGTCTTCCACAGTGACAATTTACATTTCCACCAACAGTGCAAGAGGGTTCCCTTTTCTCCACACCCTCTCCAGCATTTATTGTTTGTAATAAATAAATAAAATAATAAATTTATTCATGTAATAAATAAGTAAATAAATAAAAGATTTTTTGATGATGGCTATTCTGACCGGTGTGAAGTGACACCTTATTGTAGTTTTGATGTTCAGTTCTCTCGTAATGAGCGATGTTGAGCATCTTTGCCTGTGTTAGTTAGCCATCTGTAAGCCCATGAAATATTAACGGAAGTCATGGTGACCAGGTCAAAGCAGAAGTCTGGAAGGCTGTTGCACGTGGCATCAGGGTTCCTTCCTTGGCCGGGTGGGGCTGCTCTGCATCAGCCTTGGTCCTGGTAGGGAGAGGGTGTGGAGCTGAGCTCTGCAGACCCACCAGGAACACGAATGTGCACAAGAAAGAACTCCTGGCTGCTTGAGCCACTGAGATCTGGGGCTGTTTGTCACCAGTGCTAAACTTAGCTTAACTACAATGATTATATGAGCAAAGGAGGAGGCAAGGCAGGCCAATGACCTGGGGACTGACCGACTCTGACGTTGCTTGAGAAAACTTGGGAGCCATGGAGGGAAGGGAAGTGCCTAAGTCTGGAAGGCTGTTGCACGTGGCATCAGGGTTCCTTCCTTGGCCGGGTGGGGCTGCTCTGCATCAGCCTTGGTCCTGGTAGGGAGAGGGTGTGGAGCTGAGCTCTGCAGACCCACCAGGAACACGAATGTGCACAAGAAAGAACTCCTGGCTGCTTGAGCCACTGAGATCTGGGGCTGTTTGTCACCAGTGCTAAACTTAGCTTAACTACAATGATTATATGAGCAAAGGAGGAGGCAAGGCAGGCCAATGACCTGGGGACTGACCGACTCTGACGTTGCTTGAGAAAACTTGGGAGCCATGGAGGGAAGGGAAGTGCCCAGGACTTCCTCTGGGATACAGATGGCTCACTGAGTCACCTGAACTCCCACTAATCTTCCAGAACAGGCTGTCCAAAGACTGAGACAGACAGAGAGCACCGAGGGTGGGAAGGGACGCCACACCCCAGGATCAGTGAAATGGTAGAGTAAGAGGGTGTGAGGTCAGCAAACACAGGAAACAGACGAGAGAGCACTTATGAGGATGTTGCCAGATATTTCTCTTATTTCTAAGAGGAAACAGTATTTTTAAGGTACGGGGGAACTTAGCTTATTTAGGACTGTTCTCTTGTTTGACAGGTGAGAAGACTGAGGACCTAGGAGGCTGGATGGCTTGTCCCAGGTCACACTGTGAGTGGCTACCGGAGCTGGGACTCGGGCTGGAGTCTGATCAGTCTCGTTCTGCTGGCTTCTCTTTAGTGATTAACGGTGAAACTTTTCCAAAGAAAGGAAATCAGGAAGTGTTATTCTCTCAATCGTGTCCGACTCTTTGTGACCTCATGGACTATAGCCCGCTGGGCTTCTCTGTCCATCGAATTCTCCAGGCAAGAAGACTGGAGTGGGTTGCCATTTCCTTCTCCAGGGCATCCTCCCAATCCAGGGATTGAACCCAGGTCTCCTGTATTTCAGGCAGATTCTTTCCAAAGAAATGGGCAGATCATTTGATTTGAAGGACAAGGAAGGTGGGAGCTGGGGATTGGGGCCCCCCAGTCTGCTGGGAAAGGGGAATTCTGGGGAGACAAGTTAGGGGGATAGGCAACTGGCTCCAGCCGCCAAGTGCATCTAAGGTGTGGGCTCTCCAGGAGGAAAGGAGCAACTCAGTGAGCTGGTGTTGAGGGCCTGGAACCCATGGGCCTTGGCTCATCCACTTGCTGTGTTTCATCTCACACAGTCAGAAGGTTCCCAGTAATTATAGGAGTCATTTGAGGCTCAGGGAAGTTAAATAATTCACCAGGATCTCAGAGTTCCTGAGTGGAAGAGCTGGGGTTTGAAACCAGGTCACTATGATCCAAAGATCCTGCTGAAGAAAGGTGGTCAAAGGAGGGTGAGGTGAGAGACAGAATGGGAGGAAATGACTCCTGCTGCCCAGGCCCCCTAGGGCCTGGTAGCCCAGCTCAGAACAGTTGCCTGAGCTTTCAGCCAGCAGCCTCCAGCTGAGAAACCCTGGAGCTCACCTGGAGGGGCTCAAACCCATGGCTGGAGCAGCCTGGACTCCTAAGTCACATTAGCCTGTGTGGCTTGATCAGAGTATTCCCCAGCCAGGCCCCCAATTCCCATGCAGCAGCCAAGAATGAGCCAAGGTCTTCGAGTGTTCTTGGCTGTGTGGAGACGTCCTCAGGGACCCCTGTGGCCCCCGGGCCACCCACACATGACAGACGACCCCAGCCCATAGATCTACCCGCACAGGAGAACTAGAGGGCAGAGACTGAGCCCAGGGAGGGCTGGGTGGAATCTGGCTGTGGCCCAAAGGCACGTTTGTGGCCGCATATTTTTTCCCAACTAATAAACAAACAATCATTATTTTTCTCTGGCCAAATGGAAGCTGGCCTTGGCGGGCTCAGCGAGAGAGCAAAAATACTGGGTTATCGACAGACCGGGAGCGTGTAATAGGCCGCAGACCGATGAGGATCTGAGATGGATGAGGGCTGTGCTATTGATTATCGAGGTCCCTCCAGCCTTCCCAGAGGGGCCTCCTATCCTGTATTTTCTCTCCTGCGCAAGACTCCAAGAGCTCCCCCAGGAGATTCAGCTGGACTGTGGGGAGGGCTGGGCCCCTGCCACCCACAACCCGCTGAGAAGGAACGAGTATGCAGCTGTGAGAAATATGACAGACCCTCCAAAGCGCGTGACTTCAGCCCCAGATTCTGGAGACACCAGTCACAGTGCTGATTTTCTTCTACAGCAGCGCAAAAGAGCAGATCTTTCACTAAGCTAGAAAACAGCACCCACCGAAGTGATGTCTCCTGCCCATTCTTTTCCCTTGGTAGCGAAGTCAGAGAGACGGGAGGAAACTTCCCTTTGTCTGGCTGAGCCCAGGGTGCTTGGAGCGTCCTGTTCTTGGGAGTTGAGGCAGAAGGAGGGAGAGGACTTGTGCCCACCCGGGTTGCACTGTGTAGCCAGAGAGGAGGTGACAAGCCAGAGGGAACTGGGGAGACCCACCAGACAAAGCCAAGTCCACGGGACCCGGAGTTCCACTACATCCCCCAAACTGCAGGCAAACTTTTGTGTGAGTGGTCCCTAGTGTTTAGGAGACTTTCAAAGGGGTGGATGCAAGCTAAATCCCAGGATCCCGGCTGCCCCTCTGCTTTACTGAAGTGGGTGGTGGTTCCTAATGGTTTTCACAGCACAGCTGAGAAGAGGCCCCCAGCTTCTCTTGTTTCCCAAACACAGGTACACCTGTCTCTTATACACATCTAGATGTGTATAAGAGTTCCCACCCACCCACCATGACCTCCAGACCTTCCGAGGGAGGAAAGCCCCGATGCCCTCATTCCTAAACTGCAGCGAAGCAGAAGGAATGATCAACCCTGCAAGAGCAGCTCCTGTGTGCCTTCGTTTAGAGCCCCTGGGGGTGTCTCCTGTTCATTAGTAGCTGGAATCAAAGAGACTTAAGAAGACTCCCCTCTATCTGGCTGAGCCCAGGGTTCTTGGAGCATCTTGCTCCTGGGAGTTGGAGGGAGGGGACCTGTACATTGTTCGGTCAGAGAGTAGGTGCCTCACGCCTGCTGCGGGCGGGTAGGGTCTCTGCAAGGTGGGCCGCATGGCCTGCAGGCAGTGCTCCTGGATGAGAAAATACCCAGTGGCTCTGATGTCCCGAGCAACCTCTGCTTAGGTCGCTGTGAAGGAAGGACTCACAGGCAGAAGTTTTAAATGGCCAGGTTCCTCCTTTGCAGGAAAGCCTTGGGTTGGACAGTGAGTGTGGGAGTCTCCGCTTCCTGAGGAAGACAGGAGCTTCCAGGTGACAACGAGATGAATCGCAGTCTCCCTTCAGGCTCACCTTAGCTAGGTGCTTCTCGGGGATTAGAATCGTGTGTGTACTGTGCCAACGGGAGATCGGGCCATGGGCAGGATGACCTCTGAAGCGTCTGTCAACACTGGCTGCTGGGCCGAGAGGTCAGGGGCAGCCGCGGGAGGGGCCCCTAGTGACAGACGACGCGGGAACAGCCAGACACCTCGGGTGAGCGTGTGGCTGCTGCAGGAGCCAGGAAAGCTGGATGGACAGGCTCAGCGGCGTCTGGGTGGAGAATGAAAGGGAATCCACCCGAAGCGTGAAGCGGCACAACCTGCGCAAGTCCGCCAGCTGAACTGAGTCTGCGAGAGGCGGCCAGGCTGGGCAGGGAGCTGGGAAGGCGCAGCGGCACAGGCCGCTGGGGAGGAGGCTAGCCTGGGGCAGGCCTCCGGGTAGACAGGTAAAGCGGAGGCATGAACCTTAGGAGCAGGGCAGCCTGGCCTCCCACCCTGCCCGGCCCACCACAGTTCTGGGATATTGGGCATGCTATTTCTTGAAACTTGATGTGTGGCTCAAGAAACAAAGAGTCCAGCAAATATTGTTTGATTCCACTTCTGTGAGATATCTAGACAAGTCAAATTCCTAGAGTCAGAAAGTACATTGGTAGATGCCAGGGGCCAGGGGGTTGGGATGGAGTAAGAAGGGGAGATGGGGAGCTCGTGTTTAATGGGGACCGAGTTTCAGTTTAGGAAGGTAAGAAATTCGGGAGATGGATGATGGACAGTTGCACAACCCTGTGAATATACTCAGTGCCACTGACCTGTACAGTTAAATATGGTTAAAAAAGTATTTTTTAGATTAGGTGACTTTTATACAATTTAAAAGGCAAATTAAAAACAAAAAAGCAACAAAGAGTCCAGTCAAGGCTTCAGAATCCTTCCTGATGTCCAGCTCCCGCTCCAGGCTCTTGCCCTGATCCCTAGACTCCTCCCAGATGCTTGCCAGGTGACCTGTTCTGCTTTGCACTTGGCCTTCCTGGCAGGGGAGCTGTAGACAGCCAGCCCCCCTCCCCCCGACCCCGACCAGGAACCATCACAGCTGCATCAGACCAAGATAGATGCAAGCTGTACATTTAAGCTTTGGGGACCACAGTCCAAATAAAAGGATAATTAGCACATTTCTAATTGCTCTCCCCGCCGTGAACAACAGGCCCAGGCACCAAATGCCCGAGTTACACACACACACACTCTGCACTAGATACAGCAAACAGGAGTAAGTGGAGCACCCAGATGTGTGTAAGTCAAGTTGAGGAAACTGGAAAGAGCAGTGACCGAATCCAACCCACTTAACATTTCCAGGCATATCTTTCTCTGCGGTTATTGTCTTATCAAAGATTTATATCTGTCTCATAGGTATTTTTAAATCCTTGGTCTCTTGTGAGGCCTAAAGCCAAGAATTGACATTTCTTCAATGTAAATAGGAAATATTACAGAATGAGTTGAGGTCGGTTTTTTAAAAAATTGCTTTCCTGACTTTTAACCCTGCAGTCTTGCTGACAGTTGAATTCTACTTGCAGTGGCTCAGGAACAAGCTTGCGATTGCTTCAGGGTGACACAGGGGTTTCAAAACAAACCATCTACCTTGCCAAAGAGTGGCTCAGGTCTGCTGGTGCCAGTCACAAAATAAACCCAGCTGGAGAAGGAAGGTCATCCGCCATGGGTATGTGGGTGACCCGGCCCCTACAGGAATCACCTTCATAACTCCCATGTCAGTCTGGCACTGGGCACTTGGAAGGCCTTTCCCGGGAAGATGAGTCTGTGATGGAAGCTGTGTCCCCATGCCAGTTTCCAGATGCAAATGAAACCCAGGGTGTCTCCAAGGTTATTCTGTGCAAGTGCATAGCATCCTTTATTGAACGGCTGCCCTGTACCCTCGCAGCATAATCCTGAGGCTCACAGTGGTGTGGAGATGTCTTGTGAGCCCCACTAACAAGGCCAACACTGAGGTGAAGGCNCCCCCCGACCCCGACCAGGAACCATCACAGCTGCATCAGACCAAGATAGATGCAAGCTGTACATTTAAGCTTTGGGGACCACAGTCCAAATAAAAGGATAATTAGCACATTTCTAATTGCTCTCCCCGCCGTGAACAACAGGCCCAGGCACCAAATGCCCGAGTTACACACACACACACTCTGCACTAGATACAGCAAACAGGAGTAAGTGGAGCACCCAGATGTGTGTAAGTCAAGTTGAGGAAACTGGAAAGAGCAGTGACCGAATCCAACCCACTTAACATTTCCAGGCATATCTTTCTCTGCGGTTATTGTCTTATCAAAGATTTATATCTGTCTCATAGGTATTTTTAAATCCTTGGTCTCTTGTGAGGCCTAAAGCCAAGAATTGACATTTCTTCAATGTAAATAGGAAATATTACAGAATGAGTTGAGGTCGGTTTTTTAAAAAATTGCTTTCCTGACTTTTAACCCTGCAGTCTTGCTGACAGTTGAATTCTACTTGCAGTGGCTCAGGCACAAGCTTGCGATTGCTTCAGGGTGACACAGGGGTTTCAAAACAAACCATCTACCTTGCCAAAGAGTGGCTCAGGTCTGCTGGTGCCAGTCACAAAATAAACCCAGCTAGAGAAGGAAGGTCATCCGCCATGGGTATGTGGGTGACCCGGCCCCTACAGGAATCACCTTCATAACTCCCATGTCAGTCTGGCACTGGGCACTTGGAAGGCCTTTCCCGGGAAGATGAGTCTGTGATGGAAGCTGTGTCCCCATGCCAGTTTCCAGATGCAAATGAAACCCAGGGTGTCTCCAAGGTTATTCTGTGCAAGTGCATAGCATCCTTTATTGAACGGCTGCCCTGTACCCTCGCAGCATAATCCTGAGGCTCACAGTGGTGTGGAGATGTCTTGTGAGCCCCACTAACAAGGCCAACACTGAGGTGAAGGCAGGCTTAGGCTTAGGCCATATAGTTTCCATCCACCTGTGACTCCAGTCCAAGGAATTAGTTCACTGGAGATAATAGATCCCACCTGTGACCACTGAAGAGCCAGGTCCATGTGCTTTTATATTTTTGGTTTTACTTTTTTTTTAATTGAGGTATAGTTGCTTTCACAATATTGTGCTAGTTTCTGCTGTACAACAAAGTAGATCAGCTATATTTATACATATATCCCCTCCCTCTTAGCTCTCGCTTCCCCCATCCCACCCGTCTAGGTCATCACAGAGCACTGAGCTGAGCTCCCTGTGCTATACAGCAGCTTCCCACTTACTATCTGTTTTACATATGGGAGTGTATATATGAAGGGCTTCCCTGGTGGCTTAGTGGTAAAGAATCTGCCTGCAATGCAGGAGACGTGGAATCGATCCCTGGGTTGGAAAGATCCCCTGTAGAAGGGAATGGCAACCTACTCCAGTATCCTTGCCGGGGAAATCCCATGGACAGAGGAGCCTGGCGGGCTGCGGCCCATGGGGTTACAAAGAGTCAGACATGACTTTGGCGACTAAACCACAGCAAGTGCATGTACGTCAATCCCAGTGTCCCAGTTCATCCCACCCCACTCTGTGTCCACACATCTGTTCTATGCATCGAGTCTCTATTCCTGCTCTGCAACATGGATCATCTGTACTATTTTTCTAGATTCCCCATACACGCGTTAATATATATTTGTCTTTTTCTTTTTGACTTCACACTGTATGACACTCTCTAGCTCCATCCACATCTCTACAAATGACCCAACTTTGTTTTTACATCTGTGTTGGTGAGCTCGGATTCTGGGATGTGGGCATGGAGAGTAGAGTGTGTATGTGTGTGTGTGTGTGTGTGTGAGAGAGAGAGAGAGCTGGGGCTGTGGGGTAAAGAGCAGGAAGAGAGGAGAGGGGACTGAGGAAGCAGGTGGAAGGGAAGAAAAGTGAAGACCACTTACCTCCCTCCTTCCCCATCCATCTCCCTTGAGTCCCAGTTCTTGACTCCTTGTCTCAGACCTCCCTCTCCTCTCCCCTCTCCTTTCCCCCTCACCTCCTCTCCATCCCTAGCTGCTGCCCCTCCAGCCCCTGCCTGAGAGCAGTTAGAATGGCATGAAGACACGT
This sequence comes from Oreotragus oreotragus, assembly GCA_006410675.1. NCBI lineage: Eukaryota > Metazoa > Chordata > Mammalia > Artiodactyla > Bovidae > Oreotragus > Oreotragus oreotragus. Next base: position 202,475 of record SJYX01003096.1, on the reverse strand, counting down.
CTCTGTGGCCAGCACACAGGGGGCAGAAGTCACTTGGGATGTGCTGAGGAGAGGGGCTCCCTTCTTCAAAGACATCCAGGCCTGGGGAGGCCAACTTCTAGAGACTCACTGAGAATCTTTCAGGCTGATGAAGCAGGCAAAGTATGATGCCTCCATCAGTGTGTTTGTGTGCATGTGTATACAGGGGGCACAATTAGCTCCATATCAGACAAGTTCTTGTGGGTGACCTTAAATATGGAGCCGCTGGTGCATTTAAAACAAGACTGAAGTGATTAGATTAAGAAGATATGATATATACATACACAGTGGAATATTATTCAGTCTTAAAGAAGAAGGAAATTCTGCCATTTGCAGCAACTTGGATGGACTTAGAGAATATTATGCTTAGTTAAATAAGCCAGACAAAGACAAATACTGTATGATATTACTTATATGTGGAATCTAAAAAACAATACAAATGGATGTATATGCAAAACAGAAACTCACAGGCCTAGAAAACACACTTATGATTACCAAAGGGAAAAAGAGGAGGGATAAATTAGGAGAATGGAAGTAACAGGTACAAACCACTGTATATAAAGAGAAACAAGGATTTACTGTATAACACAGAAAACTGTATTCAGTATCTTCTAATAACTTATAATGGAAAAGGATCTGCAAAATACCAAATCACTTTGCTGTATACCTGAAATTAATATTGTAAATCAACTATAGTTCAATAATCCACTTCACTCAGATGATGGACATTCCATCTATATACACATGTTCAAAGTTACTAGGAGAGGCACTTATAGGAGGAGACAGCTGAGGAGCTACATTGGTTTCTGTGCTTTTCTGTGGATTCCTCCCCACTTCTCTCTTAAAAAAATTTTTTTTTTAGTTTTTAATTTTTATTGGAGTATAGTTGATGGGGCTTCCCTGATGGCTCAGATGGTTAAGAATATGCCTGGAATGCAAGAGACTGGTTCCCAGATCCAATGGAGAAGGAGATGGCTACCCACTTCAGTATTCTTGTTGTCTGGGAAATCCCATGGATAAAGGAGACTGGCGGGCTACAATCTGTGGGGTTGCAGAGTCAGATATGACTGAGTGACTAACATATATATATATATATATACATACATATATACTTGATTTACAGTCTTGTGTTAGTTTCAGGTGTACAGCAAAGTGAATCAGTTAAACATATATCCACTCCTTTTTATTTTTTTTAATGCAATTTATTTATCCAGCTGCACTGGGTCTTAGTTACAGCATACTGGATCTAGTTCCCTGACCAGGGACTGACCCTGGGAGTGTTTGGAGTCTTGGCCACTGGACCACCAAGGACATCCCCCCAACTCTTGTTTAGATTCTTTTCCCATATTGGCCTTTACAGAGTATTAAGTAGAGTCCCTTCTCTCCTTAGGCTTCATCTCCCCAAGCCTTTCAAGTGTTCAGTGTCTATTCTTCGCTCAGGCAGAGGGTTCTGAGTGATGGCTAGCTTCCTGTTCCGGGCGCTTAGTGGACTCTGGGCTCCCCGAGGGAGGCCTGAGTCTGTCCTCTCTGCATCCCTCCGGCCTGGTGCTCGGCCCTGCTGGAGCAGCAGCTCAGAACACGCTTCAGGGAGAAGGGACCTGGGCCCTCGCTTGGCCTCCTCCGCCCTCCCCGCCATGTGCCCCCTGCCCTCTCGCCCCCCAATCTCAGGGCCAGCCATCTTATCTTCTGTCTTTACCTCCTTCCTCCCTGGCCATTGGGCACCAGAGAAAGCTTGTGGGCTGTGGCATGGCCCTCGGGGACACAGCAGGCGGTGGGCACCTGGTGGACATGCTCCGTGTCCAGGGCTGCTCTGCGCTCTGGGCTGCTGGCTTCCAGGGCTGCTGCCAGGAGGGGCTGTTTCCGGATCGGAGAACAGAGCTGCTGAGTCCGGCTGGGTGGGTATTTATAGAGCCAGCCTTGGAGAGCCAGGATGCTCACAGGCCTGGAACCTTCCCGCGTCCTAAGGTTTCTAAAGATAGAGTGGTGTGGCATCTGGTATGAGACAAGGTACACTAATTCCTTGGAAGTCCACCAAGAATTTTCTAATAAATGCTGACCACTTTTCTCAGTGCTGCTTCTCCTTTCTCCCCCTACCCCTCGGCTTGGTCCTGCCGCTAGTCTCCTTCATCGGTGGATGCTGGTCTGCTGTCAGGGAGACTGAGGGTTGATAGGTGAGAGTGCCTTGCTTAGGATGGTGGTGCTAGCCCAGGGCTAAATCAGCAGTCGGGGATGAAAGGGGAGGGCAACTCACATTTCTTTGTTGTTCTTTGTGAGCACTGTGCTTGGTGTTGCATGCGCTCTGACATCTAATTGTTGCACCATCTCTGTGCAAATGGAGAAACTAAGGCCCAAACTAAAGACTGCTTGAAATTGCTCTGAATTGGTGGAGTTAAGATGCTATCACCCCACTCAGCCTAGGACCCTGGGGAGGAAGGGAGGAGAATACAGTGTCACTTGTTTACATGTTTCAGATGTGCACTTGGAATCCTTATCCTCAGAGCTAGGGGACTTCAAGGCTGTGTTGTGTGACGGCTCTTCTCTCTCATTTTTTGCCCTAAAGTGAGGACAAACCAAGCCTGGTGGAGCACAGCTTCTAGGGATGACAGATCCTCCTCTTATCCCAGATGGGGCGCTTTCAGGTATCATATAAAAAGCCCGCATTCCACTACCTGTCCATCATCATTAAAAAAATGAGGCTATAAAACAAATGGACGGATCTTTGTTGAGCACCCACTTTCCTGGTGGCTCATATGGAAAAGAATCTGCCTGCAGTAAGAGAGACTGGGGTTCGATTCCTGGATTGGGAAGATCCCCTGGAGAAGGGAATGTCAACCCACTCCAGTATTCTTGCCTGGAGAATTCTGTGGACAGAGGAGCCTCAGGGGGCTACAGTCCACAGGGTCGCAAAGGGTCGGACAACTGAGTTACTAACACTTTCACTTTTTTTGTCCTGTGTGCTGGACACCATCTCTGTCCCGAGAGAACACATATTGATCCATCTGCTCCTGTCCTCCTGGCAACCCTGTGACATAAGTGTTTTCTCTTTGGACGTAGATGAAGAAGTTAGGGCTTGGAGAGGTGAGGTCACTTGCTCAGTGTCCCCACAGACGGTAAGACGCCCAGCTGGGATGCCCACCTGTGGACCATCTGCCCCAGTTATGATCCATTGATTTCCTGGCTTCAGCAGCATGTGGGCACGGCAGTCACATCCAGCAGAGCCAGTTTTCACTGCTTCCTGATCGACCGTTTCCTGCCTGACAGCATCGCCTGCGTAGTGGGTAACGGGATTGGATGGTTAAGGTGACCCCCACTCAGCTGAGCTGCAGTCCACTTGTCCCCATCCCAAGCACATGATGCTCTCCAGCTCAGGCCTGGGGGGACATCAGACTGCTTGGAGTCTGAATATGCAGCTGAGTGGCCAGGGCTGCTACCGTGGGTGGCTGGAGGCCTGCCCCTCACCAGGACTGGGGGCTCTCTTGAGGCTTGGATTGCCTGACCTCCATGTGCTATCTTGGTGCTTCTGAGAAGTCAGGAGCAGGAGGCCAGGGTGGAAGGACCACCCATGAGGAAGGGAATTGGTCCTTCAGCTTCCCTAGTGAGAATGTTCTATAATCTGTGCTTTCTGAGGACCACACTCCACTTATCTTCAAGGGCCTGTCTGAGGCCCCTTCTCCTGGAAAATTCCTCCTTTCTCCTTTTCTCTTTCTCTCTGTTGTGTGCGCTACACATTCTGGAACTATAAGGTCAATGAACTTTGCAGAGCAATGTCCACTCTCCCAGCCAGCTCTGGAAGTCCTTCTCCATCATCCTGCACAGTCCATCCTTCCATACTCTGCTTGATTCCTTACCCCTCAGGGCTGCCCATTCCTTGGTGAGACAGCCCTAAGCATTTTAACATTTTTCCTCTCTTTGAGTAGAAAAATATCTCTGGTGTCTGGTACCGACACCTGGCCTCTGGACTTGTCCCTGGGCAGCTCCAGGTTCTGGAAGAGAATTCTCAGAGACCTGCCACGTCTTCTCTTTCCCAAACAACACCAGGACAACCTTGGCAAAGTGTGACTCAGTAGAAGTGAGAAGGAGGTAAACTTTGAAGGTGACTTCACCTCATGCACCAACTCCAGCCTGGGCCCTGGAGCTTCTTGAGAGAAGGATCTCTTTATATTTTTGAAACTGAGCAAGATCCCATGGGACCTTTCTAGGGATAGTCCCCATGTCCCCTGCCTCTTTTCTCTAGAGGTCTTCCCCAGTTCCAAAGAGAAAATGTTTTCAGAGAAATGAGAAATTGAAGAAATAAAGGAAAACAGCCATGCAAGAGAAAATAATAATAATAATGAGTAGCCATAAGACAAACTCAAGGAACTTTAGTTCTTCCTCAAGGGTTCTAGATCATATCCTGATCCATATCCTTGAGTTGTTTTACGGATACTAAAACCCTCATCAGGTGGGAAAAGTTAACTGCATGCTGAGCACCAGCATATAGACCCAGACTGGTCGGAACTTAGGTTGACTGAGATTTCTGAAATTTCACTATGTAACCTCAAGTGTTAACTCAGTTGTATCCAACTCTTTACAATCCCATGGACAGTAGCCTGCCAGGCTCCTCTGTCCATGGGATTCTCCAGGCAAGAATACTGGAGTGGATTGCCATGCCCTTCTCCACGGAATCTTCTCAACCCAGGAATCGAACCCAGGTCTACTGCACTGCAGGTGGATTCTTGACCATCTGAGCCATCAGTGAAGCTGCTACCTTCAGTCAGTCAGGTCAGTCATTCAGTCGTGTCCAACTCTTGTGACCCATGGACTGCAGCACACCAGGCTTCTCTGTCCATCATCAACTCCTGGAGCCTGCTCAAATTCATGTCCATTGAGTTGGTGATGCCATCCAACCTTCTCATTTTCTGTAGTCCGCTTCTCCTCCAGCCTTCAATTTTTCCCAGCATCAGGGTCTTTTCTGATGAACCAGTTCTTCGCATCAGGTGGCCAAAGCATTGGAACTTCAGCTTCAGCATCAGTCCTTCCAATGAGTATTCAGGACTAATTTCCTTTAGGATAGACTGGTTTGATTTCCTTGCAGTCCAAGGGACTCTCCACCAACCAGTCTGAGAACTGTGCTCTAGCTGATCTATACCTTACAATCCTCTCCCTTACACTAGAAAACCCAACACTGAAAACCATTGATGATTTCTGGTCTTTTGAGGATGAGTGGCCCATTCTCCTTGCATGGCACCCTGGACTTTGCTTCACTATAACCCATGTGAAGGCTTTGTTGCAGATCGGGTGAGTGGACCCAGGACTGATTCAATAACATTCCTATTTTTCTAAACCCCATTCCTAGAAAGAAAAAGTAGGTACCCACACAATTCATTCATTAAATTGAACACCATTCATTTTATTCACTAGCTTGTTCATGGGAGGCTGGTCCTCAACTTCACAGCCTGTGTTTGCGGACAATTCCATGTCACCAGCACTCAGTGAGCCTCCTCCTCAGAGAGAGACAGGGCGGGCCCAGTCACGGAGGTGACTTCCCTCCTCTGGACCTCGGTTTCCTCTACATAAAATCCTGCAGTTAGACCAGATTCTTGGCAGTTCTCCCAGCTATGACATTCTCCAGTCCAGGGCTGGGACTTGCCTACTGGGCTCCTGGAACACCATTGCTGGACTTCCGGAGTGGGGCTGGGGCCATTAAGACCCTGATGCCAGCAGGTGACTCCTAGCACAGCTGGGAGAGTGAGCTGCCTCTTCTGCCCAGACAGCAGGCATTGGAAATTATTCAGGAATAACAAACAGGCCAGAAACATTTGCATAAGGAATCACGCAGAACAATACATGTTATTTAAACCATCTCTGGTTGGCAACAGAAGCAAAAAGCAGCTGAGACAAATCTGCAATGCAAATCAGCCTTCTCTGGAGCAGAGCCTCAGCCTGTTTGGGGGGGGGGGTTAGGGGGGTGCTGCCAGAGACAGGAAGAAAAGAAGCCTCATTGTCCCCCTTCCCACTCACGTACATTTTCCCCCTGCTTTCTCCCCCTGCCTTTCTCCTGCTCACGTACATTTTCTCATTTCTCACTTTCCCTCCCTTCCTCAGAGATTAATGGAAACAATTTGTCTTCTAATGTGACTACAGCTTATGAATTCTTTGTCTCACTCTAATCTTTTAAATTATCCACATAATAAAATATGTATCCAGTGATTTCAGGTCATAATTTGATCTTCTAGGGAAAGTGGGGAGGGGGTAGGTGAGCTGAAGCGAGCGCTTCTCATAGTTTGTTCCTCTCCATTTGTCTTTATTTGTCATTACTTTGTTTTCCTGCTTACTGCTCTCTGACCCCTATACTTCCTTAGTGTGTCTGGGGTTCCGCCCAGGGAGCAAGAAGGGCCACTGCAGAATCCAGGATGGAGGTGGGAGGCAGTCCCCCTGGCTCTCTCTCTCCTCTTTCCTTCCTGATTTCGAAGAGTGGTCCCTCTCTTTATAGCAGCATGAAGATTTCTGACTCCTCAGGGGCCAGCCGGTTCTAGAAAACTAAGTCTGACTACCCAAGGGCCCCAAGGAGTCTTTAAACCCCAGATGTCCCCTGTCCCTCGGTTGAAGGAAATGATAAGAGTTCACTGTTTTGAGTGTTGTGCCTCATCTGCATAATATCAAAGGACACCTCCCTGTAAAATACACCCACCAGTCCTTCTAGGGAGTCTGGCAAGGGGTCACCATCAATTCATCAGGATCCCCAATGTTGGCTGCCCATCAAGGCCACTGGAAGAGGACTCCCGCTGTCTAGCTTGAGAGAGGTACCTCTGGAATCACATTCACTGCTCCCCCTCAACTCCCACCCCCAGCCATGTCCTCAGCCTGCCCTCCTCAAAGCCCCACAGTGTTCTAGGTGAAAGTTGGGAAGACCAATCTTTGGGGACCTTGTGTACAATTATACAGCTGGTGACCTGCACAGAGTTGGTTGCTGAGCAAGTGATGGGCTGGACCATGAACCTTTGGTAGTGCCTGTCTAAAGGGGGAACCTTTTATAATTTGCATAAAAGCATCATAAGGGCAGGCTTGGCACTGCCCTCAGCCCCATTCTAGTTTGCACACTGTGTCCTGGGCCCCATGGTGACCTTGCCGGTGCTCGTGGCTCAGAGCATCCATTGGGGAAGTTACTCCTTCCGCACCCACCCTCAGGCTTCGGGCTAAGGCTGCAGACTCCTGTCCACTGAGCAGGTGGTGCCCAGGCAAATACCACCCCAACATCTCCACTCTGTCTCCTTTAGCGTTTCCTCCATCTTAACCAGTACCCCGTCTATGCCCTTTGCACCATCAGTGTAAAGCCCTTGTGCAACAGGACAAGTAATCAACCAGCTGCACCTCAGAGGAACTTGTGAAATAAGAGGTTGCTGGTCGGGGGGTCCATGAGCTTAGGGCTGACCAGGGGAAGAGCAGCCCAGGGAAGGGAAGGGACTCTTGTTCTCAAGGGCAGTCTGGCAGATCTGGAGCAGATGAGCTGCAGGATGGTGAGGCAGGGGGCAGATGGGCCCAGGGTGAACAGCTGGAGTTTGTCCTCTGTGGACAGACTCTCTAAGATGAAGAGGAGGAGGAGCTAAGCCCTGCCTAGGTGAGCGATCACGCATTTCTCACTCTCGAGGTCAAGGAGACGTTCCTGGTTGTATGTGGGAAGAAAGGCTCCTTCAAAGTCAAGAAGGGAGCAGGGTCAACCTACCCATAGGCCTCTTTGCTAGAATCCATCTTGGCTGAGAAATGTGTGTACACACGTGGGAGGACCCTGCTGCTGCTGCTAAGTCACTTCAGTCATGTCCGACCCTGTGAGACCCCACAGACGGCAGCCCACCAGGCTCCCCCGTCCCTGGGATTCTTCAGGCAAGAACACTGGAGTGGGGTGCCATGTCCTTCCCCCTGAGACAAACCAAACACAGACTCAGAACCAGGAAAGCAAGATGATTGGCTCAAGGAAGCCTGGAAGAAAAGTGAAAGTGATATATAGTCCCTGGGATTCTCCAGGCCAGAATACTGGAATGGGGGCCTTTCCCTTCTCCAGGGGATCTTCCCAACCCAGGGATAGAACCCAGGTCTCCTGCATTGCAGGTGGATTCTTTACCAACTATCAGGGTATATCCACATGGACATTTTTCTTCTAATAAACACTTTACTTTTTTCACTGCTTTCTGTCCTTCTGTGGAAATTCATTTCTACACAGCTGACGGACCAGAGCCTTGTTACTGACCGCTGGCCCCTGATGGTGTAGTGGCTAGGATTCGGCCTTCTCACTGCCATGCCCTGACTTTAGTCTCTGGCTGGGGAAGTGAAATTTTTCTTCAAGCCACTGCAGGCTGAGGCCATTGGAGATCCGTAAGACCAGGGGACTACAGGAGACCACCTGGGTATAGCAGGCGCTCTGGACAAAGTAGTGAGGTGACAAGCAGGAGGTGAGTGGGAAACAGCTCAGGTTAAAGTCAGGCTCTCACTCTCTTACCTACAGAAGCCAGAAAACTGAGGAGTCTTCATGGAACTCATTTGGAGGCAAAAGCTGTCCTGAAAAGCTATTTATAGTCTTTTATTTATCCCCGCTTGGCGTGAATATTCATGGGTCTCCTGGCGGAAGTATTAACGAGTCTGATTGCAGAGAGCTGGTCCAGACCTTGCAGGCATGTGAGACACCAGAGGGGATAAGCACCATGTCACCTCCTTAAAATCAGAAGCCTGAATTCTGAAGCACATCAGGCCCCCTGGGCTTGGGATGAGGGGTGTGGGCCTGTGATGTATGTGAGAGCACGCTGTGGGCACGAGGCAGTGGCACTGGGCACACCGGGACAGGGACGTGCAGGGCAGCATTTTGAAGGAGGCCTGGGTGGCCCGAGAGTGAGTGGATGAGGTGGACCACGTGGGGACGTGAAGGGTGGAGAGCAGAGCACAGTGGACCACCAGAGGGTGGAGCCGGGAGGTCCTTCCTATTTTTTCCTGGGACGGTGATCTTAGATGTTTTCCTAGCAGAACTCTTAAGAAGGGGACTGCCGGGATGGGCTGTCTCCCCTGTGAAAGCAGGCTTAGACTGCAGGAGAAGAGGCTTGGGCAGAGGTGCAGGGGTCCTGACTGTTGAATGAGAGCTCGGGGTGGCTGGCGTGTATCTAGGGTGCCCTGCGCAAGCCTCTTCTTGGTCTCTCTCTGGTGCCACAAGGACGCTCCCTGTGTGAGGCTGTGAGGAAAACACATCGGAATCAGGACAGAGGAGCCCCCAGGCCCTCCCTTCTTGAGGAGTCACAGAGGCTGGGGCCCCGGGGCTTGCAATCAGTGGGTCTCAGTTCGGAAAACTGGGCTTCAGGCAACGGCATTTCCAGAACCAGGATGAAACCCTTCCTGAAGGCTCTCACCGTCTCCCCATGCTACCTGCTCCCTCTCTAGGAGCAGTCCGAGGAAACATTCCAGCTCACACAGCCTGTGCGGTAGGAGAGCCAGGAAAAACAGGAAGCACTTCAGTGGTGGCTGTGACACCTGAGGTCTGGAGCCCTCAGGGCAACGGGGATTCCTCAGGGACCATTCTTTGCTCTGCTTCTCCTGAGGGACAGGTGGCACCTGGATGTCAGATGTAAAAGCCTTAATTTTTTTCCAGAGTTGGGCCGACTTCAGAGAACATTCAGCTCCCACCCACCCCCCAACTTTACGAGGGAGAAACTGAGGCAAAGCCAGGGAAGAGGGCTCTGGGCCCGACATCCGAGCTCCTTCTCCTTCTGAATCCTGTGCCATTGCTCCTCACAAGCCCCTCCCCAAGCCTCCCCTCCTCATTTCAGACAGAAAAACAACTCTCCTTCCTGAGGACTCACACATTCTAAATATTTGGAGAGTGTTGTCATGTCACCCTGGCTGATGCTCAGCCCAGCAATTCAGCAATGCATATTTAAAGACTTGATTTTGGGTCTGACGCAGCGTTCTCTCTCCCTTCCTCCCATCCTGTGGTGGCCCAGCTGATCTTAGACCTCCTGCTCCAGAAGCCTGGGCTTGGGGAGCGGGCAAACGGATGGGCTGGCCTCGGAAGAAGTGTGTGTGTGTGTGCGAGAGAGAGAAAGAGAGAGAGAGAGAGTGGGTGTGTAGTTCTCAAGGTTGCTATGAACAGGCAAGAGCCTCTGCCACCTCTGAGCAGGACCAAAGCCCTTGCCCTCCACTCTCAGTCTGGACACCAAGTGTGGGCAAAGACCCTTCGGGTCAGCGAGGAAGTTGAATCCAAAACTAAAGACAGTGGAGTCCAGCTCTTGTGTGATTCTAGGCCAGCTACTCAACCTCTGAGCCCCTGTTTCCTCATCTATAAAATGGGATAACAATCTTCAAGGGAGATCTGGACTAGCATCTCCATGGTCACCCTGACCTTGCTACTGATGGCATCTTTGGATCCCCAAAGCAGGTCAGGCCTGACAAGGCAACTTAGAACAGTGGGGGAGATTATTTGAAACTGGATTTTCCATGAAAAATCTAGAATGCATAGTTTGGTTATTCTTTCCTTTGGTAAGAATAGGCACTTAATTATATTTATTAATAAATGCAATTACCATTAATTCTGTATGCTTTATTTTAGTTTATATATTATATTTTAATTTAATTCCCACAAGTATTAAGGCAGGTATTATTATTGAGATTCCCATTTTACAGATGACAAAACTGAGCTCAGAAAGGTTAAGTGACTTTACCAAGGTAATCTAGTGGGCAGAACCAAGGATAAATCATCAAGGCTTGTCTTCTTGGCTAGTTAAGGGTTATTTCATATCATCCCATTCTAAAACTGGGAAGATAAATTACCTCTATATGTACTAAATCCATTCTCTTGTAACAGTTTTATGCCTTCCAGAACTGGAGTTAGAAAAGATAGTAAATAGTAGTATATTTACACTATGGAATGCTAGGTTCTGCATGCTTAGTCTCTCAGTTGTGTCGAATTCTTTGTGACCCTATGGACTGTAGCCCTCCAGGATCCTCTGTCCACGGGGGTAATCCAGGCTAGAATACTGGAGTGGGTTACCATGCCCTCCTCCAGGGGATCTTCCCAACCCAGGGATCAAACCCAGGTCTCCTGCATTGCAGGCAGATTCTTTACCATCTGAGCCACCAGGGAAGCCAGTGGAATATTATATATCAGTACAAATAAGCTACAACTACATGTATAAACGTGGATAAGTTTGAGGGAACATATGTTGAGAGGGAAGTGAGTTGCAGAAAAATAAGCACAAAGTGTGATACCAATATGTAGTTAAAAGAAAGGAGTCGGTTCCACATAATAGTATGCGCTTATCATACACCTCAGCAAGTGCAGTCTTAGCCATTTGCATCAGAAGAATGAACACTTAAGTTTACATAAAAGTTTCTACAAAAATGCTCACAGCAGCTTTATTTGTAACATCCCTCGAAGTAACCCAAATATCCTTCAGTAGGCGAATGGTTAAACACTATGTTACGTCCATTCAATGGAATAGTTCTCAGTAATAACAAGGAACAGATTAGTGACAGATGCAACAACCTGGATGGATTTTAAGGGCATTTCATTTAGTGGAGAAACAAGGCAATCTTATACATGATCATATACTGTATAATTCCATTTATATGATAAATGGTAAAATAATAGAAGTGGAGAAGAGATTGGTAGTTGCCAGGAGCTAGGGAGGGGAAGAGAGAAGTTGGTTGTGACAGGTGTCCTTGTGATAGAACTATTCTGTATTTGACCATGGTTGTGGTCATGCAAATCCTCACAGGAGGGAAAACTACATGTAACTAAATGCACACACATACACATGTATAGCTACACACACATACACACAGGTGTATGTCACACTGATGAAATCTGAATAGGGTCAGTGGGTTGTTTCAATGTCAATTAGCTGGTTGTGATATTGTGCTATAGTTTTTTAAGGTGCTACCACAGTAGGGAGTGGGTGAAGAGTATACAGACTCTCTCTCTATTATCTTAACCACTGCATGTGAATCCACAAGTATCTCAAAGTTAAAAAAAGAATGCAGTATATAAAGACACAGGGAGATAGTAAAGACCTAATTTAGGATGGTGACGACTGAGCAGGAGGCAAGCGGGTGGGATAGGTTTACACGGGTAGTTTTCAACACACTTATTTCCTTCTTTATGTGGAGTGGTTGCTTATGACATATTTGATGTTTTTTCAAGCGAATTATCCCAGCATTAAAATAATAACGGAATTTAAAAAATTCTCTATGTTTTAAGAACAAGAACTGAAGCAGAGTGAAAAAGAATTCAAATCCGGTTGAAAGTCTGTCTGGTCTTGTGTCTTATGTAAAGTCTTTTTTGAGTGAAAAGCTCTGGTGTCTGCTATTTGGCAGACAGTATCTGCAGTAGCCCTGGAACTCTGCAGTATTCACATGGCATCTGAACATCCCAGCCAGGTCCACGGGTAGCGTCATTTCAGCAACTGGATAAAGCTCTTGCAAACAGGTGATGCTCTTATAAGCAACATAAATCAGGGCCTGCTGCACCGTCTGACCACCTTCTCAGAGGGCTCTTGGAGCTTAACTCAACTTCCCCTGCTCAAGCAGGGACAGGGAAGTGGACAGGGAGTGGGCAGGGAAGAGCTGGGAGGGGAGGAGGGGCTGGAGGGCAGGGGACTTCTCAGCTGGGGATCGCTGGCAATCAGTAAGGACCAGCTGAGCAAAGCCTGGGGAAGCAATGGAGTGTTTCCCGAGGGCCCTGGGATTGGAGCTTCAAGGTTTTGTTTGGAAATTGCTAGGATTTGGTGTCTGTCAAGTGTCATTAGTGCATTGGGAACCAGGCTGGCCTTGAGAGCCAGGCTCTGTCCTTGCCTGGCTGGTTCACTGGATAAATGACTTGGGGATTGGGACTCAACAACAGTTAAATGGAAACAGCAGCAGCAGCTGCAGCCTCCCAGGTTTCCTGCTCCACGTTTGCTGTGAGTAAAATACCTCATGATCCCCCAATACTCTTTTTCTACCGGGTGACTGCTGTAGCCCAGCCAGGCCCCCTGCCCCAGGACCCAGGCTGGAGAGCCAGGCCTAGGATCAGGGAATGCAGCACACTTAGCCTCAAAAATCATCCGCTAACCCTAAAAGATAAGAGACACAAGATCTAGGTAAACCTTCAGAAAAGAAGGAAAGAAGGTCAGACTGCCCTCAGTTTTGCCCACACTGCCTTCCTGGTGGCTACCCCACTTTGGTTCTCCATCAGCTGAGGGATTCAGAGCTGAGGAAAGAGCAAGTGAAAGGCTAGGAAGGCCAGCCAAGAGTCAAAGTCAGCAGGGATGTCCGAGGGTGCTGTGTGTCTGTTCTGAGGAAGGGGCGGGCTCTCAGCAGGCATACCACGCACAGTGGTGCAGGATGCGCACTGCCCAAGTCCAGGAAGGACTGCACACAGCGTAGTCTACAGGAACGGTGTCTCCTGGGGTTGGGCAGTGCACAACCCGGGTGTGTGAGTGGACCTGGGAGGGGTCCAAAGGCAGTAACATAAAGCTAACACGTGTCAAGCAGCCACCCTGTGTCAGACACCTGGTAAGGAGTTTACGTACATGACTTGATCCTCGTACCAACTGGACAAACAGTCGCTGCCCCCTGTCACAGATGCAGCGGGGAAGATGTCAGGTGTTTGATTCCTGCGTGAAGTGGCTCTATTTTCCATCAAGTTCATGTCCAAGTTTCACACGGTTTTTAAAGTGTATGTCCAGTTTTGAAAGTCTGAATTTGTGGGAATCCATGTGCATACGTGTAGCAGAGAGAGAGGCTGAGCAATCCGTGGGCTGTCTGGATTCACCCCGAGTGCTGGTTACAAGAGGCCCGAGTCCTCACTCTTCCTTGGCCTGCGATTCCCTTCCAGCCTCTCTTTCTCTGGACCTGAGTTTCCTGTCCCCTTTCTCTGCTTGCAGAGGGCTGGGAAGCTGGGTGGGGTCGTGTCTAATGCTGGTAGCTAGGTTCCTCAGATTCAGGGTGAAAGCCCACAGATGGTGTCGTACTCCTGGTGGTCTTCTGCGGGCTTATTTTCTCCCAGGGAGGAGAAATCCTCCAGCTGCTTCTGCTTTGACCTTTCTCTGGCAGAGGCTCTGGGAGACACGTCGTGGAGGCCACGGGGCTGCATGCTGGCTCGGCCTCCCCGCCTGCCTACATCTCCCAGTCCAGCTGCGGTGGTGGAGAGGTGTGGTTTCCTCAGAGACCGTCAGCCTTCTGAGGGAGGTGTGATGAATCTCCTGAGTCTCAGAGGGGTTAGGCAGCTTGGCCTAGAACATCCAACTAGTACGGAGCAGTATGTGTGTGTTAGTCCCTCAGTCTGTCTGACTCTTTGTGACCCCATGGACTATAGCCCCCCAGGCTCCTCTGTCCATGGGATTTCCCAGGCAAGAATACTGGAGTGGGTTGCCATTCTGTCCTCCAGGGGATCTTCTTGATCCCCTGCATTGCAGGCAGATACTTTACCATTTGAGCCATCAGGGAAGCCCCGTACATAGCAGAGTCTAGACCAAACCTGAGTTTGACTTGGGCTAAACCCTGTGTGATGGGTTGCCTCCCTTTGATGTCTGCAGTTTCCCAAGCTGGAAAGACAGAGGGAACTTTCACTGTGGGTGATGACCCTATCCCAGGAGCCACCCTCTAGGACATTAGAACCCCTCCTCCCCGGAGCCCTGACCTGCCTGCATCTGCCCTCCTACTTGTGTTCTCATTTGCGGTACGTAGGGGAGGGCCCTGTGCCATGATATGTCACTAAGATTTGTTCAGCAGCGACTCTGCATCAGGCCTGGTATGAGGGTTTGACAGATGGGACTTAACCCTCTCAGCAGTTCTGCAGGCAGGGGTTTTGCCAACTGCACAGATGCAGCTGGAAGATGCCAAGAATTCGCCTCCCACATGGAGAGTCCACTAAGACTCTCACCGATGCAGCATGTCTGACCACATGTGAGAGGGCAGGAGATGAGAAGAGGGTGCTTCTATCAGCTATCAGCTGCAGCTTAGGAAGGTCGTGCACACACGCTCAGTCACTAAGTTGTGTCCGAGTCTTTGCTACCCTGTGCACTGTAGCCTGCCAGGCTCCTCTGTCCATGACATTTCCCAGGCACAGGAGGAGTGCGGGAGTGGGCTGCCATTTCCTCCTCTAGGGGATCTTCCCGACCCAGGAACAGAACTCGCGTCTCCTGCATTGGCAGGTAGATTCTTTACCCATTGAGCCACCTGGGAAACCCCAGAAGGTCATAGCTCCTTAAAAATCTGCCCCCAACTGGTAGCCCTACCTTATTGTCCTGGAATATAAAAGCTTGTGAGAAACTTCCAGTTTGCCAGCAAACCGGAGGATCCTGGCCCTAGTTAAGAGGTTCCACGCACTGGTGGACCAAGAAGCAAAGACGGGTCCCTTTCTGCACAGCAGGTCCCTGACTAGATAGCACTAATGATTCCCAGCCCTCCGTGACCTCTAGGTTTCATGCTCTGGACCAGCAGGGATCCCTCTCAGGGCTCTCAAGGAAGCCAAGGCCTTTCCTGCTGACACACCAGGCAAATCCTGTATTTTAGAGTGCCCCTTTCTCTTTGCTGGAGGCTCCCAGCCTACTCCAGGTCCAGCAGCTACCTTCTTTTAGCTTCTCTGCCCCCACATACTAACATGTATCTTTTTTACTTCCCATCTCCTCCATTAGCTGCATCCAAACTTCAGGCGGGTTCATCTCCTCTTGGTCCCAACCCTATGTTATCTTGAATTTCAGGTGTCCCAGGACGTCTATTTATTTTTTTAAAAGTGATTTATTGATTTGTTTATTTATTTTTGGCTGTGCTGGGTCTTCTTTGCTGCACATGGGCTTTCTCTAGTTGTGGTGAGTGGGGCCTACTCTCCAGCTGTGGTGAGCTGGCTTCTCCTTGCAGTGGCTTCTCTTTGCAGAGGACAGGCTGCAGGGCTCTTGGGCCTTCGCAGTTGCTGTGGCCCATGGGCTTAGCTGCTGCCTGGCGTGTGAGATCTTCCCAGATCAGAGATAGATTTGTGTCTCTTGCATTGGCAGATGGATTCTTTACCACTGAGCCACCAGGGAAGTCCAAGGAGTCTGTTTTTATCATTCCGTTTCCAGTGGGTTAACTTCTTCCTTGTTTTTCACGGTATTCCAGACACCGGCTGCATAGCTGCCTCTCATGGTCACAGGCGGTTCTTTCAAAGAGTTCAAAACAGATAGAAATCTGATCCCTTACCTCCTCCCTGAGAGCTGGGGAGGGACAGGGAGGAAGGGAATAGGAAGAATTTCTATTTCACAGCATTGCTTGCCAAAGACTTAATCAGCTATTTGACTCCAGATAACATGGTAATTAATAATGTAATAAGATGCAATTTATAGGCACTCATGCCTGAAGGCCTCTGGTCCCAAGGCCCTTGGTAAAAGGCAAAATGAAAAGCATCCATAATCTCAAAGAAGACAACGTGACCAGAGTTCATGGAGGCTGAGCATTACTGAGGTCCTCTGGTGCTCCACACTCAGTGGACAGCAGCCCAGGCTTTGCAGAACTGCCCCCTACCCCCAGTACCTAGACTCAGCAGAATGAGAGGTCAGCCATGTACACACGGCTGCCAAGCCCCCTCCACAGACTCACAACAGACTCCCAAGATAAACCCTCTCCTGTGGGAAGGGAAGGTACAGGAAAGTCACAGCCAGGCCTCCCTCGGAAAACCAGGTCTATCGTTTGACGGCTATTGACCTTGGCGGTCTCTCCGCACCTCAGTTTCCACTTCACAGTGTTGCAGTGAGGATGACAGAACCGCTGCCAAGCCCTTAGTTTGAGTTTACAAAGTGCTACTTGCGCGCATTATTTCCTGCCGTTCTTTAAGGCCTCTCTGAGGTTTTACAGCAGAGGCTGCCTACCCGGTATCTCTGCAGCGTCCCCTGCTTTTGTTCCTGGGGCTGCGCCCCAGCTTTCCTCACAGCTACGGATGGTCAGTGAGACGTAAGCAAAAGTTGCTGCAGGGGCTGAGGGTCCTCGGAAAGCCCTGTAGGGCAGTGGTCCCCTCCGTTTGGGCACCAAGGGACCAGAAGACAGTTTTTCCCTGGNTCCTGGGGCCACGCCCCAGCTTTCCTCACAGCTACGGATGGTCAATGAGACGCAAGCAAAAGTTGCTGCAGGGGCTGAGGGTCCTCGGAAAGCCCTGTAGGGCAGTGGTCCCCTCCGTTTGGGCACCAAGGGACCAGAAGACAGTTTTTCCCTGGAATGGGATGGATGGGGAGGTGGTTTCAGGATGATTCGAGTGCAATACATGTATTGTGCACTGTTTTTCTGTTATTGTGCAGTAGCTCCACCTCAGATCAGCAGGCATTACCTCCCAGAGGTTGGGGACCCCTGCTTTAGGAGACTGACTCAGCTGGGATTATGTCCATCCCTTCTTCCTTCTAATTTCTACCTAGATTTTAGACTTGGTGTATGGTGCTCTGATAGCCTTCCTGGACTATGACGTGAACTTGGAGTTGGAAGCCATATACCAACTATAGATGGTGATAAAGGAAGACAGAAAGAGCCTGGAGCCTCCAATGACTATAAGGCTCCCATAGGACAAGGGAATGTCCTCCTCTAGATTTTTGCTACATGAGAGGATTATAAACCTCTGTCTTGTTTAAATCAATGCAATCCATCTTCTCCTGGTAGGTACGCTTATCCTGTCTTTCAAAGGGGGAGACTGCTGCTGAGCAAAGTTAAGAGACTTGCTCAAAGCCACCTCTTTAAATTGAATGGGCTACAGTCACATATCCTGAAAGAGGACGTTCCCAAATGATTTTCAGTTGGCAAAGATTCACGAACAAAACTGTAAAGAATCAGATGATGTTCTTTGGCCTGAAGATTGAAACATCTTGCTGTTTTTTGGAGCTGCATTTCCTGAGGGCTCTTTTCGTCTCCCTGGCTTTCCTTTTTACTTCTCCTTTCTCTTTGCCCTTAGTCCTTCTGCTGTTCAGCACTTCCCAAAGTCTTTTTGCCTACTAGTGGGAGACTACTGTTTGGCAACCCTGGGCCCCGGAATGGGCATGTGCAGTAGAGGACAGTGACAGCCCCTGCCTTCGTGTGTCCCTTGTAGAAGGGAGGCAGAGCCAGCCCCTCCTTGGAGCTCCTTCTGGGGTTTCACAGCCCGCATTCCCCAGCGTTGCGGAAAGTAGAGGACTTGTCTCCCTGTCTTCAATCAACTTAATCCCATCTACATGCATGTAAAAGGAGTGGACGTATAGGCATGAACTTCTTGGAAGTCCGTGGGAAGTTGGAAGTAGGATGGCAGATAGCCTGGCACAGGAAGATGAGCTGGGGTCAGTCAGGACCCTGGTCCTTTATGGCAGAAAGAGGAGTAAACTTTTCCAGGAAAACGCACACTTTAAGAAGGAAATGCCAGATGAAGTTATGAACAGAGTTTCCTGTGCTATACAGCAGGTCCTTGTTGCTTATCCATTTTAAATATGGCAGTGCAATGTGTACATGTCCAGGATAGCTGAGTCCCTTTGCTGTTCTGAAACTATCACAGCATTGTTTGTTAATCAGCTATACCCCAGTACAAAATAAAAAGTTTAAAAATAATTTTAAAAAATGAGGCTTTGAAATGGATATGTGGTTTTTGACATCTCTGGTCCATCCATGGATTTCAGAAAACTTTGCATGTTGGTCTTTGCTTGGGCAGGATGGATTCCAGAGCGCTAAGTCAGACAGGCGCAACCTAAGAGAGCCCCCAGGAGAGGAGCTGGAGTCTACTACATGCTAGGGGCAAGTCCCATTCTTGGATCTGGTCGGGTTTGAGTTACCACATGGCAGGGAGAGAGTGGTGGAGATGTCCTCAAGAATGGGGAACTTAGAATATAATAAAGATATTTCTTTACTTGTATACAAAGATTTCTGAAGGGAGAAAGGAGGTTCCCATTGAGTTTTTCACTCTTCTTTCAACCCCAAATCAGAGAAGCAGGGGAAAATTCTTTTTCCCAGTGATTAATCAGGCAATTCAAGCCAGTAGGAACAATAGCAGCCCCTTACAGACCATCTGCTGTGTCAGGCACCGCTGTGTTTCACACGTGTTAAGTCATTTAATAACTGTCTGTAGTAGACTCTGTATACCCATTTAATAAAAGACAACAGTGAGGAACAGAGAAGTTTAGTAACTTGCCCAAAATCACAGCGGGGAGAACAGTTTGTGTTCTTACCCATGACCGGCACTGCTTCTCAAAAGATGCCGAACTTTGGGGTTCTGGGAAAGCAAGGAAGCAGAATCACTTTGGTTCAATCCCTCACTTGCTTTGTCTCTCACTAGACTGGCTTTATCATTAAGATAATTAAAATGTTAAAAACTATTTCTTATGTAAAATGCCTGACCCCACTTATTCAATTATAATTCATTACTTTTGAAAAGGGTCTTGCTTTCTTTGCCAAACAGGTGTTCATTGCCCCTTCATTTGACACTCAAAGTCTCCAGTGAAAGAGCAAGCTCAGATATAACTATGCTCCCTTTATATGTGAGAAAAATGAAGCCTATCATATTTCCTGAGCTACTTTGAGAACATTCTCCTATCTCTCTTTCTTGCCTTTTAAACATAACTCTTTTAAATGATTTAAACAGTACAGAATCGAGTTGAGCAGCTTTCCCATACTCGTCCTTAGAATTCCTGTCTATTGGGACGTTAGTGTCATGTCAGCCTTTTCCTAAGTGTAGAGCATTCTCATGAATGATTTTGAAGCCGTGCACATGTGATCCTGCAGTCGGCATTGCTTGGTTTGTGCACCTCACAAAATACATCACTGACCAGAGTTCTGCTCCATTTAAAACATGGCTCCATGATATTCTACAGCATAGATGTATTATCGCTTATTTATCCCCTCTCCCATTGTCCTAACCTAAATTGGTCATTTAGGTTAGTCCCAATTTTTATGATTATAGTAAAGGCTGGAATGATTATTCTTACTTACACATTTTGGTGTTCATGTGTTTTTTTGTTTATTTGTTTTTTTTAGGTCAAGATGAGTTTATAGTCTAAATAGCATAACTTAATTGCATCCAAGACCATTTTCAAATCCATCTTTAAGCTAGTCAAAAAACAGGTTATTTTAATTTATTGGTGTATAATTGCTTTGCAATGTTAGTGTTAGTTTCTGCTGTAGAATGAAGTGAATCGGCTATATATATATCCCCTCTCCGTCTTGAACCTTCCACCCAGCCCACTCCCATCCCACCCATATAGGTCATCACAGAGCAGCCAGCCGAGATCCCTGTGCTGTATAACAGGCTGCCACCAGCTAGCAATTTTACACATGGTAGTGTGTGTATCAGAGAAGGCAATGGCACCTCACTCCAGTACTCTTGCCTGGAAAATCCCATGGATGGAGAAGCCTGGTGGGCTGCAGGCCCTGGGGTCGCTGAGAGTCGGATACGACTGAGTGGCTTCCCTTTCGCTTTTCACTTTCATGCATTGGAGAAGGAAATGGCAACCCACTCCAGTGTTCTTGCCTGGAGAATCCCAGGGATGGGGGAGCCTGGTGGGCTGCCGTCTATGGGGTCGCACAGAGTCGGACACGACTGACGTGACTTAGCAGCAGTAGCAGTGTATGTATGTCAATCCTAATCTCCCAGTTTATCCCACCCTCCTCTTTTCCACTGTGTTCACAAGTCTGCTCTTTACATCTACATCTTTATTCCTGCCCTGAAAGTGGGTTCATCTGTACCGTCTTTCTAAATTCCACATACATGAATTAATATACGATATTTGTTTTTCTCTTTCTGACTTCACTCTGTATGTATGTATGTCAATCCTAATCTCCCAGTTTATCCCACCCTCCTCTTTTCCACTGTGTTCACAAGTCTGCTCTTTACATCTACATCTTTATTCCTGCCCTGAAAGTGGGTTCATCTGTACCGTCTTTCTAAATTCCACATACATGAATTAATATACAATATTTGTTTTTCTCTTTCTGACTTCACTCTGTAAGACAGACTCTTGTTTTCGTTGTTTAGTTGTGTCTGACACTTCTGTGGCCCATGGAATGTTGCCCACCAGGCTCCTCTATCCATGGAATTGTCCAGGCAAGAATACTCGAGTGGGTTGCCCTTTCCTTCTCCAGGGGATCTTCCTGACCCAGGGATCGAACCTGTCTCCTGCATTGGCAGGTGGACTCTTTAGTGCTGAGCCACCAGGGAAGTATAAGAGACTCTAGGTCCATCCAGAAACAGTGATTTTTAAAAACCACTTAACACTGAACATACAGGACCTCTGAGAAGACAGCTTGACTATACCATGTGGTTTTTGTAAAATGAATTTCTAGAGATGTAACTCTAGGTCTAATGCTATGAATATTTTAAAAATTTAAGTTCTACCAAATAATTAAATCAAACAAGTTTTGCCAAAGGACATGTTCATACAGAGTCCTAGAGTAATCATTCTTTATTCTTTTGTCAAAGCTGAGTATTTTCAATTTTTTAAGTTTTTATTTCTCTAGCATGTGAAAAATAATACCCTATTGTTTTAAATTGAATTTCCTGGATTACAAGGTTGAATATCCTTTTAATATACTTATTAGCCATTGGTATTTCTTCTTCTATAAAATCTCCTTTGTATTCTCTCCCTCTTCTTCCATTGGATTTTGGCTTTTCTCTACTGATGCAAAGTAATGCTCTATCTTCTAGACATTGATTTTTTTGTTGTTGTTGCATATATCGAAATCATTTTCCTTCTAGCATCTCTCACTTGTCTTTTAACTTTGTGATGTCTTTTGATGCAAAGATGTTTTAAAATTCTACGTATGTATTACCTCTCAATTTTTCAATTATGAGATGTTCCAAGCTCATAGACAAATATAAAGGATAATGTAAAATTTATATACTCAACATCAGTTTTGTGCTTAACATCTTGGTACCTTTAAATTCCAATCCCAAAGAAGGGCAATGCCAAAGAGCATTCAAATCACCATACAATTGTGCTCATTTCGCACAATAACAAGGTTATGCTGAAAATCCTTTAAGTCGGCTTCAGTAGTACATGAACTGAGAACTTTCAGATGTACAAGTTGGAAAGGAGAGAGGAACCAGAGATCAAATTGCCAAGCTTCTGTGGATCATAGAGAAAGCAAGGGAATTTCAGAAAAACATCTACTTCTGCTTCATTGACTATGCCAAACTGAGGAAAATTCTTAAAAAGATGGGAATACCAGACCACCTTACCACCCTCCTGAGAAAACTTATATGTGGTTCAAGAAGCATCAGTTAGAACCAGACATGGAACAGTGGACAGTGGACTTGTTCAAAATTGGGAAAGGAGTACTTGAAGGCTGTATATTGTTACCTGTTTATTTAACTTAAATGAGAGTACATCATGTGAAATGCCAGGCTGGATGAATCATAAGTTGGAATTAACATTGCCAGGAGCAATATCAACAACTTCAGATATGCAGATGATACCGCTTTAGTGGCAGAAAGAGAAGAGGAACTAAAGAGCTTCTTGATAAGACTGAAAGTTCAGTTCAGTTACGCAGTCGTGTCCGACTCTTTGTGACCCCATGAATTGCAGCACTCCAGGCCTCCCTGTCCATCACCAACTCCCGGAATTCACTCAGACTCAATGTCCATCGAGTCAGTGATGCCATCCAGCCATCTCATCCTCGGTCGTCCCCTTCTCCTCCTGCCCCCAATCCCTCCCAGCATCAGAGCCTTTTCCAATGAGTCAACTCTTTGCATGAGGTGGCCAAAGTACTGGAGTT
>SJYX01003096.1:143890-176324 GCA_006410675.1 Oreotragus oreotragus | reverse complement strand
GCTTTCTTATCTTTTCTTGCTATTCTTTGGAACTCTGCATTCAGATGCTTACATCTTTCCTTTTCTCCTTTGCTTTCGCCTCTCTTCTTTTCACAGCTATTTGTAAGGCCTCCCCAGACAGCCATTTTGCTTTTTTGCATTTCTTTTCCATGGGAATGGTCTTGATCCCTGTTTCCTGTACGATGTCACGAACCTCATTCCATAGTTCATCAGGCACTCTATTAGATCTAGGCCCTTAAATCTATTTCTCACTTCCACTGTATAATCATAAGGGATTTGATTTAGGTCATACCTGAATGGTCTAATGGTTGAGAGTGAAAAAGCTGACTTAAAACTCAACATTCAGAAGACTAAGATCATGGCATTTGGTCCCATCACTTCATGGCAAATAGAAGGGGAAAAGTGGAAACAGTGACAGATTTTATTTTCTTGGGTTTCAAAATCACTGCTAAACCTCCCTGAGCCACACTTTTCTCATCTGTAAAATAGAGCTATGCATGGCTATCTCATGGTTGCCTTGAGAATTGCCTGCAATAATGTAAACGAGGTGCCCAGCCCCTGGCTGGCCCCGGTAGCCTAGCTCCATAAGCAATGGTGGTTATTGGCAAAGGTAACACTCAAATAGCTGTCCTTGGGGGCCCCCATGGACAGTGTCATAAAGGCTGTGACACCCTATCACTGCTGCAAGTGGCAGGGATGCAGCATGCAGCATGGTTAATAACACAAGAGCTGGAGGGCAGAACAAGGGACCAGATATAAGGACTCGGCACATGGAGACGTGGTCAGGGAATAGGATAGGAGTGGTGGCCTGCAAGCACCCACAACAGGCTGGCTAAGGTGGGGATTTGAACTCAGGATAAAAGATGCTGTGCTGTGTGGTTATTGTAATGATAATTAGGAAGACTGTAGAAATGTAACAAAATGGTACTTTATGAAAACGGCAGAATTATAAAGAGGTACACACTCTCTGGTTGCAGCTAAATAAAGATGTTAAGGTTAAAAAAAAAAGCAGTTGTGGAATTAGCAAGTGTGAGAGTAAGGCTAGGACTATTCTGAGTTGATACAGCAGATGCTGTGTTTGCCTCCTTTAAACTGTTTTTCAACCTGTTTTGTTTTTTAAGGTTTAACTAAGGGTTGATATGTGCTATCGTATGCAATTTTAAAGCAGCATGATCATTTCCCAGGCTGCCACAGTGCTGTTGATATCTTAGGCAACTGATACAGCCGTTGTGGGCTTTCCTGGTAGCTCAGCTGGCAAAGAATCTGCCTGCAATGCAGGAGACCCCAGTTCAACTCCTGTGTTGGGAAGATCTGCTAGAGAAGGGATAGGCTACCCACTCTAGTATTCTTGGGCTTCCCTGGTGGCTCAGACTGTAAAGAATCCACCTGCAATGCAGGACACCTGGGTTTGATCCCTGGGTTGGGAAAATTCCCTGAAAGAGGACATGGTAACCCACTCCAGTATTCTTGCCGGAGAATCCCTATGAACCAAGGATCCTGGTGGGCTGTGGAAAATTCTGAGAGATGGGAATATCAGACCACCTGACCTGCCTCCTGAGAAACCTGTATTCAGGTCAAGAAGCAACAGTTAGAACCAGACATGGAGCAGCAGACAGGTTTCAAATTGGGAAAGGAGTACAACAAGGCTGTATATTTCACCCTGCTTATTTAACTTATATGCAGTGTCCATCATTCAAAATGCTGGGCTGGATGAAGCACAAGCTGGAATCAAGATTGCCAGGAGAAACATCAATAACCTCAGATACTCAGATGACACCACTGTTATGGAGGAAAGCAAAGAAGAACTAAATAGCCTCTTGATGATAGTGAAAGAGGAGAGTGAAAAAGCTGGCTTAAAACTCAGGGTTAAAAAAATGAAGATCATGGCATCTGGTCCCATCACTTCATGGCAAATAGTTAGAGAAACAGTGGAAACAGTGAGAGACTTAATTTTGGGGGGCTCCAAAATCACTATAGATGGTGACTGCAGCCATGAAATTAAAAGACGCTTACTCCTTGGAAAGAAAGTTATGACCAACTTAGACAGCATATTCAAAAGCAGAGACATTACTTTGCCAACAAAGGTCTGTCTAGTCAAGGCTATGGTTTTTCCAGTGGTCATGTATGGATGTGAGAGTNGGAGAAACAGTGGAAACAGTGAGAGACTTAATTTTGGGGGGCTCCAAAATCACTATAGATGGTGACTGCAGCCATGAAATTAAAAGACGCTTACTCCTTGGAAAGAAAGTTATGACTAACCTAGACAGCATATTCAAAAGCAGAGACATTACTTTGCCAACAAAGATCTGTCTAGTCAAGGCTATGGTTTTTCCAGTGGTCATGTATGGATGTGAGAGTTTGACTATAAAGAAAGCTGAGCACCATAGAATTGATGCTTTTGAACTGCGGTGTTGGGGAAGACTCTTAAAAGTTCCTTGGATGGCAAGGAGATCCAACCAGTCCATCCTAAAGAAAATCAGTTCTGAATATTCACTGGAAGGACTGATGCTGAAGCTGATGCTCAAGCTCCAATGATTTGGCCACCTGATAGGAAGAGCTGACTCACTGGAAAAGACCCCAAAGCTAGGAAAGATTGAAGACAAAAGAATAAGGGTGTAGCAGAAGATGAGGTGGTTAGATAGCATCACTGACTCAATGGACATGAGTGTGAGCAAATTTGAGGAGATGGTGAAGGACAGGGAAGCCTGGCAAGCTGCAATCCATGGAGCTGCAAAGTATCGAACATGACTTAGTGACAGAAAATAACATTTACATATCCTCAGCATCTTGTGATTTCATTTGCAGTTTTATCTTTTTTAAAAAAGCAAAAAATGGTATTTAATTTTCCAATAAGTTGCAATTGCATTTACTGACATATTTTATAAATTTCTGTGCTCCTCATTGCTTCCTGTGGTCCAGATCTTCCCTCTGGGTTTACTTTATTTCTAAATGAAGTACATCTTTGATAGTGCTTTTAGTGAGAAGCTGTAGGTATTAAGTTCC
Organism: Oreotragus oreotragus; assembly: GCA_006410675.1. Taxonomy (NCBI): domain Eukaryota; kingdom Metazoa; phylum Chordata; class Mammalia; order Artiodactyla; family Bovidae; genus Oreotragus; species Oreotragus oreotragus. The sequence continues at coordinate 173,321 of SJYX01003096.1, read as the reverse complement.
TTTAGTATTTTTTATGGTATGGCAGAAAGTGAAGAGGAACTAAAAAGCCTCTTGATGAAAGTAAAAGAGGAGAGTGAAAAAGTTGGCTTAAAGCTCAACATTCAGGAAACGAAGATCATGGCACCTGGTCCCATCACTCCATGGGAAATAGATGGGGAAACAGTGGAAACAGTGTCAGACTTTATTTTGGGGGCTCCAAAATCACTGCAGATGGTGACTGCAGCCATGAAATGAAAAGACGCTTACTCCTTGGAAGAAAAGTTATGACCAACCTAGATAGCATATTCAAAAGCAGAGACATTACTTTGCCGACTAAAGTCTATCTAGTCAAGGCTATGGTTTTTCCAGTGGTCATGTATGGATGTGAGAGTTGGACTGTGAAGAAGGCTGAGCACCAAAGAATTGATGCTTTTGAACTGTGGTGTTGGAGAAGACTCTTGAGAGTCCCTTGGACTGCAAGGAGATCCAGCCAGTCCATTCTGAAGGAGATCAGCCCTGGGATTTCTTTGGAAGGAATGATGCTAAAGCTGAAACTCCGGTACTTTGGCCACCTCATGCAAAGAGTTGACTCATTGGAAAAGACTCTGATGCTGGGAGGGATTGGGGGCAGAAGGAGAAGGGGACGACAGAGGATGAGATGGCTGGATGGCTGGATGGCATCACAGACTCGATGGACGTGAGTCTGAGTGAACTCTGGGAGTTGGTGATGGACAGGGAGGCCTGGCATGCTGCGATTCATGGGGTCACAAAGAGTCAGACATGAATGAGCAACTGAACTGAACTGAACTGAACTGAATGTGTCTTTATTCTGCCTGAACTCCTAATTAGTAGCTGGGGTAGAGACTGCTAGCTGCCCAGCCCACAACTTGTCTTCCTCCTTTTTGGAAACAGAATTGGAACACATTTTATTTAGGGCTGCTGTATGCTCAGCAGAAAGCCTATATTTTCTAGATGCTCATAGCCATGAGTGGCTAATTAGATGTAAGCAGAAAACACTAAGTCGGGGGAGAGCGTCCTAAAGAGAGCTGCCTTAGCCAAGGGGAGCACACTCTCATCCTTGTCCTTTCTTTGTGAAACACAGGAGCCTTCCTTGGACAATGAAGAGAGGAGGCACAGGCTTCGGAAAGCAGGGGAGAAGCCCCGGAATGGACCTGGGTTTTGTGATGCTCCACCCCTCCTGGGCTGCGGCCTCCATGCTCCTTTGATAGGACACAATGAAACCCTCATTTAACTTGTGTAAGCCTCTGTTTAGGTCTCTGACGCTCACAGCAAAATTCAGTTTTAGGGTGATGTTTGTTTTCCTTTCAACCTTTGAGGATGATATTTTATTGTAGTTGGCAATCTATTATCTTGGATCAGAGATCTGCTGTGAGTCTAATTGTTGTATCTTCTTTTCAGATCCTTTTAAAGATTTCCCCACGGCCCTTATTATTTTTTTTTAATGCATCTGTGACTGGATTTATTTGTATTTATCTCACTAGATTCTTAGAATGTGCTTTCTGGTTAATGACTCATGCCTTTATCCAATCTTGGAAAGATTTTCAATAATTATCTCTTAAAATATTGAGTCCCTGTCATTCTTTTCATTCTCTCTTTTTTCTGGAAGTAGAGGAATGTTAAGACATCTCTCTCAGTTCTTCCTTCTTGTTGCTTAACTGCATTATATAGTGTGTGTGTGTGTTTCTGGGTGAATTCCTCAGTTCCATAATTTAGATTATGAAATTTTTATCATCTATTAAACTTGTAAAATTTACTGATATTTTTCTTCAATTTCAAGGATTTCTAATGAGTTCCCTCTTACTTTACTATCCTCACATTATTGCTGCCTAGTTTTGTTTAATGATGTCTTATTCTTTTCAGTATGGAAGTTACAGTTTCGATTTTCTCTAAGAACATCCTAAAGATACTGTAATTAAAAGTCTTTGTCCAATTATACAAAATTCATTTCATCTAAAACACTCAAATCACAAAAAATTGAGGATGTGGCAGATGCTTCCATCTATTTCAACAAAATTTAAGCCAGAACATGGATATCAGACCAAATCATACAATTTATATCAACCATATGAATGGCAACATTAAAAGAGAAGCAAATTCGATATGTAAGAACAGATTGCGATATAGTATCTAAAATNATTGAGGATGTGGCAGATGCCTCCATCTATTTCAACAAAATTTAAGCCAGAACATGGATATCAGACCAAATCATACAATTTATATCAACCATATGAATGGCAACATTAAAAGAGAAGCAAATTCGGTATGTAAGAACAGATTGCGATATAGTATCTAAAATGCACGGCACTTTTGCTGACAAAGAAAAGAAGATGAAACTGTGGAACAAATGGCAACAGTCGGAACAAAAGGCCTGGTCAGGGACACCAAATTAAGCTGATGCCAAGGAAATGCAACACCAAGTCCTTGACCACCCTCCAAATTATATTTTACTCCTTAACAATTTACTGGGAGAGACTAGCGAAATGATGCTGACCATGTTGTTTAACCAGTTTCCTGGTTTCAAAGAAGTATGTTTGGCACTTCTGGGAGTACTTTTGGGAGGCATGACATTGCTTTTGTTGAATTTGAAAATGATGGACAGGCTGAAGATACCAGGGATACTTTACAGGGATTTAAGATACTGTCCTATCCATGAAGATCACCTAATCAAAGAAGTAATATTTAGGATAGCTGTCATTAAAAAAAATATATTTTTTTAATTTGGCTGTTTTGGGTCTTAGTTGCCCGTTGCATGTGGGATCACAGTTCCCTGACCAGGGACTGAGTCCCCATTCCCTGTGTTGGCAGGCAGATTCTTAATCACTGGATCACCAGCTAAAGTCCCTAGGATAACTGTCTTTAAAATACTTGGTATTATTTACAGTTTCACTTTAATAACATTTGGTCAGACCACTTTGATAGTTGGGGGGAGAGGGGAAGTATTTGTAAAATTTTCATGAAGGATTTTAAAAAATTGCCTAGTCTGTGTTTGTGAAAGTAAAAGTTGCTCAGTCACATCTGACTCTTTGTGACCCCATGGACTATACAGTCCATGGAATTCTTCAGGCCAGAATACTGGAGTGGGTAGCCATTCCCTTCTCCAGGGGATCTTCACAACCCAAGGACTGAACCCAGGTCTCTAGCATTGNACTGCTGGGAGAAATATCAATAACCTCAGATATGCAGATGACACCACCCTTATGGCAGAAAGTGAAGAAGAACTAAAGAGCCTCTTGATGAAAGTGAAAGAGGAGAGTGAAAAAGTTGGCTTAAAACTCAGCATTCAGAACCCTAAGATCATGGCATCTGGTCCCATCACTTCATGGCAAATAGGTGGGGAAACAATGGAAACAGTGACAGATTTTATTCTGGGTGGCTCCAAAATCACTGCAGATGGTGACTGCAGCCATGAAATTAATGACACTTGCTCACTGGAAAAAAAAAGCTATGACCAATCTAGACAGCATATTAAAAAGCAGAGACATTACTGCCAACAAAGGTCTGTCTAGTCAAAGCTATGGTTTTTCCAGTAGTCATATATGGATGTGAGAGTTGGACTATAAAGAAAGCTGAGCATCAAAGAACTGATGCTTTTGAACTGTGGTGTTGGAGAAGACTCTTGAAAGTCCCTTGGACAGCAAGTGATCCAACCAGTCCATCCTAAAGGAAATCAGGCCTTTGGAAGGCCTGATGCTGAAGCTGAAACTCCAATACTTTGGCCACTTGATACAAAGAGCTGACTCATTTGAAAAGACCCTGATGGTTGGAAAGATTGAAGGCAGGAGCAGAAGGGGATGATAGAGGATGAGATGGTTGGATGGCATCACCGATTCAATGGACTTGAGTTTGCATAAGCTCTGGGAGTTGGTTATGGACCGGGAAGCCTGGTGTGCTACAGTCCATGGTGTCGCAAAGAGTGAGACATGTCTGAGTGACTGAACTGAACTGTCCCCATCTCTTCCATCTCATTACCATACTTGTTTTCCTCACTTTCATTGCTTCTGCTTTCTTTGTCTCTCCCTCAACAATGGGCAAGACCCAACCCTTCAAGGCCTTGTCACTTGCTTATCAGTCTGCCACTGTCTCTCCACCACAGAGCTCTTTTATGATCTCCCCTTGACTACTTTCTTTACCAGGCCCATCCCACTACTCCCTCTGTCCTGTGCTTTAGGCATTTTGAACATTGGTACCCCCTTGAGTTGAACTTGGTCCTTCTCATCTTTGTGCTGTTTCACATTCTGTTCCTTTGACAAGAAGGCTGAAGTATTTTTCTAAAATGTTTGTAACCTCCATTCTGCCCTTGGAATAAGTTGGAAGAATATTCTTTATGGCATAACATGAGGCTTCCTCTGCATGACTGATTAATCCTTCCATTGTGCTTTTGATATGCAAAGAGTGAGACATGTCTGAGTGACTGAACTGAACTGTCCCCATCTCTTCCATCTCATTACCATACTTGTTTTCCTCACTTTCATTGCTTCTGCTTTCTTTGTCTCTCCCTCAACAATGGGCAAGACCCAACCCTTCAAGGCCTTGTCACTTGCTTATCAGTCTGCCACTGTCTCTCCACCACAGAGCTCTTTTATGATCTCCCCTTGACTACTTTCTTTACCAGGCCCATCCCACTACTCCCTCTGTCCTGTGCTTTAGGCATTTTGAACATTGGTACCCCCTTGAGTTGAACTTGGTCCTTCTCATCTTTGTGCTGTTTCACATTCTGTTCCTTTGACAAGAAGGCTGAAGTATTTTTCTAAAATGTTTGTAACCTCCATTCTGCCCTTGGAATAAGTTGGAAGAATATTCTTTATGGCATAACATGAGGCTTCCTCTGCATGACTGATTAATCCTTCCATTGTGCTTTTGATATAGACTTGATTTTACGGTGCCACAAATACAGTAGGTATCTATCTTTTAGTTATGTACCTGATTTATCTCTGTGTTTTTCCACCCCAGTGTTTCACAGTATCTAACATATAAGAGGAACTCAAGTATACTGAATTGACTGGCTGAATTATTTCATTCTTTTCCCAGCTATTAACTCTAAGTAATAGTTATTACATATTTGTCTCTAATCCTTTGGCTATGTAATCACATTTCATATTGCCTCCTGGAAGCTATACCGCAAATCCTATGGGTCATCTCAAAAGTAACATTATTATAATCACACAGTGTCTTTCCCTCCAAAATTTCCTTATCTCTTTCCGTGAAGCCACCATTATCCCAGTTACCAAGACTAACTTTTGTCCCTTTTATCAATCCACATCAGTCAGTCTTAGATTTGGGACATTTTTTCTTTCACTATTTNAATTTCCTTATCTCTTTCCGTGAAGCCACCATTATCCCAGTTACCAAGACTAACTTTTGTCCCTTTTATCAATCCACATCAGTCAGTCTTAGATTTGGGACATTTTTTCTTTCACTATTTTGCTCGTATTTATTTTTGTATGTTTTTACTGTCACCTTCCTTACCCAAACCTCTCTCTCCTTGTGAATGAATTATCACCTTTCAAGTCTATGTTTCCTGAGTTTCCCTATTTTCCTTTCTAATCTCTCCCATGCTCATCACTAGGCTAGTCCTCCCCAAACTGAGCTTTCACAGTGTTGCTGTGATGCATCCAGAAAGCTGCTTGTTGTCAGATCAAAGCTGTTCTTGTGCCTGGTTCTCACTGCCTTCCCCAATCCACACCCCACTCTACCCATCTCACTTTACTTTCCTCTACTAGGTAGCACTCACCCGAATTTCTAATTATCTCGTCTCCTCAATGATCCTGGCTCAAACACTGGTCCAAACCTAACTGCAAAGTCCATCTATCTGGACCTCCTCCTTTGCCTTCTTATGCATCATTATTTTTCCTTTATTCCAGGCTATGTCAGTTTGAATCTCCCATCATTGTTCTTTCACCTTACACCAACCCACTCTACTCTCTCCTTGTCTGAATTCTGATTGCAGATGTGTCAGAGCCACTTTTCACCAGTCACTTACATTTGAGCTTTCCTAAGAGCTGTGCTTCCTGAGGTTGGAAACAATGGCTTATAGTACTTGGTTGGCCTCACAGTGTCACAGTGTCCAGCATAGTGCTGATCATGTAGTACACGATCCAATATAAGTGGGTGAATTATATGAACTTACAGTGGCCAATTTCTGGGTCAGTATCTATGGGTCAGGAATGAAATTTTCTCAGGATAACTCAAGGTTACAAGGAATAAAGTTTTCTCAGTGTCTCCAATTTCCAGATGAGATGTTTCCTACTTTAGTTCTGGAAATTGGAAAATGCTAATAATNATTACCTATGGGTCAGGAATGAAATTTTCTCAGGATAACTCAAGGTTACAAGGAATAAAGTTTTCTCAGTGTCTCCAATTTCCAGATGAGATGTTTCCTACTTTAGTTCTGGAAATTGGAAAATGCTAATAATTAATATTTTATCAAATTTAACTGCATATTAAGCACTTTCACTGATATTTACTTATTCATAATTTTATAACTTCCTCCAGAATTGCTGTGCACTTGAGGTACAATGTGTGAGGATAAAATGCATGGAAAAAGTAGGGAGTGAGGAATTTGGATTTACAAAAATATTTAATAGCAGATTGCACCTTTTATTGGTCCTAAGAAATGCTGATATATATATAGCATATATATATGTATGTATACACACACATACATAGGCAAGGGAAAATGTTTGCTTCTTTAATGTTTCAATGAAATAGAGAATTCCAGATACACAGATATATGACGCATATATCTGTATTCAGCCCTCAGGAACCAGTGATAGCAAAAGACTGAATCTCCAATATTCAGATCATACTACAGAGAGATTTTGAACTTCTCTTCATCGAGCCTGCTTGTATGGTTTAGTAGTTTTTCTGTTATAAGAATGGGCAGATGAAATGAATTTCGGTGTGAAAGGCAGCAAAAATGGAACCAAGAGAAAAGCAACACTGGAAATGAAAAATATGCTAGTGAGGAATTGGAGAGCTGAAACTTTTGCACCAGAAGGTGAAGGCTTATTTTTAAGATTATATCGCCACCTAGCAAATCAGCCTAGAAGTACACCCACAACTAGAGGCAGAGTCAGCAAGGTGTTGAGCCCTAATCCTCTAGTTGGCAGTTCCTGATAGGTACGTTTATAAACATCTGCACTCACTTCAGGACAAGCACACAACCTACAGCAGCATCTCAAGTTCCCAATGCTCAGCCCCTGCTCACATTCTCCCATTCTTCTGGAGTTATTCAGTGGAAAAGTCAACGGCACATATTTTAGATATGAAAATGTGTCAAGAATTTCTCTCAATCTGTTATGCATCCTTGGACAATGATTAGTTAAATAGTGCATATTATCATTTGCTTGTTCTAAATAATTTAACTTTGGGCTGTTCATTAGTGAAAACATTTTACATTTCTACTCTCATTTCTTCCTAGTAAAAGAAGTGGTCTGATCATTATTATTATTATTTTTAATGAGGAAGCATTGGAATTGTGGAATTAAAAACACTAAACAGAGAACCCTACTTTTTTTTGTTCTTGAAGCCACATCTTTAGTTTGTCCATGTCCTGTGTCTTCTATAGCAGTCGTTGGCACTGAACTCTTGATCACTTCTCTTGGTTTTGCTTTTATAAGGAGATCCTTAGTGTGATAAAATATTGCATGAACTTTAAGGCTTGGTGTCTACAACTGGTTATCAGAAGCAGCATTCTGGCTATATAGCCTCCTTGCTGGTCTCAGTTTTTCCATCTGTGAGATGGGGACAGCAATAGTATATAGCACTGGGCTTTTAGAAGGAATAAATTAAACAGGAATGTTAAAAATTATTAGCTATTAACAACAAAAATACATTGATTAAGAAATGGTAGAAACAAAGAATAGAAGTTAATTTTATTTTGCCATTCACAATAGATCAACAGACTTTAGCCAAACAAGTAGACACAGAGAGAGGAGACATGTATTCTGAGACCAAGAAAGCATCCGTTAAAAATCCAAGCGATCAATTTTTAAAAATTGTTAACTTTTAAAATAATTATAATTTGATTACATTCAAGTGCTTAAAATACCTTGAAATGCACTTCCATATTTTTTCTTCCATATGTTCTTCCCTCCTTTTATAAACCTATTCTCACTTCAACCTTCCAAATAGGTTTATCTTTTATTTTAAGGACTACTTAGAATATTTTGACTGAGTTTACCCAAGAGTTCCCTTGTGGCTCAGCTAGTAAAGAATGTACCTGCAATGTGGGAGACCTGGGTTCGATCCCTGGATTTGAAGATCCCCTGGAGGAGGGAAACGCTATCCACTCCAGTATTCTGTACTGGAGAGTTCCACAGACTATATAGTCCATGGGGTCGCAAAGAGTTGGACACGACTGAGTGACTTTCACTTCACTTAGGGTAGAAAGCAGAGGAGGGGAGATTTCTGTTGAGGAAGCCTATGCCATAGGGGCTGTCAGTCATAGAACTATCAGTTTAACTTCTGACATGGCAAAGTCTGTCATTTGCCTTCTAACAGCTATTTTTCCTTTTTCTTAAAGTATTCAGGTTAAGAAGCAGCAGTTAGAACTGGACATGAAACAACAGACTAGCTCCAAATCGGGAAAGGAATACGTCAAGACTGTATACTGTCACTCTGCTTATTTAACTTATATGCAGAGTACATCATGAGAAATACTGGACTGGATGAAGCACAAGCTGGAATCAAGATTGCTGGGAGAAATACCAATAACCTGAGATATGCAGATGACACCACCCTTATGGCAGAAAGTGAAGAAGAACTAAAGAGCCTCTTGATGAAAGTGAAAGTGGAGAGTGAAAAAGTTTGCTTAAAACTCAGCATTCAGAAAACTAAGATCCCTGCATCTGGTCCCATCACTTCATGGCAAATAGGTGGAGAAACAATGGAAACAATGACAGACTTTATTTTGGGGGGCTCCAAAATAACTGCAGATGGTGACTGAAGTCATGAAATTAAAAGATGCTTACTCCTTGGAAGAAAAGTTATGACCAACCTGGATAGTATATTAAAAAGCAGAGATATTACTTTGCCAACAAAGATCTGTCTAGTCAAAGCTATGGTTTTTCCAGTAGTCGTGTATGGATGTGAGAGCCGGACTATGAAGAAAGCTGAGCACTGAAGTATTGATGCTTTTGAACTGTGCTGCTGGAGAAGACTTTTGAGAGTCCCTTGGACTGCAAGGAGATCCAACCAGTCCATCCTAAAGGAAATCAGTTCTGAATGTTCATTGGAAGGACTGATGCTGAAGCTGAAACTCCAATAATTTGGCTATCTGATGCGAAGAGCTGACTCATTTGAAAAGACCCTTGATGCTTGGAAAGTTTGAAGGTAGGAAGAGAAAGGGATGACAGAGGATGAGATGGTTGGATGGTATCATTGATTCGATGGACATGAGTTTGAGTAAGCTCTGGGAGTTGGTGATGGACAGGGAGTCCTGGCATGCTGTGATTCATGGGGTTGCAAAGAGTCAGACACAAATGAGTGACTGAACTGAAGGTAACAGAACTTTTGTTTGGCACATAATCAGACAAGTAAATATGTCTAGTTACCTCCTGAAGTAAGTGTGGCCTTTGGACTTAATATGTGTGTAGTATCTGGGACATCCCTTTATGAAGAACATGTGTGCCTCCCTCCCTTGCCTTTTTTTTTTTAACTTCCTGCTAACTGCAATGTGGATTTTGGTGGGACTAAAGCAACCATTATGGGCCAGGAGGTAGAAGCTAAGTTTAAAGAGAAGCAGACCATCATGGTCGATGGAACTTAGAAGGTCTTTGGGAAAAGATAAAAAAATATTAATTGAGGTTTATTAAGAAATTTCATACCTGGATTACAAAGTAGTTATAGCTCCTCTAATAATAGCTAATCATTATTGAACACTTCCTATATGCCAGATATTTTTCTAAGGATTTTACATCTATAACACAGATGATCCTTACAAAAACCTTCTGAGGCAAGTGATATTATTATTTTGGTTTTCCAGATAAAGAAACTAAAGCATAAAGGAGTAAATTAATTGGCAGATATTGTACTTGATAGCAATGTTTGACATTTGTACTCAAGAATTTTGTGCTAACCAACATACTGTCAGTTTAGTTCAGTTGCTCAGTCCTGTCCGACTCTCTGCGACCCCATAGACTGCAGCACACCAGCCTTCCCTGTCCTTCATCAACTTCCAGAGCTTGCTCAAACTCATGTCCATCAAGTTGGTGATGCCATCCAGCCATCTCATCCTCTGTCATCCGCTTCTCCTCCTGACTTCAATCTTTCCCAGCATCAGGGTCTTTCCCAGCATCAGGGTCTTTCCAGTGAGTCAGTTTTTCACATCAGGTGGCCAAAGTATTGGAGTTTCAGCTTCAGCATCAGTCCTTCCAATGAATATCCAAGACTGATTTCCTTAAGGATTGACTGGTTTGGTCTTCTTGCTGTCCAAGGGATTCTCAAGAGTCTTCTTCAGCACCGCAGTTCAAAAGCATCAGTTCTTCGGCACTCAACTTTCTTTATAGTCCAACTTTCACAGGCATACATGACTACTGGAAAAACCACAGCTTTGACTAGATGGATCTTTGTTGCAAAGTAATGTCTCTGCTTTTTAATATGCTGTCTAGATTGGTCATAGCTTTTCTTTCAAGGAGCAAGTGTCTTTTAAATTCATGGTTGCAGTTACCATCTGCAATGATTTTGGAGCCCAAAATACACTCTACTTTTTTATATGGAGAAGGATATGGCAACCCATTCCAGTACTCTTGCCTGGAAAATTGCATGGATGGAGGAGCCTGGTAGGCTACAGTCCATGGGGTCGCAAAGAGTCAGACATGACTGAGCAATTTCACTTCACTCACTTCATACTCTATCACTGGAGAAGGAGATGGCAACACACTCCAGTGTCCCTGCCTGGAGAATCTTAGGGACAGAGGAGCCTGGTGGGCCTTGGTCCATGGGGTTGCAGAGAGTTGGACACGACTGAGGTGACAGCATGTGCTGTCTTTATAAAATGTTTATCCAATTCTTTATTGTTAACCATTATTTTCCTACAAGTAGAATTTGGTTACATAGGAAATGGGGAGAGAGCATATAACTGGACACAGTGTTATATTTAGTTAATCAATGCACATTAGCATAACAAAGGCTGCCCAATAATAAATCTGCTTAACTCTGTTTAATTCAGAAGTTCCCAAGTGTACTTAATAAGAAGTAAAATGTTAAGCACTGCCTATTAACAACCCAAGAAGCTAACATCTCACTGAATACTTTTTGAAATTCTAAGTGAGAAAATATATTGACCTAGGGGTCAGGATGGCCATAACGTGATTCTGATTTGGTGAGCTTATTTTTTCATGTAACTTTAAGTAAGAAACTGAAGATTGTTGTGCTTAGATTATTCGATTTAGCAAAATAGCACCCTTAGACTTGATGAAGAGATGACTAATGACATCTGATCTTAAGTACCAGGCTTATATTTGGAAAAACCAAAGCACAGATGCAGCTATGAAAAATCAGATAATTAAGTCCAGTTTTAGATGGAAAGGGCAGAAGTAGAACCATGGAGATTTTTTTCTTAAGCATTTGAGTATTAGCACCAAAAAATATATATCTATGGAGATGCCCCATAAATGATTGGATTCCACATTTAGACTTCATGAACATGGGAATGTCACTGATTTCCATGTTACCTGTGATCCCATTACATTTCCTATTAGGAGCTATCTCCAAGCCATAACCCAGAAAATCCAACCAAGCTGTTTTATATTTACCTTGTTCAGGGAGAATCTTAGCAAAACTGTAAGGGAATGAATGAAAAAGAACTGATAGTTGATCCTTGGTCAGGTGTACAGGGTAGAGGAAGATATACCAGCAGAGGATATAGCAAATGTGAAGGTTTGCATGGCGGAGATTGTGAGATGGTTCACTAATCTCTGAGTAGTGCAGTGTGTGCCTCCAGGAGATTGTAGGTGTGAGGGGAAGTGAAGGAGGAGAGTTACATGCGGAAGTGGCTGAAAATATAAGCTGAGTCACCACAACAATCTAGATGGTGAAGTGTGTTCCATGTATTGTATTGACTGCCTCTCTGTACAGATTCAAGTTTTTCCATATCAGTAGAAGCTTCCATCAATTAAACACAAAACTCCCTTCATCCTGATCAGATTCTGCATCTTTTATTTTATCTTTGTCAAAAAAAAAAAAGATAGACGTTAGGACACAGTTAATTTCCTAATTTTTGTTCTATTTAAATAATTAAATCATCATGGTGCAGAGATGGGATATCGTGGATTTTCAGATTTTTTTTTTTATTTAGATGGGAATAACTTCCCCTATTTCTATAGTGTGATAACTTCTACAATACATTCCCCATGATGTGGGATGTCTTCCTCTGATGAGGTCTTTCTGGAACTACTGTAACTAAATTCATTTCTGAGTAAGACCAGAATAAAAGAGAAATTTGTGTATTAAATATAACTGATGCTATTTCTGGGGCCACTGATTAAGGCACTCTAGGAGATGGTGAAGGACCAGGAAGCCTGGTGTATTGCAGTCCATGGGGTCACAAAAAGTTAGACGTGACTGAGCAACTGAACAACAAATCAACCCAGAGAAAAACTTGACTTATACAGCACACTCCTCTGCCTGGTCTCAGGTTACCAATTCAATTTCATTCATCTCCCCCTGCTCCTTTCTTACCACAAAGTCCCACTCATCTACTCTCTCCCCACTCCGGATCCCCGACTATTCCCCTTACATCCTTGTCGTTTCATGCTAAGCTTTTATTTTTCTCCATCTGGTCCAGATAGGCACTTACTGTGGCTGTTATAAAGTGCTTTGATACAGTTTAAGTAATTCTTAACTTAGAATAATTCAATTTTTTTTTACTGTAAATAGGATCAGCTATTATTAATCTTGCAGTTTGATTGGTGGAAAAAAAGGAATTGGAAAAAAGGAAGTAACTTGAAGGGAGAGTGGAGGAAAGAGACTCCTTCCCCAACTTCTCTTTTCAGAGGAAGCTTCTGTAATTCATGTTTATAACTAGCAATTTAGAAGAGAAATATCCCTCATTAATATCCACTTGGAGAAAAAGGAAGGAAGGAGGGAAGGAGGAAAGGAGGGAGGGAAGGAAACAAAGAGGAGTGAGGGAAAGGAGGGCAGAACCTACTTTATTTCAGATCCTCTTCTTCCTGAATCAGCACACATGCTTCATATAATCCTCACTTTTGAGCTTGAAATCACTATTTCCATTTTATTTTGAAACATAGAAGACTCAGAAAGTAAATAACACTTTCAAGATTAGGAAGCTGATAAGATAATGAAGCTAGAATTTTAAATTCCCTGGCAGCCCAGTGGTTAGGACTCTGCACTTTCAGTTCCAAGGGCCAGGGTTAAATCCCTGGTCAGGGAGCTAGGATCCCACAAGCCAAGTGGAGCAACAAAAAATCAAATCAAGCTAGAACTGGAATCAAATTTCTAAGACTTAAACTCTACCTTTCTTTCTATGTCAAAAACTCTCAACAGCTCTGATTACTGCCTTATTACAGATTAGGCAAGAGGTGAAGGTGTTCTTGAAATGGTCGTTCTGATCTCCTGACTTATAGGCCACTGTTCTAGTTCAATTGCATTCAAGTTAGTCTTTTGGATGGGAAGATGTTGTCTTACATACTTTGGTTATGGCAATCAACATTAACCATCTACTGAATGGCCATCTCCTGGAATCACTTGGCACATGGCATTACTCATATATTTTTCTTGAAAACGGTTAGAAATACACACACACACACACACACACACACACACACACACACATATATATATATATAAGCTATGTGGTATAGACCAAATAGCATGCATTATACATCACTGGGTAATTCTGATAAAAGGGGGAGGAGAAGACTTCTATAATGTTGAAGGTGGTTACAAGTACAGAGATAAATAAGAAGAGACGTGCTTATCAGATAATGACAGTACAACGAGGAACACTATAATAGCAACATTTTAGCATCAGATAATGATAGTACAAAAAAGAACATTGTAATAGTAACATTTTAAATGAGTAATTAGCTTTGCTTTGTACCACCTTGGTCTATATAATATGTTTCATCTTTCCAGTTGCTTGAATATATGTTATTAATAGAGTCCTCAATAAAACAACAATAAAAATAATGGAAATAAGAGTAAACTATAAATGCTTTCAAATCTATGGAAATTCAAGTGGGCAGGTTATATGCAAGGGTTAACCTCTTGCCTTTAAATTTTCTAATAAACTTTGCAGTAGGCTATGAGTCTATTAGCTTGATGTTGTTTAATCATCATTATTTTTTCTGTTCTGGACCACAGTAAAGGCACACAAACCAAATTAACCAGCACATGAGCCCTTTATAAGAATCTCTTAAAATAATTTGTTTAGCTTATTCACGCCTACATTTTTTAGTCCTCTGAATTATAGAATTCTCCAAATGAATCAGAACTCTAACTGGTTTGCCAAAATATAAAGATGAAAAGAAAAATGAGCTCTCTTACAATACCCTCTGGGACTAATTACCCTGATCTGACTAGACTGGTTGTTAGATCTGAATTATGGTCATGAATAAGTTAGATCTTAATTAAAGTCATGTATGGGGTCTAAGAGGCAATGTCATACAGGCAAAAAAGCTGTTTTGTAATAAGTGGAAATTAGTACTATAATGCTTTATGAGAGATTGGGCTACCAGTTAGAAACCTATCTACTAAGATGTATAAGAAATTTCAGGCCTAAAATATTAAATGACATATTTTCCAAATTAGCTTATCTTTGCTATTTTTTTCCTGCAAATTTATTTCAGCTTTTATTGAAGGCTTTTAACTTTCCTAATAATTCCCAATGTCTAACGTGGATGAGAGACATTATAACAAGAAAGATTTTGGTTAGTTAGATAATACAGGAGAGAATTTCCTGGTAGTAGAAAGTGTTGAGCAGTATAAAATAGAACTGGAGTGAATAATGGAATTTTCTTCTCTAGAGGATCTTAAATTTAAAGAAATTTCATTCAGAAGGCAAGGGGATGAACTATGTCTATGATTTTTGACCTATTCCTTTCACTGAGCAATGAAACTCTTCTAAATTTGTCACCAGCTATGTGGGGTATTGAATGTGGACACACAAAACCAACATCAATGGCAACTCCTTTGTTAGGCCTAAGGTGACAATGTACCCGAAGGGAGCCCATGCTGAGTGCTGGCCTCAATATGAGTTAATTGACTTACATGATGAGGGAGGTATCAGCGGCAGTGAATTCTAAAATGTATGTGCATGTTTTCTGCTGTATCTTTTTCTGAATTATCCATATATTTTTGTTTGGCCTATGAAGTAGCCAGATGACAAGGCACACCTGGGAAGAGTTTCCAGAGGGACATTTTTCATTTATATCAGGGATACTAATATCTTCTGGAGGAAATAATTCCCTGAGGGAGGATATATAAAGTAGTTTTAATTTTTCTTCACATTTAAATAAGACTTAGGAGTTTACAAAATGTTCTTCCATCTACAGTGGGCTGGTGAGTGAATAGAGGTGATTGTTTCAATTTTATACCTTGGATAAAACTGAAACTTGGCACAATTCACTGACTTGCTCAAGGTCATAATGCAGAACTAGAAAATGGCAGAGAAGGATCTCAAATGCGGTCTCCTGGATTTAATGTTAGTGATTTTCATTTATATCTTGTCATTTTAAAAATGGGTTCAGAGTCCTACTTTGCTAGGAGGTGAGGTAGCAAAGGAAGCTCAACAATTTTCTTTCCTAAGGAGAATTCTCAAAATTGGCAGAGTAGGGCTGTTGGCTATTGTTTTTGGAGAGTTAACGCCTCAATTTCAACTATTAGATTTACAAAGCCCAACATATAATCTTAGACTAATAAGTAGGTTGAACGTACTTGTATAGCACGGATCATAGGCTCTTCAGAGGTCTTTCAGCATATTGACTTATAGATTCATATGTGTTATAGTCAGATAGGATTTTAAATATCATTTAATCCAGTGCTTTGATTTACCTATGAGAGAACTGGCCTAAAGTACTTGATCCTGTGCTTATTGGATGTATGTTGCAAATGAGATATCTCAGCGAAATGTTTTGATTGTATAGAAAATTTCCAAAATAGAATGAAAGCCACAAAAGCTCTGACGAATGTTCTGTAACAAGTTGAAAAGGAAAGTTATATTTTCTTTATTAATGGAATGTTAACATTGTTTGTGTAAAGGAATAGCAGTATTGTTATGACACATTTCATGAAATGGTACACAGTAGAGTGATTGTGGAAACAGTTGATCCATGGTCTGAGAATGATTATCCCATGAAAAAGCAGCAATTGTTTAGTTAGCAGATTTCCTGAATTTTGTAGTATTTTTCTCTAAGGGCTTGGCTGTCTTAGAGTACAATAACTTGGAGATGAGTCTACATTTTCATATGAATCATTAGGATATATGCAAAGGGGAGCAGTGAATTCTTAAATGTATGTGCATGTTTTCTGCTGTATCTTTTTCTGAATTATCCATATATTTTTGTTTGGCCTATGAGAATACTTGTTTCTTATCCCAGCCTGTGGTTAAACAAATCATAATGCCCTGAGTAACTTACACATGCAGTACAATTTCACCTTTCTCGGACTATAGATTATAAATTGACCGTATCATATACTTGAGATTGATCTTGAATTGATCTTGAAATGTCCCATAAAGTATAGTATCAGAACAACTCAAATTAGTTTTATCTGGATACTTTTCCTTCTTGTTTTTTTGAATGGGCACCAGATGAAGCATCTGGCTTATTTTTAGGGGCCATATGATACAAAAGAAGCACACACAGTAACATATAGGAATTTTAAACACTAGAATTAGAATTAACACAGGTCATGTGTACAAGACGTGACACAAGGGACCCAGACTACAATGGAAAGAGCAGCTTCTTGTCAAATCATGATCATGCTGGCTAATCAATTTTGAGTAAAAGAGTGACAGGGGGTTCACTTGTATTATTTAAATGGTTATTTCTTTTTCCCTTTTTTGTTTCAAAATGAACAAAATTGGACCAGCCTAGTTAAATGTGTAAATGTTACCAGTTTACTATACATTTTTAAAAAGAAAATCACCCTCCCCATTACTCTTTATGTCAACAAGTAATAAGTGTAAAATGAAATACTGACTAGGTATAATATTTTGATGGTAATCAATATGGTCTGAAGGTTTGTGCCACTCTGCAATTCATTTATTAAAATCCTAACTTCCTAAAATAATGGTATTAGGAAGTGGGCCCTTGAGGGCTGCTTAAGTCATGAGGTTGAAGCCCTCATGAATGGGACTGGTGCCTTATTATAGAGGCTCCAGAGGTATGTCTGGTCCCTTCCACCATGTGAAGATAGAACAAGAAATTTGTGACTGGGAAGAGAATCCTCATCCAACCATGCTAGCACCCTGGTCTCAGACTTCCAGCATTTAGATCTGTGAGACCTAAATTTCTCTTGTTTATAAGCCACTCAGTCTATGGTATTTGGATATGGCAGCTTGAATGGACTATGGCAGTGACATTTGAGTTTGGCTCCTAGCTTGCCTGTTGCTTATTCCAGTTCACCCTTAAACACAATAGCTTGAGTAATTTGGTAACTTGGTTATGAATTCACTGAACATCTTAACTGATTTCAAAAACATTTTGGCATCATGACTTTTCAACAGCCTTATTGAAAAATATATTAATCCTTATGATGGGTGATTCTTTGAATGACATTAACTCTAGTGGTAAGAAAATTGAATACCAATAATAACAGAGATGGTTTGTGAATGAAGCATTTACAGACTGCTCCCCTGAAGCACATTCACTTAGATCAGGAATCCAGTGTTCATTGCTGGGTTCAGGAAGATCTGGGCACAGGCTACTAGCAAAGGCATAGAAAGAATCTGAGGAGAGAAGTCTTTGCAGAGAATAATCCAGGTCTGAGAAACTGAACAATATTTTTTTCCCGCCTTAAAACCCAAACAGCTCTGAAAACAATGATTTTTCCTAAGTTTCCTACAAATATATATGGTGGCAGAATCTAAAGGGAATTCATGTGTATACTTGACCCTCTTAGACAATTCCTAAATTTCATTGCAGAGTGTTGGGGCCTTGATTACAGGTATTGCANTATTTAGATGGGAATAACTTCCCCTATTTCTATAGTGTGATAACTTCTACAATACATTCCCCATGATGTGGGATGTCTTCCTCTGATGAGGTCTTTCTGGAACTACTGTAACTAAATTCATTTCTGAGTAAGACCAGAATAAAAGAGAAATTTGTGTATTAAATATAACTGATGCTATTTCTGGGGCCACTGATTAAGGCACTCTAGGAGATGGTGAAGGACCAGGAAGCCTGGTGTATTGCAGTCCATGGGGTCACAAAAAGTTAGACGTGACTGAGCAACTGAACAACAAATCAACCCAGAGAAAAACTTGACTTATACAGCACACTCCTCTGCCTGGTCTCAGGTTACCAATTCAATTTCATTCATCTCCCCCTGCTCCTTTCTTACCACAAAGTCCCACTCATCTACTCTCTCCCCACTCCGGATCCCCGACTATTCCCCTTACATCCTTGTCGTTTCATGCTAAGCTTTTATTTTTCTCCATCTGGTCCAGATAGGCACTTACTGTGGCTGTTATAAAGTGCTTTGATACAGTTTAAGTAATTCTTAACTTAGAATAATTCAATTTTTTTTTACTGTAAATAGGATCAGCTATTATTAATCTTGCAGTTTGATTGGTGGAAAAAAAGGAATTGGAAAAAAGGAAGTAACTTGAAGGGAGAGTGGAGGAAAGAGACTCCTTCCCCAACTTCTCTTTTCAGAGGAAGCTTCTGTAATTCATGTTTATAACTAGCAATTTAGAAGAGAAATATCCCTCATTAATATCCACTTGGAGAAAAAGGAAGGAAGGAGGGAAGGAGGAAAGGAGGGAGGGAAGGAAACAAAGAGGAGTGAGGGAAAGGAGGGCAGAACCTACTTTATTTCAGATCCTCTTCTTCCTGAATCAGCACACATGCTTCATATAATCCTCACTTTTGAGCTTGAAATCACTATTTCCATTTTATTTTGAAACATAGAAGACTCAGAAAGTAAATAACACTTTCAAGATTAGGAAGCTGATAAGATAATGAAGCTAGAATTTTAAATTCCCTGGCAGCCCAGTGGTTAGGACTCTGCACTTTCAGTTCCAAGGGCCAGGGTTAAATCCCTGGTCAGGGAGCTAGGATCCCACAAGCCAAGTGGAGCAACAAAAAATCAAATCAAGCTAGAACTGGAATCAAATTTCTAAGACTTAAACTCTACCTTTCTTTCTATGTCAAAAACTCTCAACAGCTCTGATTACTGCCTTATTACAGATTAGGCAAGAGGTGAAGGTGTTCTTGAAATGGTCGTTCTGATCTCCTGACTTATAGGCCACTGTTCTAGTTCAATTGCATTCAAATTAGTCTTTTGGATGGGAAGATGTTGTCTTACATACTTTGGTTATGGCAATCAACGTTAACCATCTACTGAATGGCCATCTCCTGGAATCACTTGGCACATGGCATTACTCATATATTTTTCTTGAAAACGGTTAGAAATACACACACACACACACACACACACACACACATATATATAAAAGCTATGTGGTATAGACCAAATAGCATGCATTATACATCACTGGGTAATTCTGATAAAAGGGGGAGGAGAAGACTTCTATAATGTTGAAGGTGGTTACAAGTACAGAGATGAATAAGAAGAGATGTGCTTATCAGATAATGACAGTACAACAAAGAACACTATAATAGCAACATTTTAGCATCAGATAATGATAGTACAAAAAAGAACATTGTAATAGTAACATTTTAAATGAGTAATTAGCTTTGCTTTGTACCACCTTGGTCTATATAATATGTTTCATCTTTCCAGTTGCTTGAATATATGTTATTAATAGAGTCCTCAATAAAACAACAATAAAAATAATGGAAATAAGAGTAAACTATAAATGCTTTCAAATCTATGGAAATTCAAGTGGGCAGGTTATATGCAAGGGTTAACCTCTTGCCTTTAAATTTTCTAATAAACTTTGCAGTAGGCTATGAGTCTATTAGCTTGATGTTGTTTAATCATCATTATTTTTTCTGTTCTGGACCACAGTAAAGGCACACAAACCAAAGGCACATGAGCCCTTTATAAGAATCTCTTAAAATAATTTGTTTAGCTTATTCACGCCTACATTTTTTAGTCCTCTGAATTATAGAATTCTCCAAATGAATCAGAACTCTAACTGGTTTGCCAAAATATAAAGATGAAAAGAAAAATGAGCTCTCTTACAATACCCTCTGGGACTAATTACCCTGATCTGACTAGACTGGTTGTTAGATCTGAATTATGGTCATGAATAAGTTAGATCTTAATTAAAGTCATGTATGGGGTCTAAGAGGCAATGTCATACAGGCAAAAAAGCTGTTTTGTAATAAGTGGAAATTAGTACTATAATGCTTTATGAGAGATTGGGCTACCAGTTAGAAACCTATCTACTAAGATGTATAAGAAATTTCAGGCCTAAAATATTAAATGACATATTTTCCAAATTAGCTTATCTTTGCTATTTTTTTCCTGCAAATTTATTTCAGCTTTTATTGAAGGCTTTTAACTTTCCTAATAATTCCCAATGTCTAACGTGGATGAGAGACATTATAACAAGAAAGATTTTGGTTAGTTAGATAATACAGGAGAGAATTTCCTGGTAGTAGAAAGTGTTGAGCAGTATAAAATAGAACTGGAGTGAATAATGGAATTTTCTTCTCTAGAGGATCTTAAATTTAAAGAAATTTCATTCAGAAGGCAAGGGGATGAACTATGTCTATGATTTTTGACCTATTCCTTTCACTGAGCAATGAAACTCTTCTAAATTTGTCACCAGCTATGTGGGGTATTGAATGTGGACACACAAAACCAACATCAATGGCAACTCCTTTGTTAGGCCTAAGGTGACAATGTACCCGAAGGGAGCCCATGCTGAGTGCTGGCCTCAATATGAGTTAATTGACTTACATGATGAGGGAGGTATCAGCGGCAGTGAATTCTAAAATGTATGTGCATGTTTTCTGCTGTATCTTTTTCTGAATTATCCATATATTTTTGTTTGGCCTATGAAGTAGCCAGATGACAAGGCACACCTGGGAAGAGTTTCCAGAGGGACATTTTTCATTTATATCAGGGA
The DNA here is from genome assembly GCA_006410675.1 of Oreotragus oreotragus. Lineage (NCBI taxonomy): Eukaryota > Metazoa > Chordata > Mammalia > Artiodactyla > Bovidae > Oreotragus > Oreotragus oreotragus. The sequence goes on along the minus strand of SJYX01003096.1, from coordinate 152,092 downwards.
TACTAATATCTTCTGGAGGAAATAATTCCCTGAGGGAGGATATATAAAGTAGTTTTAATTTTTCCTCACATTTAAATAAGACTTAGGAGTTTACAAAATGTTCTTCCATCTACAGTGGGCTGGTGAGTGAATAGAGGTGATTGTTTCAATTTTATACCTTGGATAAAACTGAAACTTGGCACAATTCACTGACTTGCTCAAGGTCATAATGCAGAACTAGAAAATGGCAGAGAAGGATCTCAAATGCGGTCTCCTGGATTTAATGTTAGTGATTTTCATTTATATCTTGTCATTTTAAAAATGGGTTCAGAGTCCTACTTTGCTAGGAGGTGAGGTAGCAAAGGAAGCTCAACAATTTTCTTTCCTAAGGAGAATTCTCAAAATTGGCAGAGTAGGGCTGTTGGCTATTGTTTTTGGAGAGTTAACGCCTCAATTTCAACTATTAGATTTACAAAGCCCAACATATAATCTTAGACTAATAAGTAGGTTGAACGTACTTGTATAGCACGGATCATAGGCTCTTCAGAGGTCTTTCAGCATATTGACTTATAGATTCATATGTGTTATAGTCAGATAGGATTTTAAATATCATTTAATCCAGTGCTTTGATTTACCTATGAGAGAACTGGCCTAAAGTACTTGATCCTGTGCTTATTGGATGTATGTTGCAAAGGAGATATCTCAGTGAAATGTTTTGATTGTATAGAAAATTTCCAAAATAGAATGAAAGCCACAAAAGCTCTGACGAATGTTCTGTAACAAGTTGAAAAGGAAAGTTATATTTTCTTTATTAATGGAATGTTAACATTGTTTGTGTAAAGGAATAGCAGTATTGTTATGACACATTTCATGAAATGGTACACAGTAGAGTGATTGTGGAAACAGTTGATCCATGGTCTGAGAATGATTATCCCATGAAAAAGCAGCAATTGTTTAGTTAGCAGATTTCCTGAATTTTGTAGTATTTTTCTCTAAGGGCTTGGCTGTCTTAGAGTACAATAACTTGGAGATGAGTCTACATTTTCATATGAATCATTAGGATGTATGCAAAGGGGAGCAGTGAATTCTTAAATGTATGTGCATGTTTTCTGCTGTATCTTTTTCTGAATTATCCATATATTTTTGTTTGGCCTATGAGAATACTTGTTTCTTATCCCAGCCTGTGGTTAAACAAATCATAATGCCCTGAGTAACTTACACATGCAGTACAATTTCACCTTTCTCGGACTATAGATTATAAATTGACCGTATCATATACTTGAGATTGATCTTGAATTGATCTTGAAATGTCCCATAAAGTATAGTATCAGAACAACTCAAATTAGTTTTATCTGGATACTTTTCCTTCTTGTTTTTTTGAATGGGCACCAGATGAAGCATCTGGCTTATTTTTAAGGGCCATATGATACAAAAGAAGCACACACAGTAACATATAGGAATTTTAAACACTAGAATTAGAATTAACACAGGTCATGTGTACAAGACGTGACACAAGGGACCCAGACTACAATGGAAAGAGCAGCTTCTTGTCAAATCATGATCATGCTGGCTAATCAATTTTGAGTAAAAGAGTGACAGGGGGTTCACTTGTATTATTTAAATGGTTATTTCTTTTTCCCTTTTTTGTTTCAAAATGAACAGAATTGGACCAGCCTAGTTAAATGTGTAAATGTTACCAGTTTACTATACATTTTTAAAAAGAAAATCACCCTCCCCATTACTCTTTATGTCAACAAGTAATAAGTGTAAAATGAAATACTGACTAGGTATAATATTTTGATGGTAATCAATATGGTCTGAAGGTTTGTGCCACTCTGCAATTCATTTATTAAAATCCTAACTTCCTAAAATAATGGTATTAGGAGGTGGGCCCTTGAGGGCTGCTTAAGTTATGAGGTTGAAGCCCTCATGAATGGGACTGGTGCCTTATTATAGAGGCTCCAGAGGTATGTCTGGTCCCTTCCACCATGTGAAGATAGAACAAGAAATTTGTGACTGGGAAGAGAATCCTCATCCAACCATGCTAGCACCCTGGTCTCAGACTTCCAGCATTTAGATCTGTGAGACCTAAATTTCTCTTGTTTATAAGCCACTCAGTCTATGGTATTTGGATATGGCAGCTTGAATGGACTATGGCAGTGACATTTGAGTTTGGCTCCTAGCTTGCCTGTTGCTTATTCCAGTTCACCCTTAAACACAATAGCTTGAGTAATTTGGTAACTTGGTTATGAATTCACTGAACATCTTAACTGATTTCAAAAACATTTTGACATCATGACTTTTCAACAGCCTTATTGAAAAATATATTAATCCTTATGATGGGTGATTCTTTGAATGACATTAACTCTAGTGGTAAGAAAATTGAATACCAATAATAACAGAGATGGTTTGTGAATGAAGCATTTACAGACTGCTCCCCTGAAGCACGTTCACTTAGATCAGGAATCCAGTGTTCATTGCTGGGTTCAGGAAGATCTGGGCACAGGCTACTAGCAAAGGCATAGAAAGAATCTGAGGAGAGAAGTCTTTGCAGAGAATAATCCAGGTCTGAGAAACTGAACAATATTTTTTTCCCGCCTTAAAACCCAAACAGCTCTGAAAACAATGATTTTTCCTAAGTTTCCTACAAATATATATGGTGGCAGAATCTAAAGGGAATTCATGTGTATACTTGACCCTCTTAGACAATTCCTAAATTTCATTGCAGAGTGTTGGGGCCTTGATTACAGGTATTGCATCTGAAGCAGTGGAGAAGTTTATGCAATACATGGTGTGGACACTATGGAAATTTAAATTTAAAACTGGAAAAATTCTGACTTCTGAAACACACATTTTAGGGAAGGAATTGTGGACTTGTGATATTTTACCATGCAGTTTCCACATTTTCTAACGAATTTGCTTTAGGCCGCAGGTTTGTAGTTTTGAACGTATTAATACTTACTGTCTTATCTCTAAGCATAAATAAATAAGCATAAATAAATTTCTTTCTTTATGCTAAAATTGATAGTGCAAAGGTTAAGTGATGGTATTTGTTCTTCTGATTTTTCTTCTGTATATAAAACCCCTAAATACAAAGTTTTTGGTTGTTGTTTTTGACTTCCTTTGGTACATTGAGTTTGAAGAAGCAATAAAAACAACCCAATTGGTCAGAAGAGGCAAAATAACACGAGTGATGGGCAAGTCTGGAGAATCAGTAGCACATAGGGTGTGGGTTCACCGTGTAGTGCATGAGGCTAATAGCCTCTCTGTCACAGATTGTCATCATGGGTACAACTCACTGAGAACCCAGAACCCCCTCTGCTATCTAGTATTTCAAAGCCCTTTATTGTTTTACTTTTTCAGAGGTTTATCATGTAAATGGACTGCTTATAATTGTAAGTGTAGTACCAACCATTAAAGGAAATATATTTACAGCCCCTGTAATTATATTCTGGTAAAAGTTGTTCTGGATGACTTAGCAGGACTTCTCTGGATAGTATGTTTACTTGGGTATTTTCCCAATGAAGCAGAACAGCTTCTAGTCCAAACTTTCTCCTGATGATACATTTATTTCTGTCATGACCTTCTCTTTCAAGTTCAAAAGAAAAAAAAAAAACAATTTATAGAAACATGTAGAGCGGCAGATAAATGTAATACACTCCAGGAACTTATTGATTTATTGAGCAACAGTCACATTTTGAAAGATCTATAATTCAAAGGTAGTGAAAGAAGGAAGGCACAGTAAGTATGATGTTAAATAAAGTATATGTTTGGGCATGACGGTTGAATTCTTGCCCTGATGTCCTTGTTCTTAGGCATTCTTGGACAGATTTTTCTATTGCTTTAAGCATTTATGTAGAATAATTGAGTCATAGATGTTACATAACAGAAATGCTGTATTACAACTTTCTGTTCAGTGACAACATGAGCTTTCTCTTGGGAGTGTTTTAAAGCTTAATTAAGTCATTTTTGGGCAAATTGAGTTTCAGGCAAATTGAAAGGTATCTAAATCCTTTCAGATCACCTCAGTACCATTTAGTGTCCTGGTGTGTTAATTTGCCAAATGGACACCCAGGGAAAAGAAACAATTAAGTCAATAAATAAAGAAAATAAAGTAAATGCTTACTTATACATAAGAATATCCTATACTGGTATGAGCTCTTTGATTTGTTGTATGGAGAAGGAAATGGCAACCCACTCCAGTGTTCTTGCCTGGAGAATTCCAGGGACGGGGGAGCCTAGTGGGCTGCCATCTATGGGGTCGCACAGAGTCGGACATGACTGAAGCGACTTAGCAGCAGCAGCAGCATGGAATATGATATAAAATAATTAATAAAAGGAGTTTCAGTTTAATTTTATATCAGTTTTTTTTTTTTTTTCAAAATGCATTTCCATGTTTCCCCACAAAGTCTTCTGAGGTTGTAAAGTCACTGGACAAATTATTTTCTTTCTTTTATAATTGCTTATGGTGCTTAGGAGAAGGAAATGGCAGTACTCTTGCCTGGAAAATCCCATGGATGGAGGAGCCTGGTAGGTTACAGTCCATGGGGTCACAAAGAGTCTGACATGACTGAACAACTTCACTTCACTCCTTCACTCACTTCATACTTTATCGCTGGAGAAGGAAACTGCAACTCACTCCAGTGTTCTTGCCTGGAGAATCCCATGGACAGAGGAGCCTGGCAGGCCTTGGTCCATGGGATCACAGAGAGTCCGACAAGACTGAAGTGACTGAGTATGGTGTCTAACATGGTGCTTTGAATAAATTTTAACTGCATTTTGTTGGAACTGTAGATGGCTGGTTCTATAAAACTCAAGATTATGGAGTCAAGTGAGAAGCAAAAATATAAATTAATGTTTCATGATCTATTTTGGTCACATAAAACAGTGGCAATCTATGATTCTGACCTTTCCAATACCTATTTTGCAATGGAAGATGGTCTCTTTCCTTTCAAACATGTAATATAACATGTCTATTAATCTGAGTTACCCAGTTCATGACAACAGGAATTATGCCCTGGACTTCTCTAAATATAGACATTTTCTTTCTTTCTTTCTTTTTTTTTTTGCATTACGTCCTTTTATTTGTTTTATTTTATTTTTTAATTTAAATTTTATTTTTTTACTTTACAATACTGTATTGGTTTTGCCATACATTGACATTTTTTATTTTTTAATTTAAATTTTACTTTTTTACTTTACAATACTGTATTGGTTTTGCCATACATTGACATGAATCCACCACAGGTGTACATGAGTTCCCAACCCTGAACCCCCCTCCCACCACCCTCCCCATATCATCTCTCTGGGTCATCCCAGTACACCAGCCCCAGGCATTGTATCCTGTATCAAACCTAGACTAGTGATTCGTTTCTTACATGATAGTGTACATGTTTCAATGCCATTCTCCCAAATCATCCCACCCTCTCCCTCTCCCAGAGTCCAAAAGCCTGTTCTTTACATATGTGTCTCTTTTGCTTTCTCGCCTTTCCAAGTAGAATAGAAAATTTTAACAGGGTCAATGAAAATCTTTTAATGACATTTTACATATGAATGTTAAGAGAGAAGAATTCTCCCTATTGGATAGTAAACTGTGAAAAATATTTGCCTGGATCAACCAGCAGTCGTCTTTTCATGTAGTTAAAGTTAGTTTGTTAAAGAAGACAATGAGACCAATATACAAAGAGCATCAAGAAATGGAGCCAACACATGAAAAGAGAGCCACTTAACTCCTTAATGTGACCATATCTGAACTTCACTTTTGAACCTCCTAGTTATATGACTTAATTCTCCTTTGTTTAAATTGGTTTCAGCTAGGTTTAATTTGGGGCTTCCCTGATAGCTTGGTTGATAAAGACTCCGCCTGCAATGCAGGAGACCCTGGTTCAGTTCCTGGGTCAGGAAGATCACCTGGAGAAGGAACAGGCTACCTACTCCAGTATTCTTGGGCTTCCCTTGTGGCTCAACCGGTAAAGAATACAAAGTTTATGAGTCAGGATACTTTAAATTATATGCGGTTTAATTAACAAATGACTTAAAGTATCCTGACTCATAGACTTTGCATGTTTAAAAATTAAATTTGTATTATTTTGATGCATATTTTAAATAAAAATACATGCAAAAATTTAAAAATCAGATACACATTGATTTTTCATTTTTAGCAATCAAGTAAAGATATATAAACTAAATGTTTATAAATTATAAAGTTACTTTTAGGACCTTAAGTTTCTTTCAAATTATTATTAAGCATCATCTTATCAGAATTAGTTTGCAAATTCATGAAAATATTATTTGCTTTGGTAAATGCAGAGTAATTCAGAGTGTTGTCAATACATGGCTACTTGACAGTAGTTTTAACACTGACAAGCTTGTAGCAAATTTTAGGATACGTTAAAAAGTGTCTGTTTTATCCAGTATCTAATAGATGTAATCACATAAAGGTTTTTTCAAACTAATTCAGAAGATTCATTTTATGGGCACAGATTATAGTAATGTGTCATTAATATCTTCTGGATGCTGTAGTTTTGGTTGAGGTAATGATTTGCAGTTTCACACCTCCTTGTCCATGGTCAGTGTTCATATAATAGCTAGCATCCTACCTAAGGTAGATTTATGCATTTGTTTTTGGTTCAAGGTTTCTTGCTGCTGCTGACAAACACAGATGCTCCTTAACTCCTCTCCACCTAAATGTGCACAGAATATAATTATGACAGGAACTAACATTATCTGAAATACATTCTGTTTATGCTTGTAGACCAAGGTCAGAACAATTAATCTGAAAGATGGTAGCACCACAGATTACGCTAAACAATATTTCCCCCAGAAATGCAGTACCATACATCACAAATATGCAAAATATTCATGCAAATTCTCTGCTGGCCTCTCTGTCAACCCAAGTTTACTGTCACTAAATATGAAGTTTACAAAATAGACTGCAGGGCATGCAGATGTTTCTAGTGGTATGTATTTCTTGTATATATTGAAATAATATTGTGAAGATTCATTTTTTACAACTTTATTGAGATTTAATTGATATATGTAAGTTTAAGGTATACAGTGTGATAATTTAATACATGTATATATTGTGAAATGATTAGTACAATAAGGGTAGTTAACATACTCTGATGGTTAAATTTATGTGTTGATTTGACTGGCCATGGGTGCCCCAATATATGGTCAAACATTATTCTGGGTGTTCCTGTGAGGGTATTTTTGGATGAAAATAGTGCTTATATAATTATAAGCATTTTTATTAAAAATAATAGAAATAGGGGCTTCCCCAGTGGTTCAGCAGTAAAGAATCCACCTGTAATGCTGGAGACTCAGGAGATGTGGGTTGACCCCTGGGTTGGAAAGATCCTCTGGAAGAGGAAATAGCAACTCAGGTCAGTATCTTTAACTTGCTACGGCTCAGATGGTAAAGAATCCAGCTGCAGTGCAGGAGACCCGGGTTCGATCTCTGCGTTGGAAAGGTTCCCCTGGAGAAGGGCATGGCAACTCACTCCAGTATTCTTGCCTGGAGAATCCCCATGGACAGAGAAGCCTGGCGGGCTACAGTCCATGTGGTTGCAAAAGATCCAGACATGACAGCACAGCACAGCATAACAGAATGAGTAAAGCAGACTGCTCTCCATAATGTGGAGAGCATGCAATCAGTTGAAGGCTTGAGTAGAACAAAGCAGCAGACTCCTGCTCCTCACCCACCACACACATATCCCAGATTAAGTGAGATCCCTGCTACCTGACTGCCTTTGAACTGGAAAATCATTTTTATCCCTTGCCTTTTGAAAGTGAAGGAGGAGAGCGAAAAAGTTGGCTTAAAGCTCAACATTCAGAAAACGAAGATCATGGCATACGGTCCCATCACTTCATGGGAAATAGATGGGGAAACAGTGGAAACAGTGTCAGACTTTATTTTTTTGGGCTCCAAAATCACTGCAGATGATGACTGCAGCCATGAAATTAGAAGACGCTTACTCCTTGGAAGAAATGTTATGACCAACCTGGATAGCATATTCAAAAGCAGAGACATTACTTTGCTGACTAAGGTCCGCCTAGTCAAGGCTATGGTTTTTCCTGTGGCCATGTATGGATGTGAAAGTTGGACTGTGAAGAAAGCTGAGCGCCAAAGAATCGATGCTTTTGAACTGTGGTGTTGGAGAAGACTCTTGAGAGTCCCTTGGACTGCAAGGAGATCCAACCAGTCCATTCTGAAGGAGATCA
>SJYX01003096.1:69938-143264 GCA_006410675.1 Oreotragus oreotragus | reverse complement strand
CCAGTACTCTTGCCTGGAAAATCCCATGGGCGGAGGAGCCCGGTAGGCTGCAGTCCATGGGGTCGCTAAGAGTTGGACACGACTGAGCGACTTCACTTTCACTTTTCACTTTCATGCATTGGAGAAGGAAATGGCAACCCACTCCAGTGTTCTTGCCTGGGGGTTGGGGAGCCTGGTGGGCTGTCATCTATGGGGTCACACAGAGTCGGACATGACTGAAGCGACTTAGCAGAGAGATATGACAAAGAATCTGGGGACATCCCAAGTCCATTGTAAACATCCACAATGGCAGGTATAATGATATTGAATAGTATTGTCTTTAGTGTCCCCTCCCCCTAGTTGCCCAGAGCAATGTGTGACATTGAGATGACACTGTTGGGCCATTAAGCTTCTCTAGGTAAAGTCTAGCTCTCTGGGTTGGTTAAGACATGAAGGCTCAGGTCCACTAGGGACCTGACACTAAATCATTTCCAAAGGAAATCTTATGACTCTAAAACAGATTTTAATTGGCCCAACTAAACAAAACAGGCGGGGAAGGCAATGGCACCCCACCTCAGTACTCTTGCCTGGAAAATCCAATGGACGGAGTAGTCTGGTGGGCTGCAGTCCATGGGGTCGCTAACAGTCGGACAGACTGAGCGACTTCACTTTCACTTTTCTCTTTCATGCATTGGAGAAGGAAATGGCAACCCACTCCAGTATTCTTGCTTGGAGAATCCCAGGGATGGGGGAGCCTGGTGGGCTTCCGTCTATGGGGTCACACAGAGTCGGACACGACTGAAGTGACTTAGCAGCAAACAAAACAGGAAACATGTTCAACTTTACTTGTTGGGTTAGCCAAAAAGTTTATTCAATATTTGCTGTAGGATGTTATGGAAATATCTAAATGACCATTTTGGCAACCAAATTTTTTGAAACATTAAATTTTTTGCAATTAAATCAATGTGAAAAACAACTTTTCTTTAACCTTGAGCTTTCTGATAAATAGGACAACAGACATGGTAGAGACAATGTTATTGGTGATTAACAGGTGTATTTCATGATGCAATTGCCAAAAAGCCATTTCTGCTATGGTTGGAGGAGGGAGGGGGGCTGGTTTGGGAATCTTTGTAATAGGAGTAATAGGAGGTACAACGTTTGCCTGTGCATTAGAAGCCTCCACAATTGTCTCCACAATACAGTGGTCTTCAGTTGGCTGTAATTTGGGGTTAAAGCCAATTGATAAATCAAGTTAGTAGGGTAATAATCATTTGACAGAAGTAGAAGCTAATGCTTTAAACTGTCTTTGACAAAATCATAGACTCAATCAGTGCAAGAAACAGCCAGTCTTGTTACCCACGACCTTTCACTATTATCATTCCCTGTCACTCCTACTAGTATTAATTACTTCACCTTACAGGGCAAAGGAGTTGGGGAGCTGATGACTCTACTTTGACAACAGACTGCAACTGTATTGTAAAACTAATCAGCCTTATATAAATTTTTCTGTTGTGTGGATGTGATCTAAAATACACAAAATATTCTGGAGCTTGAAAACACCTTATATATCAGTCTAAGGAAAATGTTCTTTTAAGTAGATTGTAAAAGCTATAGCCTTATTTAGGCTAAATTCTGGGATTTGACTTTTTAACTTTAAATCTTTATTAAAGCAGGTGTATCATCAGGAAAAAAACGTCTGTATCAAAGAGTAGAGGGATTTGATCCTGTGAGTAATTATTGCTAAGGGACCATTTCATGCAAATTAATCTGTAAACACTTAGCAGTTAGATACCTGAGGGGAGGGGAGAAGAGTAGAGAAAATTAGTCAGGTGGAGAGCAAGAAAATTACTCCCATCTGATTAGACAAAGATAATCATGGTGTTTTCATGGAGACCAGCAGTATCATGATGTTTTTTTAATTTCCCTTTCATTTTTGCTTGCCTTGGGGTGAGGGTAGGGAGTCCAAAGGACTCTGAGGAAGTATACCTGGTTTCCTAGAAAAGTAAGGCAACTGAATACATCCCAGTTTAAGTCATATCTATTCAAGCATATCAATAAAGAAAAGATCAAAAGCTGAAAATATACTTGTCAGATTCTGCCCACCCACCACTCTACCCTGGCCCAAAGCTCGCTGGAATTTTAAGAGTTGCCAAGAAATTATGGTTAAAATTAGAAGGGTTTTTTAAAAATCAATATTTGAGGGAAACTAGGAGCTCAATGGCGCCCCACTCCAGTACCCTTGTCTGGAAAATCCCATGGACGGAGGAGCCTGGTGGGCTGCAGTCCATGGGGTCGCTAAGAGTTGGACNACTCTACCCTGGCCCAAAGCTCGCTGGAATTTTAAGAGTTGCCAAGAAATTATGGTTAAAATTAGAAGGGTTTTTTAAAAATCAATATTTGAGGGAAACTAGGAGCTCAATGGCGCCCCACTCCAGTACCCTTGTCTGGAAAATCCCATGGACGGAGGAGCCTGGTGGGCTGCAGTCCATGGGGTCGCTAAGAGTTGGACACGACTGAGCGATTTCACTTTCACTTTTTACTTTCAGGCATTGGAGAAGGAAATGGCAACCCACTCCAGTGTTCTTGCCTGGAGAATCCCAGGGAAGGGGGAGCCTGGTGGGCTGCCGTCTATGGGGTTGCACAGAATCGGACACGACTGAAGTGACTTAGCAGCAGCACGAGCTATTTATAGCCATATTTGGGGTTGGTCAGATGTGATCTATAAAAGATATTTGTAAAACTTATTTTTTTATTTTAAGTATTGTGATAAATATTTACCAAAAAGCATAGTGTTAGAAATCAGTTATTAGTTATATTTAGTGTTTTACTTATGTTTTTATTTAGGACTTAAAAAATTTATGTGAGTTGAAATTGAACTGATAAGTATATTTTGCTTAATTGTGTCTGAGTTTAGAACATGGAACCATAACTAAATGTAGTTAAAGTGTACATTTACTCTAGCAAATCTAAAGTTGAAAAACAGAGGATAATTGTGATGGTATTGTGCTATATCTTGCCCATGGTAATGGTTACATGAATCTGCACATAAGATAGACCACGCACGCGCGTGCGCGCGCACGCACACACACACACACACACACACACACCTTTAGAACTAGTGAAATCAGAATAAAGTCAATGGAATATATTGATGTAATTTCCTGATTGTAATATTATACTGGAGTGATACAAGAATTTACCATTAGGAGAAAAGAAATAAAGGACTTGCTAGGGCTCCCTGTTTTTTAGTTGCTAAGTCGTGTCCAACTCACTTATGACCCAATGGACTGCAACCCACCAGGCTCCTCTGTCCATGGGATTTCCCAGCAATAATATTGGAGTGGATTGGCATTTCCTTCTCCAGGGGATCTTCCTGACCCAGGGATCAAACCCATGTGTCCTGTGTTGGCAGGCAGATTCTTTACCACTGAGCCACCTGGGAAGCCCAGAGCTCCCTATGTTACCTCTTAAAACTACGTAAGAATCCAGTTTTCACACAATTAAAACTAAAAACTGTGAATATCATAAAAAGTATTACTTGTTATTCCCTTCCTTGAAAACTGATATTTAAATTTTGTAAAAGCTGACGCATTGAAATTATTCTTTGACAAATTATGGAAGAATCCAGAAACTGTGATGTTTCTACAGAGCAGAAAGCAATAAGATTTCCCTTATATGGTTCCAAAAGAAAAATTCTGAATTATTGTTATGCTCATAAAATTGCCAACATACAACAAATATAACTTGCTTTAAAATAATCCAACAGACAGAGCAACAGACTACAATGTAGTCTATATAAGGCCTACTTACCCTAAGTACATGGAAAACTATCCCTTTCCACCATGTTGTGTGTGGATGAGTCAATTTGAGCAGATACATTAAAAATTTTAGAGCCATAGAAATATATTTTTCAAAACCTTATTAAAAATGTAGATAAATTAAAAACATAAAAAGAATATCTATTTACATTTTTTACTATACCAAATGACTCTGCTGAATATGTGCAATGTTAAATATTGAGACAACTAAACAACTCTTTTCAAATTCTTAAAGATCACTACAAAATATGCATCAGTTAGTTTTTCATCAACCATTTTTGAATAGCTACAGTTAGGCACAGTGTCAGATGACATAGATATAATATTAAACAAGAAAAGTGGGCTTAACTTAATGGTGCCTTCTGACCAGCTGAGAACTTATAGAAATAGTGCTATAATAATAATATTTATTGTAACTATTAGTGCCAGATTGGGTGCTAATCCCTCTATATTCATGTTTTCATTAAAGATCACTATAAACCTGGGAAGTAGAGATCTGGGAGAACATGGCTGTGATATAAATGTTAGAATAAGTTAGAGCTTGGAAGACCTCAAGGTTCTGATAAATACTGTTCTTGTTTTTGTTGTTTAGTGGCTAAGTTATGTCTGACTCCTTTGTAACCCCAGTAGACTATAGCCCGCCAAGCTCCTCTGTCCATAGGATTTCCCAGGCAAGAATATTGGGAATGGGTTGCTGTTTCCTTCTCCAGGGGATCTTCCTGACCCAGGGATCGAACCCATGTCTCCTGTGTTGGCAGGCAGATTATTTACTACTGAGCCACCAGGGAAACCCAGATAATGGGGGAGATAAAATAATTAAAACTCTCCTACTAGAGTAAGAAGTTAGTAGACAGTGTCCTGAGTTAAGTCAAATGTTACTATATTAATAATGGTGCAATTTTGTGGGAGAAAATAATACATGCAGAAGTGGATAAACATGACTGTTTTTGAACTGTGGAAAGGACTGTAGATGAATATGGATATTTCTTTTTACCACAGACCTTTCTATGCTACTTGATTATATTTTTCTTTAAAAACAAAGCAAAATCTTCTGTTTTATGTTAAAAACTACTACCTTAAAAAATTCTTGAATTTGAATTCTTCACTTAGTTGAATAACCACTGATCATATAAATTTATGCGAGGGTAAATTTTGCTCAAAAGAAAATAGGATTATTGAGGATGATGATATATATTAGGTGTATTTAGCTAAAATGAATTTTTGGTCTGAAAATTAAGATTTGCAATGGCACCCCACTCCAGCACTCTTGCCTGGAAAATCCCATGGACGGAGGAGCCTGGTGGGCCACAGTCCATGGGGTCGCTAAGAGTCGGACACGACTGAGCGACTTCACTTTCACTTTCACTTTCATGCATTGGAGAAGGAAATGGCAACCCACTCCAGTGTTCTTGCCTGGAGAATCCCAGGGACAGAGGAGCCTCATGGGCTGCCGTCTATGCGGTCGCACAGAGTCGGACACGACTGAAGCAACTTAGCAGCAGCAGCAGCAGTGTACATATTTACACACACATATATATTTATATAACATATTCTGTATCTGAGAATGTGGCAAATGACATGATTAGAATTGTAATCAATGTATATATCTAAGATTTGATAGTCATTAAGCAGTTTATTTTAATGTTTTCATGCATCCAACCTTTGATCTTGATTTTATTGTTAGAAAACATGAAGTGGTTGCCAGTCAACATCCAGCCTGTTCATCACCTTGACCTAGTGTCCAAAAAATCTGACCCCTGAAATCTCAACTCTTACCTCTGCTAAACAAACAAACAAACAAAAGCTTATTTGCTGTGTATGGTGCATGTGGCCCTGACTATGAAGTTATAGTTTGTGAACATTTCACTTGGTGACATAAAAATCTATTCTGGTGTGGTAGCAATGTGGTATCTGTAAAGATAATGTTTCCCAATTTAAAACCTATTCAAGTCTTGGTAAATTGTTGAGAATAATTGTTGATCTGAGGTAATTTGTTTTAAAAGATTAGACTTGCAACTTAAAACACATGATTTCTGCGTCTATTATTGGTTTGAAAGCATACAGACAGGAAGGAGTCCTGCTAAATAAAGCAAGTACCTAAAAGGCAAAGTTTAGGAGATGATAATGGCAGTGAATCTGTGATAACAGCTGCCTCAGACAGAAGTCTTACCTCCAAAGTCTGTTTTCCTATGACATTTAAAGAAAGGGTATGGGCTTTGCTATTAGTTGGCAAAAGTAGAACAGGTATTCTGGGACATAACTCAGATTGTCTTAGTTTCAGTTTATTTATTGGCAAAATGGTCAAGTATTAGAACCATTCACTGAGTCACTAACAACACTGTTGGACACTCAGTAGTAGTAGCTAATAAAGCTTGCTCAGTCATGACTGACTGTTTGTGACCCCATGGACCGTAGTTCATGGTCTCAGCCACAGTCAGCTCCTGGTCTTGTTTTTGCTGACTGTATAGAGCTTCTCCATCTTTGGCTGCAAAGAATATAATCAATCTGATTTCGGTGTTGACCATCTGGTGATGTCCATGTGTAGAGTCTTCTCTTGTGTTGTTGGAAGAGGATGTTTGTTATGACCAGTGATTCTCTTGGCAAAACTCTATTAGTCTTTGCCTTGCTTCATTCCACATTCCAAGGCCAAATTTGCCTGTTACTCCAGGTGTTTCTTGACTTTCTACTTTAGCACTCCAGTTCCCTATAATGAAGAGGACATCTTTTTGGGGTGTTAGTTCTACAAAGTCTTGTAGGTCTTCATAGAACCGTTCAACTTCAACTTCAGCGTTACTGGTCAGGGCATAGACTTGGATTACCATGATATTGAATGGTTTGCCTTGGAAACGAAGAGAGATCATTCTGTCGTTTTTGAGATTGCATCCAAGTTCTGCATTTCGGACTCTTTTGTTGACCATGATGGCTACTCCATTTCTTCTAAGGGATTCCTGCCCACAGTAGTAGATATAATGGTCATCTGAGTTAAATTCACCCATTCCAGTCCATTTTAGTTCACTGATTCCTAGAATGTTGACGTTCACTCTTGTTATCTCCTGTTTGACCACTTCCAATTTGCCTTGATTCATGGACCTGACATTCCAAGTTCCTATGCAATATTGCTCTTTACAGCATCGGACCTTGCTTCCATCACCAGTCACATCCACAGCTGGGTATTGTTTTTGCTTTGGTTCCATCCCTTCATTCTTTCTGGAGTTACTTCTCCACTGATCTCCAGTAGCATATTGGGCACCTACTGACCTGGGGAGTTCCTTGTTCAGTATCCTATTATTTTGCCTTTTCATACTGTTCATAGGGTTCTCAAGGCAAGAATACTGAAGTGGTTTGCCATTCCCTTCTCCAGTGGACCACATTCTGTCAGACCTCTCCACCATGACCCGCCCATCTTGGGTTGCCCCGTGGGCATGGCTTAGTTTCATTGAGTTAGACAAGGCTGTGGTCCTTGTGTGATTAGATTGACTAGTTTTCTGTGANACTGATCTCTAGTAGCATAATGGGTACCTACCGATCTAGGGAGTTCATCTTTCAGTGTTCTATCTTTTTGCCTTTTCATACTGTTCATGGGGTTCTCAAGGCAAGAATACTGAAGTGGTTTGCCATTCCCTTCTCCAGTGGGCCACATTTTGTGAGATCTCTCCACCATGACCTTGTCTTGGGTGGCCCTACATGGCATGGCTCATAGTTTCACAGAGTTAGAGAAGGCTGTGGTCCATGTCATTAGATTGGTTTGTTTTCTGTGACTGTGGTTTTCAGTATGTCTACCCTCTGATGGAGAAGGATAAGAAGTTTATGGAAGCTTCCTGATGGGAGAGACTGACTGAGGGGGAAATGGGTATTGTTCTGATGGGCAGGGCCATGTGCAATAAATCTTAATCCAATTTTTCTTCGGTGGGTGTGTCCAAGGTCAGGAGCAAGGTCAGAGTAAGAAGGTAAGCACTGGAGCAGCTGTGAGGAGATACTGCATGTCCAAGCACAGAGGAGAAGCCCCAGCAAAATGGCAGGAGGGGCGAATTTGCCTTTAGATTCAAATCCCATTCCCTCCAGAGACGCTCAGAGGGCTCAAACAAACTTTGTACACACCAGGACCCAGGGACCTCACAGAGACAGAGACAGAACTGTGTTTCGGCATCTCTTGTAGAAGTAGGGGTCAGCAGTGGCCTGCTGCAGGGACGGGGCTCTGGGTGCAGAAGACTTGTCCATGTATAGAGTCTTCTTTTGTGTTGTTGGAAGAGGGTGTTTCTATGATCAGTGTGTTCTCTTGGCAAAACTCTATTAAGCCCTTGGAGGAGGTCGCCATTAATCCCACTATAGAGCTGCCAGAACTTGCACAGGACTGGGAAACAGACTCTCGGAGGGCACAAACAGAACCTTGTGCATCAGGACTCAGAAGAAAGGAGCAGTGACCCCACCAGAGTCTGACCCAGACTAGCTTGTGAGTGTCCAGGAGTCTACAGCAGAGGCGTGGGTCGGTGGTGGCCTGCTGCAGGGTTGGGGGCACTGAGTGTAGCAGTACATACATGGGATCTTTTGAAGGAGGTCACCATTATCTTCATTACCTCCACCATAGTTTNTAGCTTGTGAGTGTCCAGGAGTCTACAGCAGAGGCGTGGGTCGGTGGTGGCCTGCTGCAGGGTTGGGGGCACTGAGTGTAGCAGTACATACATGGGATCTTTTGAAGGAGGTCACCATTATCTTCATTACCTCCACCATAGTTTGGCCCCAGGTAAATAGCGGGAGGGAACACACCTCCACCCATCAACAGAAAATAGGAAGGAATATAAGATTCTTAATTACAATCTCATATAGCTTCACTCAAAGCCACTCTTGAATGATAAGACAAGTACAGTATGACAGTATCCTCCAAGTTAACTTACAGGTTTGATCCTATTAAATAGTGAAGGTACTTCATAGAAATAAATGGAAACCACTATAAGTGATGATGCTTAACAATAAAAATAATTTGGAAAACTTGTTCATGTCTTTCATAAACATTTAATGAACTTCTACGGTATGTCATGCTGTTTGCTAGAAACTTGCTTTTTCAGGTATTTTTTATTTCACAGTGACAGTTATTAAGATGTTATAGCACTGACTTAAGAACAGAATATAGGTCACTTCATTGGGCAATAACAGATTCTAGAAATAGACTCTAAAGAGGAAATATTTTAAAAATATGTGACAAGAGAGTATAAGGAACCATGAGGAAACACATAATTGTATATTTTGTTGGGATCACTAAAAGCAACATGGAGAAAAATCCAGGTCCATAACTTATACCCTATAGCATTGTATGTCTGAGTGGATTAGAGACACAATGTTGAAAAAAAAAAGCAAATAAAACAGAATCTTACCCTTCCTTACTGTGAAGGGGAGCTGATTTCTTCTTTGCTTGACTCATAACATTTTCATTAATAAGGATGACAGGTTAAGATCCATATACATTTAAAGCTTCATGAAAAACAATGAAAAGCCATATATGGAGGAAACAAATAGGAAATGGGTAACAGATAACAATGTAGAAAAAAAAATCTGTGGAAAAGTTTTACATTCAATGTAAACGAAGAGCCTACACCCATCTACAAGGGATAGAACCACATGTCTATTGACCCTGTAGCTGGAGAATGAAACAAATATCAATTGCAGTTAATAAAGTTAGCAAGGGAGGTGACCCATCTCATTTTTTAAAAAGAACAATAAAGCAATTGTGAGCTCCCATTTCACATTTATTAGCAAAAATAAACAAAAATAATAAAACCCAAGTCTGGTGCAGCTCTCTGCAGACAGCGGTTCTCTCCTATTATCAGAGTCAATGTTAATATTCTGGAGGACAGACCATAAGAAAACCCATATATGAGTCCATCTTCAGGCTGTGTTTCACCTTCTGAGAAAGTCAAGCTTGTTATTCATGGGAGTGTTGCCTCCCTGGTGGCTCAGACTCTAAGTTGGGAAGATCCCCTGGGGGAGGGCATGGCAACCCACTCCAGTATTCTTACCTGGAGAATCCCATGGACAGGGAAGCCTGGCGGGCTACAGTCCATAGGGTCGCAAAGAGTCAGAGATGACTGAATGACTAACACTTTCACTTTTTTTTCACTGCTTGCAATAGTGAAGACCAAAATCCTTACAAACTGGCAAGAGGTTAAGTGACTGGAACCTTATCAATTCAAAGAAATATTATGAAACCATTGGCCACAAATTAAAAGTTATTGAGATACATGGGAAAAGCATATACAAACATTTTAAGAGCAAAGCACAGAACATAAGATCCACTGAGCATAGCAAATTTGAAATTAGATATATTTGCTGAAGTGGTGATGGCTGTGATGATAATAAGGACCAGCTTTCATTGACCCTTGATTCAGGCCATGACGTGTACATCATCTGCAGTGAGTATGCCTTCCAGAGCCACTGTGCAAGGTTAAATAACTTGCCCAAAGGGATAGGGTGAGCGTGGGGGTTTCCTCAGCTAAAAGCCTGGAGAATCATCCTCACAGGGAACCTGATCTTTGAACTCCCCCTCAGCCCTATGGCTTAGACCACATAGAATACCAGCCCTGCCCCACTCCTTTCATATATACAAGTCCCCAGCCCCCTTTCCCTAGAACTGTCTGTTATCTTTACTTTCCTGTAAACCAATTTTCCAGCAAAGCCATTTCCAAAAGATTGGGCTCCATGGCCTTCTCTTCTAACTCACTTTCACACAACCTCCTCTTTCCTGATATTTAGCACCAACCTTCTTTAAAATGATTCTAAAAGAGCTCTTTATAATCAGGCTCTCTGTCTGAACCAAACATCTCCTGGAAGGTCCTTGGCCTCCCTGCTTGCCTCTTGCATGCTTTAATCACATTCCAGCAGGCAGAATAGAAGTGCTTTTGAACGCATAGACAAGGTTTCCTCACAGGAATATCGTGTTTGAGGTCAGATGGCAAAGGAAGCATGAACTGGGAGGCAGCTGTCCCTTCAGGGTTTGGGGAGCTCCTGTCCTGCTGTGAAGCACATCTGGGCCTGACATGCAAGTGCGGGAAAGACTCCATCATGAAAGGGTTCAGACGACATCAGGGGTTGAAAAATGAAGGCCTTCTGCCTGTTTTATACAATCTGCGAGCTAAGACAGCTTTTATGTTTCTAAATGAAAGTGAAAGTGAAAGTTGCTTCATTGTGTCCTACTCTTTGCGACCCCATGGACTATACAGTCCATGGAATTCTCCAGGCCAGAATACTGGAGTAGGTGGCTGTTCCCTTCTCCAGGGGATCGTCCCACCCCAGGGACTGAACCCAGGTCTCCTGCATTGCAGGTGGATTCTTTACCAGCTGAGCTACCAGGCAAGTCCATGTTTTTAAATAGTTGGGGGGAAAAAAAGCAAAATGAACATATTTTTGTCTGTGACCTGAAGCTAACATGAAATTCAAATTCAGTATCCATAAGTAAAGCCTGATTGTGAACACGGCCACACTCTCTCTGGCCCCGTAAGGTTTACATGGCCCTCAAATCCTAGGATGTTTACTTTCTGTCCATTCACAGACCTTTGTCGACTCCCAGTCTATAGGAATGTGTGTTCTCCTTGAAGGCTGCCCCACACCCTGACCTGCCCGCTCAGCTTCTGCCTTGGTAGGGCAGAAGGAGGCTGAGAGCTTGTGCCCCTGGTCTTTCTCAATGGAAAGCACTCCCATTCTGTTTCTTTGGGACCTCATGATTCAAAAGACTTCCCATCCACATAACCATGGAGCTATATATGGCATTTTTTTTTCTTTTTCTTTTTACTTTTAGAATACAGGACAGCCCTTTATTATTTTTATTTTTAATATTTGTTTATTTGGCCGCCCTGGGTCTTCGCTGTGGCATATGGGGCTTCTCTAGTTGTGATGCACAGGCTTAGTTGCTCCATGGCCTGGTGGATTTCAGTTTCCCGGCTAGGGATTGAACCCCTGCATTGGAAGTCAGAATCTTAACCACTGGACCACCAGGGAAATCCTCTATATGACAGTTTTTCCCCTGTGACCTTTTTTTTTTTTTTTCATTCTAGGGTCATGGACAGGGAAGGCAATGGCACCCCACCCCCGTACTCTTGCCTGGAAAATCCAATGGACGGAGTAGCCTGGTGGGCTGCAGTCCATGGGGTCGCTAACAGTCGGACAGACTGAGCAACTTCACTTTCACTTTTCTCTTTCATGCATTGGAGAAGGAAATGGCAACCCATTCCAGTATTCTTGCCTGGAGAATCCCAGGGACGGGGGAGCCTAGTGGGCTGCCGTCTGTGGGGTCACACAGAGTCGGACATGACTGAAGTGACTTAGCAGCAGCAGGGTCATGGAATGAGTCCCAGCAGAGGAAAAATAATATCTGTGACCAAACAGCCACTTACCCATGGCCCAGAGAAGGGGCTTGGATGGAGAGGTGAAGGCTGTCCTCAGAGGGCTTAGATGTTGCCTTGTTGGTAGAAGCAGAATGATTCAAATGTTCCAGCCCAAGAGACACAAACTTGATGTCCAGGTGGAGTTGAAACATAACCATCAGTTTAAGCTAGCCCATTTTCTTCATCAGAATGGTGTCCAGATTTCCCCACTGGTCTTGATGTCAAAAGCTTCACCTCTGTGCACCAGTGCTGAATTGAATCTCAGAGACAGTTTTGGGTGAAACATTAAAAAATAGCTTTATAGCTTTGCCAGGCAAAGGGGGACACAGCTGACCTCCACCAGCGAAAACTCTTGTGTCCTCACTTGGAAGGATTTGATGAGGGCCTCCCTGGTGGCTGAGATGATAAAGAATCTGCCTGCAATGCAAGAGACCCGAGTTCAGTTCCTGGGTGGGGAGGATCCCCTGGAGAAGGGAATGGCTACCCACTTCAGTATTCTTTCCTGATTCCAGGGACACAGGAGCCTGGTGGGCTACAGTCCATGGGGTCACAAAGAGCCGTACATGACTGAGTGATGGACACTTTCACTAAGTTTACTTTTTTAGCAATAGTTCAAGTGTGGGGCTGCTGACAAGACTAGGATGTGTGCAGAGCACACTCATCTCCTTTCCTGATCTTGATGATCTTCTCTGGTCCCTTGAAACCTCGGTTCAGGTGGTTGCTTGGTTGCTCCTTTCTTGACTAGGAACTACTCAGATCTGCCCTTTGGAAGTCAGGGAAGGTCATGGATGCTGGAGTCTTGCCTACAAGATATGGAGGACAAAACGGCTTTTGTGCCCAGTAGCCCACACTAGAGGAGTGTCGCCCACACTAGAGGCCATTTTTTTTTTTTTTTTTACATTTAACCTCCTGTCTCCCAACCCTTTCCTTAGAACTCTCAACTTTTTCACTTAAAAAAAAAAAAAAGGCCTTGCTCTCAGTCCAAAGAGTTTATCTTACAAGGATGTCTTAGCAAGAGAATAGAGAAGCATCATGACTCATTGTACTTAAGTAGATATTGTGACAAGAAAGATGTTAACATCTTAATGAAAGCCCTGAGGGGAAATTTGCATAAAACAGTCTCTTTGTTGCTTAAAAAGAGCCACTGATGCCTTATTAAAAAAAATCAAAACCCAATTTGGTTAAATATTCAGTCTGGGAATGATTTGGAGTATTTTCCTTATCTCTTGGGTGACTTTTTTTTTTTTTCTTGACAGATTCACAGATGCTTAAGAGGCCCCATCTTCCCTCAGGGCACTGGCATGGGCACACTGTCTTAATTCTTCTGGAGCCCCATGCTTTCTGAAAGTTGGGAAGAACCAGAGGACAGAGACTTGGAACACTGAAAAAATAACAAGAAATCCCTGTGCTCAAGTCTCCCTGTATTTCCACTCTTATCCATTCATTCCTTCAACTCCATTAAAAAAAAATCTCAATTGGATTTAGAGTCTTCTCAAATTTATTTCTCATTTTGAAATTTGTCTGATATTTTAGAAAAGTTGTTTCTTGAACACCCCCAGTGACGGAGCTCACCATGTCTTGAGGCAGGATACGCTACTTTGTGCTAGAATCTGCCTCCCACTAACCTCTCCCAAGGTTTTAGCCCTTCCTGTGGGATTAATGAATAGCCGAATCGCCTCTTCTTTGTGGCAGCTCTTTGTACGTTTCTACAGTGATGTTCTGGTTTTCTTTTTCCCCAATCACACAGTAACATTAAAAAGTTCCACTGGGTCCCATCCCTCCAGCTGTTTCTGGTGGCATCACAGTGTCAATAGATGATTCACAAGAGAACATCTCCATCCCTGAAAGCCAGGTGGTTCTCTTTCTTATGCAGATACTCCTCCAAAAAGAAAGACCAAAGGAAAGGCAGGGGCCAGAAGAGTATCATCTTAGAGTTGGAGGGAAGTCGCCCCAGGGCAAAAGACCTCAGCTGCAATGGGATTTAAAAGAAGAGCTGAATTTATACTCTGCACCTTAACTGTTCAGAGATATGGCAAATTCTTGGGGGACTGGAAAAGGCATGATGGGAAGTTTTGGGGAGATGCTTGTATCCTCCTAGGAATTTTGCTGAATGCCAGGAGGTGAGGAGAGCAGAGCGTCCTTTCTATGGGACAGGGACATTTCGTCAATAAGGGATCACTGGAAAGGAAGAGGAGGGGGGAGGGTCCTGATCAAACCAAGTCAAGGTTACTAGCCTTTCCCAAGGTCAGGAGGTGGCTCAGAAGTGGGTGGTGGGTGAGCAGAGGCTTCCTTCCTCATTCATTCACCCAGCCACATCTACTCCTTCAATCCAGAGAAGTCCATTTATCAGTCCTACACATCCAGAATGTGTTTTTGTAGCAGCTCACCAGCAGCACGATTGGCAGCCTGACCACCTGTGGGCACCAGGAATCCTTGCTCTGTTACCTGCCTCCCCACACTGTCCCAGCCCTGTGCCCTGGCCTGTGGCTACAATCATTATTTTTTTCAGAGATGGGAGTGGGGACAAGAAGCAAACAGAAACAAATGGCCAGCCCTCCTGTGGCCCAGTTTCTGAGGCAGAACATCTATATATAGCCCTTCCAGGGCAGGTTTGCTGCAGGGGCAGTCAGAGGCCCTGGCCATCCCTGACCACAGAGGAGAGATGAACTCTCAGTGGAATATTCTGGACTCCCATTTTATTTCAAACCAATAGCCAATCTCAATGTGACTTTATGAATAAGGGAAAACCCTGTAAAATGATCCCTATGTTTTTCTCCCACTTCATAGCCCTGCCCCTCTCCTTGCTCACCATGTTGTGAAGAGAGTACCAGTCTGATGGCCAGAATTTATCCTTTACTTTTCCTTTCCTGCTTCCTCCTTTTTACTAAACGATCATCCAGGGACATGGACAGATACACTTTGACAACTGTGGGTCTAGTGGCCTAAAGAACTTCGAGACCTAGAAGGAACTTAGGGATCGTTTACTCAGTCCCTGTGCTTTCTCAAATGGAACACGAATGGAGGGTGTTGAGAGCAGAGCCTCTTAGATGTTAAGAAAGACCTAGGGCACTTCAATTTTTCGAGGATCCTTTTATATGAAAATAAAAGAAAAACAAAAGTTGTAAAAATTGTAGAATATCTCAACTGTTTGTTATATTTTATAAATTAGAGCTCTTTGTAGAAAAAAATCAATGCAATATAATTTAATAGTCAAAAAATCTAGAAAAATATGAATTCACAGTCATCCTGCACTACAAGCAGTGTTGTATGGTCACAAAGCAAGTCTAAGGTTGAATGGTGAGCGCCTTCTTCCTTCAGTTCCATCTGCATATCTTTAGGACTGTGTGCATAACTTTGAGAGAAGGTCAAAAGTCTAATATTAGGGCGTGGTCATTGTAGACGCCAACCAGCTCTCCTGTCCTCTTGTCTCTTCTGAGTGCTTCCAGAAACTACCTGGCCAATCTTGACCACCTCTTCTTCATCAGGTTAGGAGACTTAATTTTGTGTTTTTGGCTTTCTTTGATTAAATATATTACTAAAGGTCTGTCTGTTTAAAACACATTTAAAAAAAAAAACCACAAAAACGTTTATTTAATGCTGGAACCATCCATGAAGCAAACCTAGGGGTCAGAGTAAAGATCCTGGCCACAGCAACCTACTGGCTGGTGGTAGTCACCTCCGAGACGGTCCCCAATGATCCTCACCTCCTGCTGACCCTCCTACTTTGAGGACAGACTGTGCCACCAATGGGTACTATGGATGGGAGGAAGTGTGACTCCCAAAGCTGGGTTGGTGAAGACATCGTGACTTCTGTCTTGCTTGCTCTTGGAGTCCTCACCCCGATTGAAGCCAGCCCCTGTATTCCAAGAACACTCAAGTAGCCCATGGAAATGGAAGCTCAGTGGGGGATGACCTGAGGCCTCCTACCAAAAACTAGCATGCTGTGAGTGCACTATTTTGGAAGTGGATCCTCCAGCCCCAGTCAAGCCTGCAATTGACTGTAGCTCCACCTGACAGCTTTATAGCAATCTTGCAGGGCCTCCTAAGCAAAAACCATCGAGTGAAGCCACTTCCAGATTCTTGACATTAAAAAATTGTGTGTGAAAGTAAATATTTATGTTGTTGTAAGTCGCCAAGTTTGGGAGCAATTTGTTATGCAGCAATAAATGACTAATATCATCACTTTACATACCATACATAATAAATGACTATTGGGTCACCCAGGTTACTGCCTACAGTTATTCACCTCCTTCTGCTTGTCTGGTGTCGTGTCTGAAATTCTTGCACTTGAAAGTCATTCTCTTCTGGACATCAATTTTCAGGAGTGTCATCTTAAAAGGCAAAAACCTCTGAACATGTTTTTATCTTAACCCTTAAACTGCACTGAGCTAACCTCTGAATGAACATTAATTCGTAGTCTGAGAGGAAGGTGCTCCAGGGAGACAGGCCTTGTGAGTAAGGGATGGGAACAAACTTTTGCTGTTGATTAGAAAATAACTGAGTAGAGACTCAAGTCAGACAAACTGCTTGAGTTCTTGCTTCATATACAAGCTGTGTGGTTACAGGCAAGTTATGTGACCTCATGGGACTTAGTTTTCCCATCTGTCCAATGGGAATGATACAAGTATTTAATTCATAGTTTGCCCTGCCCTCATCCTTAATGAGGGCAAGCATTAATAAGACATCAAAAACATTTTATAATTCAGAAAGTTTATGTGAAAGTTAGCTTATTGAAGTATATTCTCTAAACAGAAAAGCCAGCTTCCCAAGATGGGCTCTTTTCTTGTTTGTTAAGTGCCTTTTTGGTGCCATAAATTATTAGGAGTGGGGACATACAAATGAATAAAATAGGTTTCCTGTCCTCAAGGGGTTCACAGTACTTGGAACTATAAATAAGAAAACAGGCAATAGCTGTAGAGTGTAAAAAGTGCTAAGCACAGGATAATTGATTCCTTTCTTCATCAAACATTCATTGAGTGCCTTTCCCCACAAGACAACGTGCTCGATGCTATTGATACAGAAACAGTGATTAGGGAGCCCACTGACAAGACTGCCAGGAGGCAGTGTTGTTGAGCTCGGATCGCTAAAGTCTGAGGAGGAGCGAGTCCAGAGAAATTTAAAGTTAGGGTACCACTGGTGGGGTGCATCAAGGCATGGAGGTGAGCACCAACATGGTGATTTGGGGCCGCTTTTCCCATGTCAGCACCCTGTGTAATGTCAACACCATTGTGAGAAATCACCCTGAAGGATGACTAGAAAGTGTGGGGACCCTGGCTGACCCAGAACACTGTATAACCGGTTTTCACTGGGTCAACAATGCACCTGATATCCCCAGTGGGAATGCCTGTCAATTTCCAATTGCCCAACAGTGTTATCTCAACCCAGTCCTCCTGGTCCTGCATGGTTAGGCACCCGTGTGCACTGTGAGTGACTTTGAGAATACCAACTAGCTTAAATATTAGCTCAACCAATAATTAGGTTAATTAAGATGATAATTAAAAAGATGGATTTATTGTGCCGGAAGTCATTTATGGTATGCCAAGACCAATGAAAATGAAAATTAACTGTCATTTGGGGTTCCCTGTATCCCTGACCTCACCCTTGGCTCAGACTATCCACCTTTGACTGTGCACCTTAAGGAAGCCCCTTTCCTTCATGGTCAGAGCTTACAGCTGCCAAGGCAAAGTAAAGACAGCAAGTGTCCCTCAGGGCCACAAGCCCACTGTCTGATACAGAGAAACATCTCATTGCCTTCAAATAAGCAAAGGAAAGATCATCTGATTTCATTTCCTCATCGAGATGGATGATTTCCAAGGGTTGCAACTGAACTAGATGCTTAAACCCATTTCCCGGCAGCATTGTTTCCCTGGGCTGATGTACCTGGCCCTCAGCGACAAGTGAGACGAGCTCAATATGAAAGGGCATTTAATTTGATTTCCAGGATGATTTATCCCCCAAAGGTACTGAATCCCCTAAGGAGATAAGATGGTCGTATTATTCACTGGGTAGAGTTATCCAGACATCTCGGAGTGCAAGATGGAGCAGAAACAAGTCATATAGATGGGTACTGGAGTCTGACATCTTTGCCCAAATAAGACTCATGTTTTGAAGGATTGCCCTTCTGGGCGAGGTAGCTGAGGATTCGGTGTCACTCCTGCTTGTGTCTTAGATGCCAGCCTCTTCCAGTTATCACACGCTGGCTGACATGCTGCGCTCTCAGCCATTTCTACTCAGGATAATAAAAGTAATAACTCTTCATGCTGATGGGGAAGAAAGAATGTTAGACTGTCTCTTTAGGTTGGTTCTTGTTGCAAGCTGCATGCGGCCCTTGCTGAACTCAGCCCAGCTCTGGGTCTCCATCTCAGGCTCAGAGCAGTTTGTCTCACACTTTTCTCTTTGTCAAAGTTCTCAGCTTTCTACCATCAGCCACTCTGCTCCTGGGGTTCTTCCCCTGCTGAGGTTTGTTGTAAAGGGCATCTCAGCTTTCTCCCTCCTTTTTGCCTCAAGGATGACCAATACCCAAGTCCCCTTTGCCCCAAACCATTTACTACAAATCCAGAGCTTTGGCCTTCGGTTTCCATTCTTGAGTGTATGACTCAACAAACCCCAGGATGGCTGGCTTTCCCATTACTAAATGATTCACTCACAAACAGCAGTCTCATAGCCTGTGAGGTTGAGATTTGTGCCTCTGCAAAAATCACACATTTCCACATGTCAGAGTTCCTTGGGTCTGCTGATAAATGGTAGGTTAGCTTCTTGGATACCAAGGATCTGCTGAATTAGTGTCATTGAGTCCCAAAGTGTAAATGGGAAATGAGAATTTAATTGGGGATGGCTACCATTATGGTTTGCCAGTGCAAAAGATAACTAGAATAAAGCGATATCAGTCCGGGGAACTTTCCCAAGTGCGTTTTCTGGCCTAGAAGTAATGCTTCAGCCTTCTTTGGCATCAGTAGTGTTTCAGGTCTTCTTGTTTCCATTTCCAGACTCTCATCACATTGCATGTCTGGGTGCATAGTTGCCATGTGGCTATTTTCTTTTATGGTGACTTTGAATGTGGACCTGGAGCTACTTGGGCTTCCCTGGTGGCTCAGATGGTAAAGAATATGCCTGCAATGAGGGAGACCCGTGTTCAGTCCCTGGGTCAGAAAGATCCCCTGGAAGGGGGCATGGCAGCCCACTCCATTATTCTTGCCTGGAGAATACCATGAACAGAGGGATCTGGCAGGCTATGGTCCATGGGGTCACAAACAGTTGGACATGACTGAGTGGTTAAAACAGCATCACTGGTGCTACTTACTTGGGAGGACCAATCACTGTCTATAGGAAGAAGAAGGAAATGATGATTATCAACTGAGAGATTTCTATCCAGAAACTGACTATGTTAGACCAAATACAGGGAGATCAGACAAAACGCTATAATAAAACCATAAGAGAGAGTGAAGGCTTGAAACAGGGGTGTAGTAGTGGGGTTGGAAAGGAGGGGATGGTTCAGAAAGGTACTTAGTAATCAAGTAATCAGAGCCTGGTGACTAATAAACTGGAAGAAGTAATTGAAGGAGATTTCAAAGTTTCAGAGGCAATTAAGTAAATATAGGAGACACAGGAGCTATAAGAAAAATGAAAGTGTGGTAGGGAAGCTTTAAGAGGCTTTAGATGTGGTAGGAACTGGAAGTTGAAAGAGTTCTGATTAATACTCTTTAGTTTCTGATATAAGTTTTATCTGGCCAATTTACTGAATTTCATTTTTAGTAGCTATAAAAGCTTTTCAGTTAATTTCTTTGGGTTTTTTAGATAAAGAATCATATTATCCTTGGGTAATTAAAATTTAGTGTCGGGTTAGTCAGCATTTATACTCAAATCTTTTTCTTACTGCACTGGCAAGCGCGTAAGAATGGGAGTTATTCTTATCAATCAAGTGTTGAATAAGAACATTCCTAATGAGACTGATACTGTTCTTGACTTGAGTGGGAAATCTTCAAAAGTTTACCAGTAAGTTTGATGTTTGGGTAGATTTCTGGTAGATATACTTCATATAACAAAGAAGTTTACTTACATTTCCACTTTCCAAAGAATATTTACATTAAAAAATGAGTGCGGAATATTATTAATGCCTTTTACTATCAGAATGACACGTGCTACTCCTTATTAATGCAATAATTTGCATTACTAAATTTCCATTTTCAGCCATCTTTGTGATTTAAAATAAAGCCAACATAATCATAATTGGCACTGTGTATGAATATAATGGGTTAAATATTTTATTATTTTATTTCATTAAAATTCTGTCAAAAGTCAAATTTATCTATAGTTTAAGATTTCCCTTTTTAATGCTACCATGTCTGCCATTAGTATCATAAGCATACTTGCTTTATGAAGGGAACTGGATGGCGTCACATCTCTTTACAGCCCTTAAAGCACTCAAATATTAAAGAAACCGTCTTTTGATTTAGTAGAATTCATCTTTAAATTGATCTGATTGTATTGATTTTCTCAGAAGGGAGATGTTTTTTTCAATTGCTTTAATTTTTATTTTTACTTTATTTTACTTTACAGTACTGTATTGGTTTTGGCATACATTGACATGAATCTGCCACAGGTGTACATTTTTTTTCAACAATATTTTTCTGTTTCTTCCATGACTACTGATCTAATCTTGGTTTACATTCTTTAAAAACAGCTTTTTTTAGTAGTTTATCTATTTTCTTAGCAAATAATATTTTGACCTATACTTTCAAATTTAGTGGTAAATGTTGTACATAATAAACTGTTATAATCTTTAGAATTTCCTAAATAGCTGCAGTCATATACTTAATCTCATTTATGTTTTCTTATCTTTCTTGACCATTATGTCAAAAGTTGTCTTTTTTTAAGGAACCAGAGTTTATTAGGTCTATTTTAAATAATTCATTATTTTTCAATTATCTTTATTAACTCCTTCCTTCTATTAAAAATTATTTTGCTCTTTTTGAGCTTCTAGCTCCTTCATTATTTAATTTGAATTAGATTTTTCATTTAACTTTTAGCCTTAGCTCAGCAGCCTATATTTAATTTTTAAATTTCTTTTTATGTTTTATTAACTCAAGTAAAATGTACATACACTGAAATTAAAAGATCTTTAGGGTACACTTTGATAGGTTTTGATAAATGCCTGCAGACATGTATATACAGGGAATTTCCAGGCTTCCAGTCAATTTCCACCATCCATTCCACCATTCACAACTACTGTTCTGATTTCTATTGCTTTACAATAACTTTTTCTGTTCTTAAACTTCATATAGTCAGCCAAGAGAATGTTTGAAGTTCCTTGATCAGGACTCGGTCCTACTCATTCTGAAACTTATTCTTTGGGCTCACAGATTTTCTTTCTAGGCCTTTGTTATAAACAGTACCATGTGTGTTTAGCTAGGTAGTTATCTTAGCCTGCTTCCTTTCAGTAGAATTTTAAGAATGCAAAGATCCTTCTTTTCATTTTGTATTATCTCTTTCTCCTTGAAGCTGGTAGTGTTTTTCTGTTGGTATAATTCTTTTGAAAGCTTTGTACACCTCCTGGGAATCTTATTGAGGCTAACTCCATTAGACAAAAGCTACTCCTACAAAAATTTTTTGGGATACACACTTGTCTATCTTGGAAATTTGCTAAGGGACAACACCTTTAAGTTTCCTAGAAGCCCTATTACTGTTAGGCATACTCTTGAAATTTTTAAAGAATCTTTTAAAACAGGGGTCCCCAACCTCTAGGCCATGAACTGACACCTCCTGTCACATCAGTGGCAGCTTTAGATTAGAAATAAAGTACACAATAAATGTAACGTGCTTGATTCATCCTGAAACCATCCCCTCCAACCCAGGGCAGTGGAAAACTATTCTTCCACAAAATCAGTCCCTGGTGCTAAAATGGTTGGGGACTGCTGTTTTTAAAAAATGGAATGCTATGCTGAGGTAACATCTTTGATATTTCTGAAGCTTTAACAAAGAATATTATAGCCATACCCTCAGCTCATCTTTAGATTCCTGGTAATGCCCTGAACTTGATCTGTGCTTAGGATCCATTTCTTAATTTTGACATCCTTTGTTGTCTAGAGAGGCTGAGAATTTTCAGAACCATAAATGACCAGTTTCTTCATGTATAACAGTCTTTTCTTTAGTATATCTTTCAGTTTTTATATTTCCTATCAACACTATAGACATTTTGCCTATAAACATCTCCAGCTAAATTATCCAATTCTTTGGGTATATATTTTTTGTTGTCCATATTACTGCAAATGACGGTATTGCTAAACTTTAGATCATAACAAAGATTCCCTTTCCTCCAGTTTGCAGTGCTCAGTGAACTATGTGAAATTGCCATGTGTATAGGTCAAAAAAAAAAAAAAAAAAAAGAAAGGTTGACTGTTGGAAATTTCATATAGTTGATCCAATAGCTAACTCATTTCAGTTAGATTTTCAAGTGGGAGGGGTTGCTGACAGTTGGCTTCTATTTAGTTGGCTTCTATTTAGTATGGTCTGGGCTTCCCTGGTGGCTCAGAGGTTAAAGCATCTGCCTCCA
This sequence comes from Oreotragus oreotragus, assembly GCA_006410675.1. Lineage (NCBI taxonomy): Eukaryota > Metazoa > Chordata > Mammalia > Artiodactyla > Bovidae > Oreotragus > Oreotragus oreotragus. The sequence continues at coordinate 120,546 of SJYX01003096.1, read as the reverse complement.
ATGCGGGAGACCCGGGTTCGATCCCTGGGTCGGGAAGATCCCTGGAGAAGGAAATGGCAATCCACTCCAGTATTCTTGCCTGGAGAATACCATGGACGGAGAAGCCTAGTAGGTTACAGTCCACGGGGTCGCAAAGAGTCGGACACGACTGAGCGACTTTACCTACCTACCTACCTACCTACCTAGTATGGTCTCAACCTTGCCTGCAAACTGGAGTCACCATGGGGAGATTTTAAAAAATCATGACACTCAGGTTGCTCCTTAGAGCAATTAGATGAGACCCACTGGAAGTTTAACTCAGGTTTCAAAAGCGCCACTGATGATTCCAATTTGTGGCCAAGTTTGAGAATCATGGCTTTAGGGTATGAATGTAGCTAGTTTTCTGGGAGAGGGCTATCTAAATGTCACTGTAGCCTTAAATTATCTGGGACAGTACCCCAGTACTCCAGCCCTACTGGCAGTTAAAACTTTAATGTTAGAACTCCCATTTTAGAGAGCAGTATTTAAAAGTCAACTGAGATAAACTCCAGAATAAGTTGTTCTGAAAGTGAGAAATTAGAACAGCTGTTCCATCACTCAGTGATTGATTAATTTCCCTTACTTTATCCTCTGGTGCCTGTGATTCTGAGGGTTCTCTGGAGGACTAGTGGAAAATTCATTTTTTTAAACTTTCCTTTTTTCACCTGTTGGATCTGTGACTTCTTCTGTTTCATGGGCTTTGTTGTCAATTTTTTTCCATTTTACTTTTCAGAAGATTCTTCTGGTGTGGGCTACTAGCTGGCTTCTCTCTTGACTTTGCAGTGCTGCTATGGATTTATTTCTCTATTTCTTTTGTCATTACGTGATTATGGAAGAGAAGGGAGGCAGTGTTCTGTGTTCAGTCAATTAACACTTACTGAGCACTTACTATGTGCTGTCTTCTTTTCTCAGAGCCCTATATCTATCAGATCATTTAGCTTAATTTGTGAGGAAAGATGTTGTTATTTGTATTCTCAGCATTCTCCAGAGAAACAGAGCCAATAGAGAAAAGATTTATTGTAAAGCATTGGCTCCAAAAAAAAAAAAAAAAAGAATTGGCTCAAAGGACTATGGGGACTGACAAGTCCCAAGATTTGCCATTGGTGAGCTGGAGACGCAGCAGGATGACCCAGAACTGACGGTATAGTTCTAGCCCAAGTATAAAGGCCCATACTAAGAGAGCCAAATAGCATAAGTTCCAGTCCAAAAGCCAGCAGGCTTGAGACCAGGAAGAGCCAATGTTTCCATCTGAGTTTTAAGGCAAGTAAAAGTAATGTTCCAGTTCAGAGGCAGGAGGAGGAGGCAGGAGGCATTCTCTCTTACTCAGGGACAAGTCAGCCCTTTTATTCTACTCAGGCCTTCAGCCAATTGGATGGATGCTTAGTCTCTCACTACTGTCTTGACTTTTTGAGACAGTATGATCTACTCTCATAGACTGTAGCCCGCCAGGCTTCCCTGTTCTTGGGGTTCTCCAGGCAAGAATACTGGAGTGAATAGCCATTCTCTTCTCAAGGGAATCTTCCTGACCCAGGAATCGAACCTGGGTCTCCTGCACTGCTTGTGGATTATTTACCATCTGAGCCACCAGGGAACGAGGCCCACCTAACATTAAGGAGGGCCATTTGGTTTAGTCAGTCTACCAATTCAAATATTCAATTCAGTTCAATCACTCAGTTGTGTCTAACTCTTTGCAACCTCATGGACTGTCGCACACCAGGCTTCACTGTCCATTGCCAACTCCCAGAGCTTGCTCAAATTCATGTCCATCGAGTCAATGGTACCATCCAACCATCTCATCCTCTGCCATCCCCTTCTCCTCCTGACTTCAGTCTTTCCCAGCATCAGGGTCTTTTCCAATGAGTCAGTTCTTTGCATCAGGTGGCCAAAGTATTGGAGTTTCAGCTTCAGCATTAGTCCTTCCAATGAATATTCAGGACTGATTTCCTTCAGGACTGACTGGTTTGATCTCCTTGCTGTCCAAGGGACTCTGAAGAGTCTTCTTCAACACCACAGTTCAAAAGCATGAATTCTTTGGTACTCACCTTTTTTTTTATAGTTCAACTCTCACATCCATACATGACTCCTGGAAAAACCATAGCTTTGACTAGATGGACCTTTGTTGGCAAAGTAATGTCACTGATTTTTAATATGCCGTCTACGTTGATCATAGCTTTTCTTCCAAGGAGCAAGCATCTATTAATTTCACGGCTGCAGTCTATTAATTTCATCTGTGATTTTGGATTTTGGAGCCCAAGAAAATAAGTGAAGTCGCTCAGTCATGTCCGACTCTTTGCGACCCCATGGACTGTAGCTTACCAGGGTCCTCTGTCCATGGGATTTTCCAGGCAAGAGTACTGGAGTGGGGTGCCATTTCCTTTTCCAGGGGATCTTCCCAACCCAGGGATTGAACACTGGGTCTCCTGTATTGCGGGCAGACGCTTTACTATCTGAGCCACCAGGGAAGAAAATAAAGTCTGTCACTATTTCCACTGTTTCTCCAACTATTTGGGGAAATAATCCCCCATAATTCAATAATTCCCCATAATTCAAATGTTAATCCTGCTCAAAAATACACTCACAGAAACACACAGAATAGTATTAGACCATAGAGCTGGGCACCCTGTTGCCCAGGCATGTAGACACATAGAATTAGCCAAGGCACATGAGGAGTTAATTAACTTAACTCAAGCTTATGCAGCTACTGAGTGATGGAGTTGAGATTCAAACCCAGTTATTCTGGCTCAGAGTACATGTTCTTAACTGCTACACAGATTACTCCTCTAATCGTAGAGCTTAGTTTTATGTGCATTGTGAGGCAGGCTAGGGTAGAGCAGGGAACTTGGAAAGATGTTGAATGTTTGGAATAACTGCTCTAAGTAAGGAGACAGAGAAAGTTCACTAGGGAAATGGAAAAGATTGCTCTCCACACTGAGAGCACAGGAGAGGCTGGAGAGCTGGGGTTGGTAGTGCAATGGAGCTTTCCACACCAGAGCTTTCAAGGCTGGCCATATTTCTAGAATGTTATGGGACCAGTCTCCCTAGTGGCTCTTTTCTTTGTGGTCCCTTAAAATAGAACTACAGAGCCTTTATGCTTTACGGGTTCTGTTGCCAATACTTAAGAGGTTGGAGTTATTAAAAAAAACACACACACACACACCAAAACTGTAAGAATATAAAGATTCTGGAAACTTACAGCATTCTTTTTTTTTTTTTTTAAAGTTGTAGGAAATAATTTATTAAATATTTATGAAATATTGAACCATCATATCAATACCAAAGGAGTTTAATGAGAGAAATTATGTCCTTATCTTAAATCTCATGATGTACTGTGCATATAAGTTAAATAAGCAGGGTGACAATATACAACCTTGACGTACGCCTTTTCCTATTTGGAACCAGTCTGCTGTTCCATGTCCAGTTCTAACTGTTGCTTCCTGACCTGCATACAGATTTCTCAAGAGGTAGGTCAGGTGGTCTGGTATTTGCATCTCTTTCAGAATTTTCCACAGTTTATTGTGATCCACACAGTCAAAGGCTTTGGCACAGTCAATAAAGCAGAAGTAGATGTTTTTCTGGAACTCTCTTGCTTTTTCCATGATCCAGCGGATGTTGGCAATTTGATCTCTGGTTCCTCTGCCTTTTCTAAAGCCAGCTTGAACATCNAGAATTTTCCACAGTTTATTGTGATCCACACAGTCAAAGGCTTTGGCACAGTCAATAAAGCAGAAGTAGATGTTTTTCTGGAACTCTCTTGCTTTTTCCATGATCCAGCAGATGTTGGCAATTTGATGTCTGGTTCCTCTACCTTTTCTAAAACCAGCTTGAACATCAGGGAGTTCACGGTTCACATATTGTTGAAGCCTGGCTTGGAGAATTTTGAGCATTACTTTACTAACGTGTGAGATGAGTGCAATTGTAGCACCTCTCAAATCACTTCAGTTGGCAGTCTCTCCTCCTGTCCCCCCAGCTTAACTTAACTAACTACTTTCATTTTTAAAAACCTCCTCTCCGGTGGAAATCCCTTTCGGGATTACTAATTACTAATGCTATAAACAGGGAGTACTGGGAAGACTATTCATCATCCACTCACAGGTCAAAGCCAGCCAGGTAGGTGGCTGGGCCAAGGCGGGCACTGCCCCCGGAGGAAGTGACACCCAGGCCCCCGGACCTGCCGCCTGCTCCCTGGAAGGCTCCCTTTGGGAGGCTGCCAAGAGCCTGGAGCCTGGCCAAGTCAGGGGTAACGGCTCAGACCGCTTGGAGTCTCCCCTTCAAGTTCAAATGATAGACAAGGTCTCAGTCAAAAAAGTCTGTGTGTCAGGGACAGCATTCAGGTGTCCACAAGAAACAAAACTTGGGTCAGCAGGAGGCCTGGGCCACCAGAGGTGCACGTGGGGCTTTGAGCATCAGCAAAATGTTCCTATAAAGATGCTAGTCCACTTGGGGTCACCGGGACAACAATATTCAAAGTACTGATGCAAGATTAAAATAAGCCAAACACGCTCCCTCCCTCTCAAGAGCCAGGTCTTAAGTTGACCTCCAGACATAATGGCACTCAGGACTACTCAGATGGTGCAGTTGGGAAGAATCCACCTGCCAGTGCAGGGGTCACAGGAAATGTGGGTGTCATCCCTGGGTCAGGAAGATCTCCTGGAGGAGGAAATAGCAACCCACTCCAGTATTCTTGCCTGGAGGATCCCATGGACAGAGGAGCCTGGGGGTTGCAAAGAGTTGGACACAACTGAGCAAATAAGCATGCATGCACAGAGTCACTCAAGTTTCTCAGAGGTCTTTGCAAAGGGGCACCAACAACCACCCCGGCAAAGGCAAAGGCAGAGGCAACGGATGGAGATACTGGAAGCTGGGCTCCCAGGGCATGTGAGCAAGGNGGGGTTGCAAAGAGTTGGACACAACTGAGCAAATAAGCATGCATGCACAGAGTCACTCAAGTTTCTCAGAGGTCTTTGCAAAGGGGCACCAACAACCACCCCGGCAAAGGCAAAGGCAGAGGCAACGGATGGAGATACTGGAAGCTGGGCTCCCAGGGCATGTGAGCAAGGATGCGCTGGCTCACAGAGCTCTGTGGTACCCAGTCCCTGGTTCTTCTCCCCAAAAGGAGACATGGCCTGGGGCACACATATAGACTCCCCAGAAAGGCAACTCCGCCTCTGGAAGGCTATCAATCAGGAGGCGAAAACGACCCAATCCCTCTTTCTTCTACCCCATCCTCTAAGACCCTGACTGTGGTACCCGCTACCGCCTGTCTAAGATCCAAGCCTGTAGGAAGAGGAGGGGGAAAAGAGAAACAAGGGAAAACCCTCTCTTTTTAAGAAAGTACTAAATGAAAGAACTGAAGGGACTTCCCTGGTGGCCCTGGCTCCCTCTGCAGGGGGGCCCCGGTTCCATCCCTGATTGGGGAAATATTAATACCTCCTACATGCCACAACCAAGAGTTTGCATGCCACAATTGAAAAAAAAAAAAAAAAATCACATACCACAGCTAAGACCTGGTGCAGTTAAATAAATAAATAAATATTTTTTAGTTTTTTTAAAAAAAAGGAACTGGAGCTCAGCTTCTTCACAATCCTCAGCACATAAGGGCCCCGGATGACCACCGGGGCAGAAAGCTGGCCAGTGAATGAGGCAACAGAGAACCACTCAAAGCCTGAGGAACAGGAGCTCTTAACATGTATGTGACTCCATTCTCGAGTACACACAGAAACCAAAGGTGCCCCACAGCATGCAAACTCAGTGGTAGTGGAAAACAATATTCTCTGTGTATGTTTGTGCACGGATCTACAAATCGAGAGAAAATACTGGTAAAAGAGCTCTGTACAATTACTTGCAATGATAAGTATGCTTTAAAACGCTCAAAAAAGTCATATAAGCTCATTCATAATCTCAGTCCTCCTGAGACTCTCTTGCGCTTTCGAGGAGTCAACCCAAGATGACAGCCACTTCGGGAGAATTCTATAAATCCAATCTCTCGCCCCATGGCTCTTCCCTTCTTTAAGAGACAGTACATACAAAAGACTTCCTTCTGCAGTTTTGACTGCATGGAGGGCTAGGGGTTTGGACAAAAGCAGACACCGCCCCTCCCAAAGAAAAGAAAGACTCACTTTTCCCAGGAAATGAGGACTTTCCCTCATCTTGACTTCACATTCCAAGATGTCTGGCTCTAGATTAGTGATCACATCATCATGATTATCTGGGTCATGAAGATCTTTTTTGTACAGTTCTTCTGTGTATTCTTGCCACCTCTTCTTAATATCTTCTGCTTCTGTTAGGTCCAGACCATTTCTGTCCTTTATCGAGCCCATCTTTGCATGAAATGTTCCCTTGGTATCTGTAATTTTCTTGAAGAGATCTCTGCTGCTGCTGCTAAGTCACTTCAGTCATGTCCGACTCTGTGTGACCCCATAGACGGCAGCCCACCAGGCTGCCCCGTCCCTGGGATTCTCCAGGCAAGAACACTGGAGTGGGTTGCCATTTCCTTCTCCAACTTACAGCATTCTTCAGGCAATTATCCTGTTTTTGCCTTTTCTCTTGTGTTAGTAACTGGAAGGCCAGATAATTCTCTGCTCTAATTTTCTGTGTATGAAGGCGGACCTCATCAAACCTTCTCTCTCCTTCAGTCCACTGAATTTTTACACCGGCAATTTAAAAATGTCAGAGGTATATTTTTTCCAGACAAAAGTTTGCTCAGTATCCTAATACATAAAATATACAATAGCAGCATTTTATGGGTATAAACTTAGTTAATAAATTCATACTTATACCTTTTTTTAATTATTACAAAGTCAGTCAAAAAGGACATCAAATCTATTTTGATGAACACAGAATTTGAAAATAATGATAGTGGTTGATGTTTGCAGTGTTCTACAAGACTCAATGTCCAATTGATTTCTGTAATCCATTTTGGATATACAGTATCAAGAAAATCCTGATTCAAACAGACAAGTAGCTTACCTTGCAATCTCAAGATTCTCTTCAATCAAACTGATCCAAAAGCATTAGGGAGGATTTGTAGGACTTTTTTGTTTCAAAGTTAAATCACCAACAGCTAACAACAAACTCAATTCCTTATTGTCAATATAAAAATCATTCAGTAGATATCCACATTTAACAATAAATGCTTAGTCTATAAATTTTATGACAGTAATGAGACAAAAAGTGTTCTGATTTTACTTGTTATTGCATATTAATTATGACTCAGGACAGGTTGAATAAATGTGTCTGAACCTTGTTCATAGCTATATAAAGAGCTCAGAGAAGAACCAACCCCCTAGCAGACATAAATATCAATGTTTGTTGAATGAATGAATGACCAAACTGAGCTTGCTTGATCTCTCACAGAGTGCTGGATTATAGATACATTTTTATTTTCACTTTTTGATTTTTTACTTGTGTATATTTGAGTTTTAAAAAGATCAGTACAGAGCTACAGCCATCGTAATCAATGACTCATTGACAAGTCCTTCAAATATATCCCCAGGTTTCTCAGTAGACATTTTTCTCCAAGATCTGCATGAAAACAAGTTAATGTGACAGAACAAAGTTAACCCATTGGTTGGTTGTTCCTCACTATCAAAGTTAGCACAGAGCACATTTGAGATTGTGTTGAGTGTTATTAGCGGCTTCCCTCATAGCTCAGTTGGTAAAGAATCCGCCTGCAGTGTGGGAGACTTGGGTTCAATCCCTAGGTTGGGAAGATCCCCTGAAGAAGGGAAAGGCCACCCACTCCAGCATTCTGGCCTGGAGTATTCCATGGATTGTACAGTCCATGGGGTTGCAAAGAGTTGGACACAACTGAGCGACTTTCACTGAGTCTTACTAGAGTTAAAAAAATTCATATTATAAATTTGAATCAGAACATTCATGGAACCCAAAATATGTCATTTAACTCAGGATGCCCTTGGGTTCTAAGGAGTACAGGTGGAAACCCCCCTGAAATGTGTGCAGGCCACTTGTTCCACAAAGACCCCTCTCTTCCAGCGTGCACAGCTCTGAAGCCAGTGAGGGCACACAAAGGGTAGTCATGAATAACCATTCTATTGCCCCCACCTTGATTTGAAGAAGTTGCCCTTAGCTATACTGAAAACATTACCGTTTCATGACTGAATTTTTAAAATCCCTAAGTGCCAGGCACTGCTTCAATAACTTTACATTTATTTAATCACTCATTTAGGTCTTCTGTGCTGGCTGAGTGGTAAAGAATTTGCCTGTAATACAGGAGCCACAGTATCCCCAATACTCAGGATCACAATATGATACTCAGGTTGGGAAGATCCCTTGGGGAAGGAGATGGCAACCCACTCCAGTATTCTTACCTGGAGAGTCCTATGGATGGAGAAGCCTGGTGGGCTATAGTCCATGGGGTTGCAAAGAGTCTGACAAGACTGAAGCGACTTAGCACGCATGCAGTTACTCATTTAGTTCTTGAAACAACTTTGTTTAACAAGTATTACCATTATTATTCCGTTTTAGAGCTGAAGGGGCAAAGATAGAGAAGACACATAGCTGGGGAGCGACAGAGCAGGGATTTACCCTGTAGTCTACTCCTGTAGACTACCTCCAAAGCCTGTCCATAGAACCATGAGTCCACACTGACAGATGATGGGGCTTCCTGGAGGCAACTTGTTGGGCTCAAGACAAGAAATCTGTGGTTAAGACACTGTGCTTCCAATGCCAGAGGCACTGGGTCCATCCCGAGTGGGAGTACTAAGATCTCATATGCCATGTGCCATGGCCNTACCTCCAAAGCCTGTCCATAGAACCATGAGTCCACACTGACAGATGATGGGGCTTCCTGGAGGCAACTTGTTGGGCTCAAGACAAGAAATCTGTGGTTAAGACACTGTGCTTCCAATGCCAGAGGCATTGGATCCATCCCGAGTGGGAGTACTAAGATCTCATATGCCATGTGCCATGGCCAAAAAAAAAAAAAGAAAAAAAAACAACAACAACAAAAGAGAAGAAATTTGCAGCATCACATTCACTTTTACATTATTTCCTTATTTTGACTTCAGTAATAATAATCATGACAAGAATGCTTTCAAATATATCTGGTCTTAAATGCTTATAAATATATTTATGATGTTGGATAAATTCAGGGCTGTGTATGCTATTTCAGGACAATCAAATCTAAAAATTGATGAAGATGGCCAGAACGTCAATCTCAAATGCCAGCTCTAATGAGATGTTATTTAAAAATTCTTCAAAGGTATCCTATTTGCTTGAAGGAAGTATTCATATTAAAGATTTTATTTAAGGCAGAAATTAAATACAAACTAAATACACTATTGTGAGAGAGTAGATGTGATGACTGTGTTCTTATGACAATTTTTTGGGTTTTTTTTTAGGATACATCTATACTTTTTTTTTATTATTATAAAACCATTCTTTTGGCATCAACAGGTTACAGTGAGAGCAAACTACTGTGAATGTGGCATCGCGGCTCTAATGTGAGAATTGCATTCCTTGCTTTCTGAACCAGAATTCGTTACCACATATTCTTCATATACAAGTTACCTGCAATCATTAATGCTGCAAATTCTGACATGAATACCACTGAGGAAGGGGTTAATGCTAAGGGATTGGAGACAACGATGGTTTTTTATTTGGCTGTGTGGGGCCTTAGTTACAGCATGTGGGATCTATTTCCCTGACTACGGATCGAACCTGGGCCCTTTGCATTGAGAGCCTGGAGTCCTAACCATTGGACCACTAGGGAGGTCCAACAACTGTTTTGATGTAAACTGTTTGGAAACCTTTGTTCATGTGGTGTGGCTTGAAACAATCTGGTCTTCTGGTGGCAGGAAGGTAAACCTGAGCATTGAGTCTCACTATGCCACTTGTAAAATGATTTCAGGATGTGATTTCATTATTTTTAAGGTTATGGATTAACACAGGATTTAGAAGTAATGTGGACATTTGGGGGAAATACTGGGAATAAACATCCAGGGACAGCTCCACACCTAGATATCCTAAGATTCCGGTTTGAGAAGCATGTAGTTCATACTGTCCCCTTGAGTGTTAGCTTTCTGAATGATGGACTGAACCAAGCTCAATGGAAAGAGATGAGAAAAAGCTTTTGTATCTATATACTCTACCTCTGTCTCCTTTAGCGGGAGAGCAGCAACACCGAGTTTCACCCCTGGATAAGGAAGCCAGGAGGAGTGCTGTGTGAGTCAGACAGGAGCTGGGAGATGAAGGCTGGCTGCATCTCCAGGGCACATCTAATGGACCCAAATGTCAAAGGATATCATTTGCTCTGCAGCTGCATAGACGAGAGGGGTATCTTCACTCACCACCCCCAAATCAAAGAACAGATGGAGTTTTGACTTGAAGAGGCAGCATAGAGGCATCTGAACTTTATTGTATTTGCTTTTTTAAAATTAACATTTTTCTTAACTGAGCTGGAAATGGTACTTCTGTTTGATTGCCTGGGAGGCCCTAATTAACGTGCACTCAGCACCGCACATTCCTCTGTGGCATCTCTGGTTAAAGTTAGCTGTTGTTTATACCACCCTAACCCAGTGGCTTGCTCACACCTGAGAAGTGCCCTCGGCTTCCTCAGCCTAAGGTCGGGTGCACCACTCTGAAGGCCCTGGAAGCAGAACTGAGCCAGAATGCAAGAAAAAGCCCACAGCTCCCTCCCTACCTCTTCCAGCTCCCAGGAGCCTCCTAGTTGCCACTGAAGTCTGGTCCCTGGGTCCATAGATCTTCTGGCTTCAGGACTGCACGCCCCATGCCTGGCTTCTTGCCTCTGCCATCCTGTCCCGTCGCAGCTCTTCAATTTCACACCTTCCTGCCTCTGGCAGAAAACCGCCGCTGCTGCCTCTCTCTGCTTTCCTAAAGCACTTCTTCCATGCCTTTGGCTACACTATCCCTCTGCTGGAACATTCCTTCCCCCTCTTTCTATTTGACCAACACGGCTTGAAGAAGCCTATCTAGGGTCTCTCCTTCCCACTCCAAGGCTGCGCTGGGTGTCTCTATTCCATGTTCTTGGAATCCCACATTCTGTTATGATCATCTTCTTAGATGGCTATCCCTCAGCATCCAGCACAGTGCCTGGCATGTAGTAGTAAGTACCTGATATGTGTCTGTTGAATGAGTAAATGAACGAATAAATAAAAAGCTGTCTTGATCTAAGAGGCCTCACCTCCTTCCTGGCCATATCTAGATCTCTCAAGCCAGGTATGGAGAATCCACCTCGTTCTGGTCTATTTCATCATCTCCTCTCTATCAAGCACTCCGGTCCATTACACAGACCTACCCTCACAGGAAATATCCTGATCTATTCACCTTTGCTCTCCTATAACTAAATACATTTGAATAATGATAACGATGTTGATGAAAACAACCACAAAAATAACAATCCCACCCATTTATGTAGCACTACATATTTTAGATAGTTTTAATGTGAATTATCTTATTTAATGTTATAGGTTTTTAAATGCCTATTTAATTTAAATAGGTGGGAAGTCATTATTCTGCTTCATGGATCAGGAATCATTTGAGGTCCAGGAAGGTTAAAGTGAGTATTCCAGTTAATATTGGAAGCCATGTTTTACGGTTCCTTATTTTGGTTTTATTTCTTTTTTTTTTTCCCTTCTTTTTTCATTGTTTAAAAAATTATTTATGTTTAACTGGCAGATAATTGCTTTACAGTTTTTGTGTTGGTTTCTTCTGTTCCACAAAACAGCAGAAACGTGTACAATGTGAATAAGCTATAAGCAAAGGAATCACACCACGCTGATGAATTGGAGATAGGGTTTTAGCATTCTGTCACCTAAAATGTGGGGTTTCCCTGGTGGCCCAAATGGTAACGAATCTGCATATAAGGCAGGAGACCTGGGTTTCTTGGGTCAGGAAGATTCCCTGGAGAAGGGAATGGCCACCCACTCTAGTATTCCTACCTGGAGAACTCCATGGACAGAGGAGCTTGGCGGACTACAGTCCATGTGGTAGCAAAGAGTTGTGGATTACTTATTTGGGTCATTTCTATGAAAGTAATTGCTGACTTTTTCAAGTACAAAGACTACTTTAAAAATTACATATGCATATATTTATTCTCTTTTTCAAATTATTTTCCCATTTGGGTTATTACAGAATATTGAGCGGCCTTCCCTGTGCTATAGAATAGGCCCTGGTTGATTATTTATGTTAAATATAGCAGTGTGTACATGTCAATCCCAAACTCCCAATCTATTCCTCCCCCTGATATGTCTCTCCTGCTAAGTTTGTTTTCTAAGTCTGTGAATTTGTTTCTGTTTTGTAAACAAGTTTATTTGTACCATATTTTCATATGATATTTGTCTTTCTCTCTCTGACTTTACTTAGTGTGATAATCTCTAGATTCATCCGTGTTGCTGCAAATGGCATTATATCATTCTTTTTAATGGTCAAGTAATATTCCTTATATGCTTCACATCTTATAAAGATCACTTTTATCAGCTTAAAAGATATTTATAATGGAAAATTTGGCACAAAACAAAGTAGAAAGAAAAATATAAGGAAATCCTATGTATCCATTACCTAGCTTGCTAACATTTACTAAGCTGGTTTCATCTATCTACCTGTCCTCTTTAATTTTTTAACATAATTAAACACCAAAACCATTATTCCAACTAACAAAATTAATAATAACCCAATAATATAACTAGTGCCTAGGCTGTGTTCAAATATCCCTAGTTACCTCAAAGATTTTCTTTTCTGTTTGTTTCAGAATCCAATCAAGAGTCATACATTGCATTTGATTGATACTTCTTTAAAACTGTAACATCTCTCCCACTTATGTTTTTATTATGTTATTTATTTGTTGAGAACACCAGATGATTTCTCTACTAGATATGCTAAAAGAGGAGAGAAAGTAGTATTATATCAAATGCTCAATTAAAGCCATGAAAGGCAGATAGAAAGTGGAAGAGAAAAATACAAAGAAAAAAATCCAACAAAGGCAACAAGTAGAAAATGGTAAAAACATGGTAGTTATATTAATAATCACTTTGAACATCAGTCGTCTAAATGCACAACTGAAAATCAGAAATTGTTAGAGTGGATCAAAAAGCAAGATCCCACTACATATTGTGTATAAGAAATCCACTTTATATATAATGACATATACAGATTAAAAGTAAACAGATGAAGGGACTTCCCTGGTGGTTAAGTGGTTAAGAACCTGCCTTCCAATGCAGGGGATGCAAGTTCGAATCCTGGTTGGGGAACTAAGATCCCGCATGCTGCGGGGCAACTAAGCCCACATATGGCAATGGAGACGCCTTTGAACTGCAACTGAGACACAATGCAGCCAAATGAATAAATATTTAAAGAAAAGCAAATGGATGAAGAAAGATATATTATGCTAACATGGGTTTCTGGGGTAGAAAAAAAAAAATGTCAGGAAATAACTAGAACAGCAGCAAAACTCTGAAGGGTTGACCCCTGGATTTATCTCTCTCGAATAAAGACCACTGAAAGACTGCCCCACCTGAGGGCTTTACACTTTTCTGACAATCTTCAGAAAGGAGGAGACAGCATCAACCAATGTTTGGATCAAGTAAACAGCAGCCTACAGTGTTCCTGCAAACTTCCACCCAACATCCACAGAACAAAATCTAGATTTCCAGAGCCACACGTGATCAGGTTTTAATTTGTATTTCTTATTATTATTTTTTCCTTAGCACCTTATTCTTTCCTCTTAACTAATTAAAAAATCTGCTCACAGTTACTTGTTAACCCTTAACTGTGATGCTCATAAGGCCCTGTCTTCATACTGCTCTTTGCATTTTATAGTCTAGTATCTGGCTCAAGATTTGCCAAAATATACAATAAAACCAACAGTTGACTTTATACTCATTTTTCTTTGGTTACCATCCATCTTTCTTCAGCACCAGCCCTTTGTAATGAATCACTTTGTTTCCTCAATCATTTTTTGACATTTTAGATGGCAAACATCAAAAATGGCCAAAGAGCTAAAAATCTAAGACTTGCTGTTATATCATACCTTGGAAGGAAATTTCCTATTTCCATGGAAACAAGACCTGGGAACTTTTTATGGGAACTGGCCTATGTAACTGAATGTTCCCAGAAACAGACATTGGAAACGGACTATGAAACATATGGGCCAGGATACCATAAGCATTTGGGAGCTGCCTTACATTTGTAGACCCTTCCAGAAAGGCTCATGACTTAAGCCCAGTTTCTTGCTTTTCTGTTTCAAATCAACCTAATGATCTCTTTTCTATAAATCTCACTGGCTCATGCCAAATCACTCTTGTCAAGTACTACCAAAACAAGATTCAATAATTTCATAGAGATATTTTGGCTGATTTCTGATCATTGGGAGGCTCCCAATAGATAGGACTAGATTTGTGAGCAAAAAGCCTACAACTCACAAACCAGATGGGGATTTGTTATCCTGAAAAACTGTTGCCTGCCTTCCAATAGTCTCCAATATCACCCAGAATTTGCATCTGCCCATCCATTTTCCTACTTGGAAAGAGAAACATTTAGATAACTCAAAAAACTAAGCCTTGGTTCGATAGCCCAAATCGTAATCATTAAGGAAAATTCTGAACTATTTCCTTTTTTTCTTCCAGCCTCCTTATTTCATGTCTTAAATAAAGGCCCTCAAATTCTGGAAATTCATTCATTTCCATCAAAAGACCCAACAGGTGACCAGCAAGCAAAAAGCAGTGCATCAGTTTTCCATCGCCACCACCGTTACAAATCGCCACTCATTCAATGGGTCAAAACAAGCCAACTTTATCATGTCACTACTATGTAGGTCAGAGGCCTGGACTGCTCTGATTGTTTCTCCTGCTCAGTTTTCAAAAGGCTGAAATCAAGGTATTGGCTGTCTGGACTCTTATTGTGAGGCTTTGGGAAGAACCAGCTTCTAAGAACATTCAAATTGTTGCCAAAATCGAATTCCTTATAGCTATAAAACAGAAGGTCCTGCTTTCTTTCTAACTGTCCCTAGAGACTACCCTGAGCTCCTATGGGCCTCTCTTCGGTCCTTGCACATGGGGCCCTACATTTCAGAGCCTACATAGGCATGTCAAACCCTTCTCACATTTGTAATCTTTCTTACTTTGCCTGCTGCCGCATCTCTTCTGCTTCCAGCTGGAGAGAGTTTTTAGCTTTTTAGGGCTCTTGTGATTAGACCAGGCCCACTAGATAATCCCTGATAATCTATGGTTGCAAAGTTTCCCTTGCCACATGATGTAACATACAAGTTCCAGGAATTAGAGTATGGGATGCATTGGAAAGCCATTATTCTGCCTACCAGAAACAGGAAAACCTGTTACAGGGGTAGAAAGAGCTACAGTCAGAATTTGACACATGATCATGACACCTTAAACAGCCCTGCAGATCTGGGTTGATCACAGTCTTGGAAGGTAATGGTTTATTTTCCATTTAGACTGGAGAATGGCCATGAGGGACGACTAAAAATTGAGACACCCATGACCACAAGCTAACTGCAAACCAGTTTATACAGCGTGTGTGCGTGCTCAGTCATGTCCGGCTCTTTGAGACCCCATAGATTGTATCCTGACAAGCTCTTCTGTCCATGGAATTTTCCGGACGAGAATACTGGAGTGTGTTGCCATTTCCTTTGCCAAGGGATCTTCCTGACCCAGGGATCGAACTCATGTCTTCTGTGTCTCCTGAATTGGCAGGCGGATTCTTTACCACTGAGCCGCCAGGGAAGCGCAGTTTATGCAGCAATGGTTTTCTTACGTGCCCAAACAGCTCTTTTATTATATTAATGATTTGTTCACCTAAATAAAGAACTTGTTTATCAAGCAAGAGTGTGCCTACCAAGATTCACAGCAAGGCCCTATTTTATGTCCACTAAACTTTTTTAGGTCAGGAACCCTGCCTAATTTTGTCTAAGTCATTCCCTTCAAGTATACACCTTAAATTCTTTAAGCCTTGACCCCAAAGTGCTAGAAATACTCCTCTTGATTGCCCCTCCTTTGGAACACTGCTAAGATCCTGAAAGATGGTGCTCTTCTTTCTGAAATAACTGTCTGTTCAACGTTTTTTCTGATGGGCCCTGAGGGGCACTTGATGCCCCTGTGAACAGCCCGCCTCTCCTGGATTCTTGAGAAATGGAAGTGGGGGACGGTTGGATTGGGAGGAGCGCACAGCAGAGACCCAGGGCTCAGCCAATATCTGGAGCTTTCGCTTGTGTCCTTGGTGAGAGGGGAAGCCTGAGGGCCCATTTCTGCACAATTGTTAAAACCCTGCCCAAAGCGCCACCATCCTTTGACAGCTCTGTGTGGGAATCCAACTTATCAGCACCGCGCCCTGCACTCTAGCCCAGGGCGAGCCTTCCGTTGTCTGAGGAGAAAGCCTTTGTGTAACTGTGTCCTCCAGGCACAGTGTTGGTGCTCAGGTCTGGCTTCCCCACAAAGCTGGCCGAGTCTGAGGGAGAAAAATGAGGAAACAGTCCTGTCTTTGGGACGACAACCAATTGCTTCCCTGGGCTGTGAGCCTGAAGCTTCCTTAGTGTTCTCAACTTTACCCCCACGGGGAGATTCAGGCAAAAGTTCATGCCGTGAGGAGTGGGGTCTTAGGATGAGACCTGAGAACTTCTTAGAAGTCTGGAGTGCATGGCTAGTGATGGCTGATGGAACTAAGAACTTGTCTTCACTTCTGAGGACTATGGGATGGAGGTTCTTTTCCAGAATGTTCAGATCTGGGAGCGGGGACAGATAAGGGTGTGGATGAAGGGAGCAGGGATGGTTAAAAGCTTGACTTCTGTTCGTGGACTCATGACTACCCCCTAGAGAGGAAGACATTCATTTTCCTAGTGGTTCATCACAGGAAAACCCATCTCGCTCATCTTCTGTTAGAGTGAAATTCTAGTCCCTTGTTCCGGGAGTCTTGGGCTGCTGCCCTGCTCCCTGGGACTGAGGTGGGGCTGTGAAGCCCTTGCTTGCTGGGGCCAGTCCTGAGTGGCCACACCATGGCCGCCACTGTGGTGGAGCCAGTCTCCCGGTGGCATTGGCTCTGAATGCCCTCTTCCTTACTCCTCCACTCCAGAATAAATATCAGAAAGGAGGAAGGAAGGATGCAAAGGAAACAGAAGTCCAGAGATCCTGAAGCTTCAGGGCTGGGACAGGCTGAGTTGTGTTCCTACAAAATCCATTGTTGAAATTCTAATATCTAGAACCTCAGAATATGACTCTATTTAGAAACTGGGTCTTTAAGGAGGTAATTAAGTAAAGTGAAATGAAGTTTTCCTCAGTGGCTCAGTGGTAAAGAATCTTCTGTGAGGGATCAGATGCAGGAGACCTGGGTTTGATCCCTGAGTGGGGAAGATCCCCTGCAGAAGGGCGTGGCAATCCACTCCAGTATTCTTGCCTGGAGAATCTCCATGGACAGAGGAGCCTGGTGGGATACAGTCCATAGAGTCGCATGCACCAAGTCATTAAAGTGGGGCCTAATGTAGTTAGTGACTGGTATACTGATGAGAAGAGGGAATTTGGATACAGGCAAACTGATGGCTCAGAGAGTAAAGAATCCACCTGCAATGCAGGAGACATAGGAGATGTGGTTTCCATCCCTGGGTCAGGAAGATCCCCTGGAGAAGAAATTGGCAACCCGCTCCAGTATTCTTGCCTGGGAAATCCCACGGACAGAGGAGCCTGGAGGGTGACAGTCCATGGGGTCACAAAGAGTCAGACACCACTGACCAACCAAGCACTCACATACACACAGAGCAGATCATGTGGCGACTCAGGGAGAAGATGGCCATCGTACATTAGCGCAAGAGAAGGGGCTCAGGAGAAGCCAGCCCTGCGGACACCTGGATCTCGTGCTTCTAGTTTCCAGACATGTGAAGCAATAAATTTCTGTTGTTTAAGCTGCCCAGCCTGTGGCTCTTTGTTCTGGCAGCCCAAGCAGACTAATACAAGAGTTGGGGCTGTGGGTGCCTGGAGGGGTCGGTGAAACAGGAGCCTCGTCAAGCTGTCCATTGCTGCTCTGTTTGTAGCCTTTTCTTCGTTATAGTATCTTTTCTTCTTTCCTGTCTCCTGCTATTTCTTCTCTCGCCACCCTCACCTTTTTTATTACCAATGTTTCTGCTTTGATATTGGAGGATACGTGTTGCGAGGAAGGCAATGGCACCCCACTCCAGTACTCTTGCCTGGAAAATCCCATGGACGGAGGAGCCTGGTAGGCTGCAGTCCATGGGGTCGTGAAGAGTCGGACACGACTGAGGGGCTTCACTTTCATGCCTTGGAGAAGGAAATGGCAACCCACTCCAGTGTTCTTGCCTGGAGAATCCCAGGGATGGGGACTTCTGTCTTTGGGGTCGCACAGAGTCGGACACGACTGAAGTGACTTAGCAGCAGCAGCATACATGTTGACTCAGAGCATACATGTTGACTCAGAGTAAATTCAAAAAAAAAAAAAAAAAAAAGAAGAAGAAGAAGGAAAGAAAGAAAAGGAAGAAATAAAGCAATAAGAGAAAGAAAGGGAAAGGCTAAATACCACCTACAGTTAGACTTAAAATATAACATAAAGCTTCCTTTTGACTGTAACTGTGAGCCCTGACAGTGGAATGGGGACGGGGAGAATGCATATTTAGGTGGAAGAGTAGTAATTCTGAAGTGTTAACAGAACATTTTGCTGGTGGAAATCTTAAACCCATCAGATCCAACTTTCTTGCTTCTAAACTGTTGACAGGCTTCCCCCCAGATGGTCTATTGAATTTTTCTTCTCTTATCTAGCTTGGTTGGAGCTGCATTGGTAGAAAATGGCATTTGGAGGTACCAAGCCAGGTTAAAACAATAGAGATGCTCCTGTCAATCAGACCAGTCACTCCTCCGCTAGCCCCACTTTTCTCTGGACCTTCCTATATCACTGATGTGCTTGCTCTCGGTGTATCTCAAGAGGGGGCAGAAAGGGATGAGAGGACTTGGGTTCACCCAAGTGTGAGGTTCCCCCTTTACAACTTCCCCACCAGCTGGAGCAGGAAAACAAGATGATGCGTTCAGTGGGGCCCAGAGGTCCTTCACTTGACTCTTGAGACCAACCACACCGCCTCTGAGAACCCCTCCCCTGGTACAGTGGCCAAATCTGAACCATTCTGAACCAGGGCAGGCCAGCTGTAGACTGCTCATTTGAAGTCAGTCCTCACTTCTTCTGGGTCTCCCCTCAGTGTCAGCTTTCTAAGCCCACACTGACCCTATCGTATAATGATCAACTCCTTGTCCACTTCCAGGGACTCCCTTTTCTTCCTCCTTGACTTTATTCACCTGGCATTTTATGTGTGTGGTGTTTTCTTGGTTGTTGTTAATTTAGTGGGGGTGGATCAGGTTCCCTTACTGGAAGTAAGTTCCAAGAGGGCAGGGTCTTTGTTATATTTACTGCCATATCCCTACAATATGCCTGGGGTATAGTAGTCAGAAAAGTTTCTTGAATGAATGAAGTAACAATACTGGGACGTTTATTCAGGTTATTATTTCAGGTAACCCTATGGAGAGGTAATCTAAGGGAATCAGAAGCCCTGAAAACCCCCATTGTGGAAATCTATTTTCCCTTAGTCCACTGCAGAGGAGAAAAGGGCTTTCTTTAAATCTTTCAGGGTCCCTGGCTGGGTCTGAAAGTTAAACTAAGACAGATTAATAGGAGAAAAGTATACACATCTTAGCAAATTTTTACAGGTACAAGGGAGCTGTCACAAGAAAATGAAGACCTGAATAAGTGATCAGAATAAGAAGCTTTTATACCTTTTAGACAAAGAAACAATAAATTTGTGAAGTACTGACAAGACAGAGGGGTTTGGGTAGGGTTAGTAAGTGGTGAAGAAGTAACTAGGAAGATAAGAGTTAGTTTGACAAGGCTTATTTGTGCAGGTTTCTCAGACCTCAATTCCCCATTTCTGGTCGTAAGAGTATCTTCGTTCCTCCTGGGACAGGGAGAGTACTTTTCATATGGGAATTTAAAAACCTGTTTCAGAAAAGAAGAGTTGAGTATATGTTGCTGCTGCTGCTGCTGCTGCTAAGTCGCTTCAGTCGTGTCCGACTCTGTGCAGCCCCATAGATAGCAGCCAACCAGGCTCCCCCATCCCTGGGATTCTCCATTAGTATGACTTAAATCTGCTGTTTTCTTAAATGTTTTCAGCTTAAGATATTTAATATGCCACTGTACACACAGATAGTGTGTACTGAGCCCCATTGCCACTCTGTACATGACTATGCAGGTGAAATCGGGTTAATTTAGTAATAGTAATCTGTGATTCTTTATTTGAAAAATTTGAAGAATTTTTTTTTAGTGTTAGTAAAACTATGTTTATTTTCATTGTTTACCCCTTGAGTCTCAGCTGCAACTTTCCTACCATTTGGGAGAATTTACCAAGTCATAGGACTAATAAAAAGCAGCATTAAGATTGCACCCTCACCTCCCCACCAGCCAGTGCTTTTTCTGCTGTGTCAGGAGCCCAGCAGTGCTGCATCTCCCTAGACGGTAGTGGACCCAGGGGCCTGGGCAAACCATCAGTCTGTTCTTTCAACAAAATATTTTTTTTTAACCTCTACTAATGGTTCATTACTAGAAACTAGGGAGTTTCTAATTTCTAGAAACTAGGCGGCCTGGATTTTGGGGAGCAAATCATAAAATACAAAATGAAGCATTTTGAGTTTTAATATTGGACCCCACTGGGAAAGTCTCATAGGTGGTAGGAGGTAAAACACTCAGGAGAAAGATTAATCTTGAAAATGGACAGTGGGCAGAATCCTTCTGGAAGGTGACGAATTTATGGGAACAAGTGTGCTTTTCTACCTATGAAAGTCTGAAAATCATCACCACTTAAAAAAAAAAATTCCAAGGGAAATATTTTGTTTTATTTAACTATGTATTTATTTGGCTGCATCGGGTCTGCGTTGCAGGCTTTGTTGCTACACAGTGGGCATGTGGGATCCTAGTTCTCTGAAACAGGGCTCAAACTCACATCCCCTGCATTGCACATTATCTTAACCACAGGTCCATGGGACCAGGCCCAAGGGGAAGATTTTAAAAGTTATTTTGTATATCAAGTAATTTCTAGACCAGTTCAAAATAAAAGCTAAACAACTCCAGGCCCTTTTGAGAGTTATCACGCTCACCTCTTCACCCCTTCTAGGGCAATCTGTACCCCTCTGCAGGGTCCAGCAGAGGAGAGCCAGCCTGCTAGGTGGGTGGTCAGATTTCCTGGCAAACAGGAGACTTATTCCACTCCCAGGCTCTGTGCAAACAAGCATTCTCACAGAGACCAGAGAGGTGGGCGAGAGGCTGGAATCTTAACGAGGAGTCAGGGGAGGGAGATGCTTGTTCGAACCACAGACTGGGGGAATTTAAAGATCAACACTTATGCCCCTCCCAACTTTATTTTTTTGGGCTCCAAAATCACTGCAGATGGTGATTACAGCCATGAAATTAGAAGACGCTTACTCCTTGGAAGGAAAGTTATGACCAACCTAGATAGCATATTAAAAAGCAGAGACATTACTTTGCCAACAAAGATCCGTCTAGTCAAGGCAATGGGTTTTCCAGTGGTCATGTATGGATGTAAGAGTTGGACTGTGAAGAAAGCTGAGCGCTGAAGAATTGATGCTTTTGTACTGTGATATTGAAGAAGACTCTTGAGAGTCCCTTGGACTGCAAGGAGATCCAACCAGTCCATTCTAAAGGAGATCAGTCCCGGGTGTTCTTTGGAAGGAATGATGCTAAAGCTGAAACTCTAGTACTTTGGCCACCTCATGCAAAGAGTTGAGTCATTGGAAAAGACTCTGATGCTGGGAGGGATTGGGGGCAGGAGGAGAAGGGGATAACAGAGGATGAGAAGGCTGGATGGCATCACTGACTCGATGGACATGAGTTTGAGTGAACTCCGGGAGTTGGTGATGGACAGGGCCTGGCATGCTGCGATTCATGGGGTCACAAAGCGTTGGATATGACTGAGCGACTGAACTGAACTGAAGGTGAGCTTAAGGCTACTGAACTGAGGGTGTGGGGTGTCTGATGTGCTGGGTGGGTTCAAGGTTTCAACCACTGGAGGCCTAGAGGCTAAGCGATGAGTGATGAAGAGACATCCAAGTGTTCAGAGCAGGAGGAACCAAGGGCGCAGGGTCTAGGGGTGGGAAGCCCTGGTCTGGAATGGAGGCAGAGGGCAGGGGAGTCTCACACTTGAGGGCGGGGCTGAAGTAGTGACTCCTGGACAAGGCGACGGGGTGAGGCTATGCCAGGTGGGAAAAAAACCTTTGGATTGACTGCTTTACTGTGTTTATGCAATCTAAAAATGCACTCTTTTGAGAATGAGCTGCATTATACATAATTTATTTTAGGAATTGGTTATGCAGGAGTTGATCTTAGAGAGAATTAAAGTATTTCACTGAAAAGTGGTTAGTTTAATGACAATGGGTAGCCGTGTCCTCAATGAGCATTAAAAAAAAAAAATCAATGGGACAGAAATGAACTATTTTCCATTCATTGATTTTGTTGCCCTTCAGAGTCACATCCACTCACTCAGTTACTTTTTACACTTTTGGGGCTCCTCATGGGAAGTCCCATCAACATGGAGGGCACCTCAGAGACACAAGGGGCCTAGGACTCCTCCCCAGACAAGGCTCCAGTGGCTAACCAGGCAAGTGGGTATGCTGGCCAAAAGCCTGCCACTCTGCCCTTGTGAGCGGGAGACACAGACATTGAACCACTGGCTTCTGCCCCAGCTTTGGTTTTGCTGCTGCTGCTGTTCTGTCTCATTATGTCCTCCTAGGCCTCCACTGTGCATGTTTTTTCCCACGCCCAGGCTCTAGGTGGCCCTGGGTGGCTCTGGGTGGCTGTGGATGGCACTGCAGTCCCTGCTTCCGGCTCTCAGCTGGTCCTCACTGTATTCCTTGGCAACCCTTCTTCTTCTGCATGCAAGCTCCCTCCACAAGTTTTACAGTGGCTGTTCCAAGTTTTTCTCACTCTTCATAACCTCCAGGTCTATTCTGTTTCTGTGGAACTTGGGCAAACCAAGACCTAGTTCTTTCTTTCTTTCTTTTTTTTTTTTTTAAAAGACCTTGAAAAAAAAAAAAGACTTTATTTACCTTTTTGCCTCCTTACTGATGCATCTCATCTACATGATTCAGAGAAGATGAAGGCAAGGAGGTCCTGGGATATTGATTGCAAAAATGGCCTGAAGTCTTTTATCTGATATCTGTGCCTCTGGCAATGTGACTTTGTGGAACCACCCCTGCTCTCCTTGAATCAGGAATGGTTTTGTGACTTGCTTGGATCTCATGCTAGTTTGAGGATAAGGCCTGGAGAACTCACATGGGCCTCTACTTGCTCTCTCAGAATCCCTGTCCTGCAGTGAGAATAACCCCAGGAGAGCCTGCTGGAAGATGGGAAAGCAGCAAGAAGGAAAGTGAAGATGTCCTAGCAGAGTAATCTCGGATCAGCTCAGCTCCTAGCCAACTCAGCAGCTGACCACCTGTGTCTGAGCAAACCTGGCTGATATCAGTCAGGCCTGGTCCAGGAAACAGAACTGATTAAGCTACATGTAGCCCCCTGACACATATGAAACAGATGAATGCTTTAAGTTACTGAGTGTTTAGATGCTTGTTATGCAGCAAGAGCTGACTGATACAGAGAAGAATTTCCTTTATGGGCCCAATCTGTTCCCAGTCTCCTCCTTTTCCATCTCTGGAAGATTCTGGCTCCTTTACTGCTCCTTTTTCCCTTTCCCCTACTAGCTGCCTCCTCTTTGTGTGCCTTGGGGGACAGCACACCACCTCTTCCCAACTTCTGCCTTCCTTCAGGTCTCCTTTTTATGGCCAGATTTTGTGAGCAGGTGGTGATTTCTTCTGATCTCTAGCAGAGTGTTCTACCTCTTCAGTGTCTTCCTTCGAGGTTGTCCCTCAAAATGGGACCCCAGTGGCCACTGACCAGGCCACTTTCTTTCCAGAGCCTCACTCAAGGTCGCTTTCAGGGTCCAGGTTTGAAGGCCTCTCTGTGGCCATTGTCTCACACCCACAGGCCCCGCTGCAAGGCCCTCTCCTGTCCTTCGCCCTTCATCCTGAGTGAGGCCTTCTCTGACCATCCTGTTTCTTCCTGTTTCTGTAACTGCGGACACCTCCGATTTTTCGTCACATGCTTCCCTCTTGCAGTTTCATCTACTTTAGGCGAATGACTCATGAACACAGTCTCAAGCCCTGGCCTTAATTTCCATCTTATGATTTTAAAGGTCTAATTAGACACTTTCACTTGGCTGTCTGGCTGTCACTTCAGACTCAGCATTTCTGAGATGCTCTTGCTTTCTCCTTTTAAAGCTACAGCCCCTCCTTTATTTGTGCCACTTTCACTATCATTTTCCATCTCAGACAAGCCTGAAGCCTTTGATTTCTCCCCTGCTCTCGGCCGCACACAGTCTGTGTAGTCTTCACGGAGATGCACTCAGTTTTGTTTTGCCCACCATCAGCACAGCCACTTGCTCATTCGGAAGGTTATAATTTCTGGGCCAGCCACCACAGGGGCCATCCATCTCCTCTCTCTACATCTCACTCTTGACCAGCAACTCACCCTGACATCCTGGCCAAATTAGCCTCCTAGAACATCTGTTTCATTGTATCATCCTTCTTCAAAACCTTCTATGGCACCTATTTTTCTTTCTCCACTGAATATGCCAGGACACCTCCTTGGAGAGCTATTCAGGACTAAGCTATTGGGGTCCCCCACTTGGGAAAGGGAGATGCCTAAAGATGTAAGCTGCCCCAGCTCCTCCTTTACATGAGGTCAGGTTCTGAAGCTTTCATCCTATTAAACTAACCCTGGACTCCGAATCCCACAGTGAGGGTCTCAGTGGTGACCTCTGAGCCACAGACCCCGCCCTCTGTGGTGTCCTTCTCTGATAATGAGGTTCCTTCATGCAGGACCCCCCATGTGTCCCACTTTGTCTACATTCTGGTCTAACTTCTCCCTTTCCCCATAATCTGCCTGCATGATGGGTGGATCACCCCAGCCCCTAAGATCTAGCTCCTATTTCTTCTGGCTGCCACCGCAGGCCTGTGGAATTGCAATGCCTGCATCAAAATGGCCCTCCTTCCCAGAATGTGTAGGCTCTCATCACCGCCTGGCTCTGAGTGCCCGCCTCTATGGAATAAGCTCATTTTATGAATCGTCACGTCGTCCCGAGGAATCAGCTGCTTCGCTCTGCCCCACATTGACCCCGCTGGGAAACGCATCTATTTTCTTTGATTCATGATCTTTGAGTGTAGAGCAGACTTCGATGTCAATTTGGAAGGTGCTTATTTACATGGCAGCATCCACATCTTCAAACGAAACAGTAGACATTTCCTGTTCTGAAAAGTTGGTTGGCCATCTGCCCCTCAGGCATTTTTGCAAGTTTCTTTGCCTCACCAGGGCACCCATCCTCAGCCCTTACTTCAGGCTGGGCCCCTGGACCTTGAACTCTTCTCACTCTGTTCACATAGAGGCTAATAGAAGATGCTAGAGAAGAAAGGCTCGTCCTTGGTTTATCCATATCCATCAGAGGCTCAGCAAAACAGAGAGTTTTTATTTAACCACACAAGAATAGTTGGGCTGGAGGAAGCACAAGCTGGAATCAAGATTGCCAGGAGAAATATCAATAACCTCAGATATGCAGATGACACCACCCTTATGGCAGAAAGTGAAGAGGAACTAAAAAGCCTGTTGATGAAATTGAAAGTGGAGAGTGAAAAAGTTGGCTTAAAGCTCAACATGATAAAAATGATAAAACAAAGATCATGGCATCTGGTCCCATCACTTCACAGGAAATAGATGGGGAAACAGTGGAAACAGTGTCAGACTTTATTTTGGGGGGCTCTAAAATCACTGCAAATGGTGATTGCAGCCAGGAAATTAAAAGATGCTTACTTCTTGGAAGAAAAGTTATGACCAACCTAGATAGCATATTCAAAAGCAGAGACATTACTTTGCCAAAGGTCCATCTAGTCAAGGCTGTGGTTTCTCCAGTGGTCATATATGGATGTGAGAGTTGCACTGTGAAGAAAGCTGAGCGCTGAAGAATTGACGCTTTTGAACTGTGGTGTTGGAGAAGACTCTTGAGAGTCCCTTGGACTGCAAGGAGATCCAACTAGTCCATTCTGAAGGAGATCAGCCCTGGGATTTCTTTGGAGGGAATGAGGCTAAAGCTGAAACTCCAGTACTTTGGCCACCTCATGTGAAGAGTTGATTCATTGGAAAAGACTCTGATGCTGGGAGGGATTAGGGGCAGGAGGAGAAGGGGACGACAGAGCATGAGATTGATGGATGGCATCACTGACTCAATGAACGTGAGTCTGGGTGAACTCCGGGCTTTGGTGATGGACAGGGAGGACTGGCGTGCTGCGATTCATGGGGTGGCAGAGTCGGACACAACTGAATGAGTGAACTGAACTAACTGTGTGCATATTATGTATGATTTGATGAGAATTAAACTCTAAATTAATTTGAACAACTGACTTTTTATAATTTCTTCTCATCCAATAACAAAAACTTGAAACTTAATCTTC
This sequence comes from Oreotragus oreotragus, assembly GCA_006410675.1. Classification (NCBI taxonomy): domain Eukaryota; kingdom Metazoa; phylum Chordata; class Mammalia; order Artiodactyla; family Bovidae; genus Oreotragus; species Oreotragus oreotragus. The sequence goes on along the minus strand of SJYX01003096.1, from coordinate 93,994 downwards.
CAAATCTTCTGCTTTGTCACTTAGTAAAGTTTTTAAATATTTGTCCTTCACTTTCCTTATTTGAAATTTTAAGGATTTTGGGGGAAACTCTGACTGGAAGTCTAAAAGTTGAATGAACTCCTTTTTTATTTAGGATGAATCATAATATTATTTATTTTTCTTTTCCTCTGTTTGTTTTTGTAAAACTTAGCTGTTAAGTGAAAGTGTTTTGAGTCTACCACACTATCTTTAGAGCCATATTTCACCATATCCTAGCTGTACCCTGTGGGGCAAGTTATTTAATCCACATGGGCTTCATTTTTTCTCATCTGTAATATGAGAATTATTAACATAATAACAATCATACTTAATTGAGTAATAAATATATTGGGCTAGTACTATTGTCTGGTGTAATATGCACAGGAAAATATTGACAGTTATCCTGATACATTAGATTTGATAACCTTGGCAAGGAATAGGCAAGAGAGGTGATTGTGTGTTTGCATGTGTTTCAATAAACAAATGCTTAAGAAAATTTAATTCACTTTCTTTTAATTGTTGTCAACCTTACTTATAATGAGCTATGCTGTTGCTCAGGCCAAAGACAAAGAATGCATTTCTTTTTCATCTTTCTCACTTACCTCACATCTAACTAGCAAGTCCTATGGTTCTTCTTTTAGAATATGACCCAGTTCAGACTTCAGTGTACCATCCACACTGCTAACACCATATCCCAAACCATCATCTTTGCCACAGTCAGTTTCAACAAGTCTTCTTGCTTCATCTCTTGCCCTTAGAGAATATATTCATGTAGCAGCCAAGAGGTCTCTTTAAACTTAAATTATATCTCATCATTCATCACCCAAAATGTTCTAATGCTTTCCATCAAGTATTGTTGTGCTGATTTGTGTCCAACTCTTTGCGACCCCATGGACAGCAGCACGCCAGTCCTCCCTGTCCATCACCAACCCCCAGAGTTTACTCAGACTCATGTCCGTTGAGTTGGTGATGCCATCCAACCATTTCATCCTCTGTCATCCCCTTCTCCTCCCACCTTCAATCTTTCCCAGCATCAGGGTCTTTTCAAATGAGTCAGTTCTTCCAATTTAAACAATGGTTTAAAGGACCTCTATGATCTATAGAGGTGCCTGCTTCCCTCATAACTCAGTTGGTAAAGAATCAGCCTTCAAGGCAGGAGATCTCGGTTCGATCCCTGGGTCAGGAAGATCCCCTGGAGAAGGAAATGGCAACCCACTCCAGTATTCTTGCTTGGAGAATTCCTTGGACAGAGGAGCCTGGAGGGCTATAGTCCCACAGTCCTAACAAACCATGGGGTTGCAAAAGTCGGACATGACTTAGCTACTTAGATATGTAATCTAACTTCTGCCTCTCCCTCCAGCACAGCCAGCCATTCACTCCCTCCTCAATCTGACTCAACCCATTGACTTTCCTGCTGCTTCTTGAACAGTTTTGGTAATTTCTGCTATAAGACTTTGCACTTGTTGTTTCTTTTATCTTGAAATCTATCCCTCTGGATCCAATATACAGTTTCCTCACTATTTTCTGGTCCTGGCTTAAATGTAAGGTTGCCAGATTAAAAAATAAAAATGCAAGAGTCCCAGTTAAATTTGAGTTTTCAGATAAATAATGAATTTTATAATGTTTTATATTTTTATAATTTATATATAATTATATTATTATAATGACATAATTTCTAATTATGTCACAAATATTGCATGGGATATATTTATACTAAAAAATTATTTGCCATTTATCTAAAATTCAAATGCAACTGGTCATCCTATATTTGATCTGCAATCTTACTATTAGCTCCTTAGAGAGATCATCTTGATATTATCTGTCAAATAGACCCTTCTCTTGCACTGTTGCTCTCTAATTTCCTACCCTATTTTTTCCTTCATAGCACTTATCACTCTCTGAAATATTATTTAATTGTATAATTTCTGGAAAAAATTTTATCTAAAAATGTAGACTTCTTAAGGACAAAATATGTCTCTTATTAAAACCCGTTCTCAATGCCCAGCATGTAAGTGATACCAAAAATCTGTTTTGAATAGTTGACTGAAAGACACACAGTTATGTTAAAATGAACATAACCTGTTTCCTTCTCACATTTTAAAAAATATATTGATTAAAATGTAAAATATTCCTAGAGAAATACAAAGCTATGTCCATCATACAGTCTCAGACAATTTAAACATTGATATGAAATTCTTCTATTTCTCAAGATATCTTCTCAGACAAGTTATACCAAGAGGTTATTTTTCCACTGTAAGTTATCTTTATGCAACATCCAGGATCAGTCAAGACTCTTAGCTGATTTTTTAAAATTAAAATTTAAAGCAGAACATTAATTTAAAGATATAAAAGAAAATTAGAATTCAACATATTTATTTTATTCATAGAGAAACTGAGTCTCAGAAATATAAAATGATTTTCCCAAAGCCATGGAGGTAACATAAGCTAACATATTTGTATAGTTTACTACATATTTTCTCCCCACTTAGTTATAAGCTCCCAGAAGACAGAAACTTTAACTATTTGGTTGATTGACTGCTTACAGCACCTTGAAGAGTGCTTTACACATAGAAGTTTCTCAATAAATATTTATGCTTCAACAATGAGTCAATGAACTAAAATCTAGCTCCTGTGACTAGATCAGCCAGGTGGTCTCCCCTTAAGATATGGCATACTGCTTTATGATGGACATTGACTGAATTATATCAATTCTTTCATTAAAAAAAGAAAAAATTCATTTACCATATTACAAAGAAACACCAATTTGTCAACATTTAATTAAGTCATAATATCCATGGAAAAGCACTTCCCAGGTGGCACTAGTGGTCAAGAACACACCTGCCAAGTGTAGGAGATACAAGAGACAGGGGTTTGATTCTGAGGTTGGGAAGATCCCCTGGAGGAGGGCCTGGCAATCCACTCTGGTATTCTTGCCTGGAGCTGGGTGAGCTACAGTCCATAGAGTCACACAGAGTCAGACATGATTGAAGTGACTTAGTATGCATCACGCATCCATGTATAAACAGGGAACCATGTCCTTAGAAAGTGTTAGTTGACTCAAATTTCACATAATGTTACGTGAAAAACTTAACACTTTAAATTTTCTTTAATTTGTCCAGGAGTAGATATACAAGACAGAACACTCTAAATTACCCTTACTAATGAGTATCTTGGGAATATATCAAATAATACCTGTTTTGGGTGGATTTCACTGGTCATAAAACTTCTTCTCACTGTTATGTTAAAGGAACAACTATATTCCAAAAAGATTTGGTGACAGGAGAGGATTTAATGAAAGAAAAACAGAGCAAATATTATCTTCAAAGATAAGCCCTGTGTCCAGAAGTATAAGTCAGAGGATTTCTGAGTGGACTGAAACGTTTGAGTGACAGAGGGAGAATATGGTCTATGAATGCTCGGATAAATGAATAAAACAGAATAGCATTAGAATACGTGTTCTATCTAAAATATGCAGTGTCTACTCATCAAGAAAAGAAGGAAAGAAAGAAAGAAAACCATGACCCCAGTGTTGCCAGGTCTTACAATTTTGCAAAAGAAGTCAAAATTACTGACTTTTTAATAATGTGACATCTGGTGTTTTATAAATATCAAAGAAGCCAAACAAAATGGAGAGTCAGACTCAACACGAATGTCTGAGACAACAAACAGCAGAAAGAAGTTGAGAGTCATGAATAATATAAAGAGAAAAATAATCACTTAAAAATCTAATTAACTGGAAAGATAAAAGTATTACACACATAAAAAGAACAAGATGCTATTTAAAATGCTTTAAACACGAAAGAGCTTTTGAAAGGAAAAATATTTTAAAATGTAAAATTAATCATATGGAAAAAGCTAATTGAATGGAGAATAAAGTAAAATCTTTTATAAATTATAATAAAAAGAAAATAGGAAAAAATAAAAGAATTAGAAGACTGTTCAGTCTTTATTCATATTACTGACGGAGTTTCAGGAAAAGTCAAAATTTGAAAATGGAATGGAAGATATTGTCAAGTAAATAGTACAGGATAATTTCCCAAAAGTGCTGGAAGCGGGTTTCCAGTTTGTAAGGAGCACTAAATGCCCAAGAAAATAAATTCTAAAGATCCACATATCAGTGCAAAATTTCAGAACACAAGGAATAAAGAGAATATCCTCAGGTATCCAATGAACTCTGGTAGCCCTTTACAGAACTACAAAGCACAAACAGTGAAACAGGTATCAGAATGATAACAAGTTCTTCAACTATAATTCTAGAACTTAAAATGCCTTTTAATACCTTCAAAATTTTGAGGGAAACTGATTTTCAGCCTATAATTTTAAACCAAGTCAAAATATTCTGGTGATAAAATAACCATTTTCACACAAGCAAAGATTTAAAAATTTATTTTCAATGTTATTTTAAATCAAGAAAGTTTTCGCCGCACCAGAGACCTTCGCCTCGCCCTGCCGGCTCCTCACCCTCTGGGAGGAACATGGGGCCCTTTCGATGGACGTGAGTCTGAGTGAACTCCGGGAGTTGGTGATGGACAGGGGGGCCTGGCGTGCTGTGATTGATGGGGTCACAAAGAGTCAGACACGACTGAGCAACTGAACTGAACTGGACCTCCTTGGAAAGCTGCTGTGGTTTAATTCTCCTTCCATTCTCTCACTGCCAGGCCTCAGTTCTTTCCCAGATTTGAAGTTTACTCTGCTCCTTCTGGGGCTTCCCTGGTGGCTCAGACAGTAATGAATACACCTGCAGTGCGAGAGACCTGGGTTTGATATCTGGGTTGGAATATCCCCTGAAAAAGGGAATGGCTATCCACTCCAGTATTCTTGCCTGGAGAATCCCATGGACAGAGGAGGCTGGTGGGCTACAGACCATGGGGTCTCAAAAAGTTGAATGCAACTGAAGGGCTACCACTTTCACTAATCCTTCTAGCCCCTTCCCTGCTAATCCCATTCCTGATCATTCCAGGCTGGCTGCCACTATGGTTCTGAGAATTATCTGCTGCCATCAACTGTCAGAATGTTCTTCAAGTTCAAATCTTCTGTGTAGATCTAGGAATTTGGCCTCCCTAATCTGGACCTGCTCTGGGGCCCTGCATCCTTCTGAGGCAAGCTGGCTGGGGAGCATTCCTCCCAATCTGCAGTCAGAGCTCCCCTAGATTAATTTCACGAAGGTCAAGAGCAATTTGGGCTCCCGCCTCTGGCACTTGACATGCTTGTATCCCTGGCAATGGGCTTAGAACATGGGCTCTCACCTGAGTCCCTGGCAGTGACGTCCCCAGCAAGACCCAGTGAATTAAGCTCTTTGGGGACCTGGGAACCTGGTGGACTGGTTTCTTTCAGAGTGTTCCTATGACATAAGTGTACGTCTTTGCCTTGGACTTAAAATAGCCATTTATTTGGATGATCTCATTTAAAAAATGACTGCCACAGTTTGGAAGGCAAGCTGCAGCTTCACCATTCATTGCCGACACTGTCACAGTGACAGAGTGGGAGCCAATGGGGACTGTGGTATTTTCCCTGCTTATACCAACTCCAGATCCTTGGCCTTAAAATGAACATTTCTAGCTGCTTAAATTTAGAAACTGGTGCTGGTTTTGCAAAGTGAGGGCTTACAAATTGCACAGCGGAGCTTGAGCTGAAAGTCTAGCCTACTAGCTGCAGGCAGAGCACGGCCTCTGAACTTAACTGGGAGCCAGTGATGGGGACTTGGAGCCCCTCCTTCGTCTTCCTTGGCTCATGACTGCTGGTGGGGAAGCCTAATGAATAGCAGTCATGCTCACAGTTAGTCCGTTGTCTTCCCAGACTCCCCACACTAGGAATAGGATGGAGGCCCTTTTCTCCCAGTCCCTCACACGTGGATCCATATTTTGTTCCTGCTGTCTTTGTGACCCAGTTCCCGGTTGGCAACTGAGGCTCCCTCAACGTCACTGTGAAACAGACAATGACGTCATGGGCTGTGCTTATTTTGAATGGCTTCTTAAAATTCTGCTCCCATCCTAACACTTACACAGCTATTCTGCTGAGTGCTTAATCAGTAGGTCCAAGATATAAGCTAGAGGCTTGCTTGGAACAAACAGACAACCCTGTTCCTTGGCTTTTTACACTGGATTGGACTTCTGTGTACCCCATGCCAGCTCCTCCCCGTACCTGTCTCCATTTACCCCCACAGCAATTCAATAGAATTCAGTAAAGATCAAGAGTTTACTAAGAACCCACTATGTGTTGTGGGCTGGTGCTAAAAGTGTGCATCTCATTCTTTGCATTTTAAGAAACAGAGTCAGCTGTCAGAAGCACTGAGCGTCAGGTCCACCAGACTCTGCCCTTCATTTCACAGCCTGAAACACTGACAGAGTATGGTTTTGAGGGCCTAGGGCATGACTTTTTTTTTCTAATTTTTATTGGAGTATAGTTGATTTACGATGCTGTGGTAGTTTCAGGTGTATCTAACTTTTCTTGAAAAGTCAGAAGATCTGACAACTAGGTCTGGAATTGAGTACAGATTTATGACCAGCACACTTCTACCACAGTCCCCACTCTGGCTAGATTCTTTCTGAAGGTCCCATGACAGGCCCAGAATACCTGAGCTTCTGCATCCACTCCTCCCTCCTTTGTGACCCTTTTGTATGCATAGGGATTACTATAAATGCAACTTTGGGAATGTTTTGGAGACCTTTGTGTGGATGGGAAAACAAGGCTTGGCCACTCCAGTCCATATCTGGTTGATCTGAACTATCTTCAGCTTGTTCCCCAGGGTAAAGGTAAAAAGCTTTATTCCACCAGACTTCACTTAGGCCACTCCCTTCTGTGACAGCATGACTTGACTTTTAGTTGAAAAATATATGTATGCATACACACACATGCATACAACAGACACACATTTTCTTTTTTTTTTCTCAACCAAAATGAGTAGAACTAGAAAGAAATCCTGCTTAATGAATAGTGGAGAGAGTCATACTGGTATGATGTCAAATTGATTTATCACGTGAGCTGGTTGTCACCTTGGAAAGCTTATAGCTTGGTCTTTGGAAGCAGAAAGATCAAGGGTCAAAGTCCAGCTTTTACCAAATTACCAGTTGGGATGTGGGGAGAGTTAATGACCCTCCCAAGTGAACATTGACCAAGTGGTGACCACTGTTCAAAGCCCTGTACACAAACCTTTGCATTTCATCCACCAAACAACCAACTGGGCAGATACCACAGCCCTGGCTTCCCTGGGCAGTGATGGGGATGAACGTCTGCAATGCTAAGAAGACCAACATAGTGCCTGCAAAACCGCAGCAAACCCAGCTAGCATTTGCACCATTAGAGCGGAACACGAGATGGGAAAACTCTGATGGTGGTCATAGGATGAGTTGCCACCGGAGCCTGGCATGCTGGAGTCAGCTCCAAGACCCTGGAGAAGAGGGTGGGAACTGGAGGAGGAGGCTGTGCTCAACTGCGCTCTGAGGAGGCGCTCAGTGGGTACTTTGCCTGTGTTGGAAGATGCTGGCTTGGTTTATCAGTCTTCTCTGACTGCCACAGAAAAATACCAAGGTTGGGTAGCTCAAACAACACACTTTTGTTTTTAACTTTTTATTTTATATTGGAGTATAGTTGGTTAACAATGTTGTGATAGTTTCAGGTGTACAGCAGATGTATTTTCATTATGTATTTTCCCATTTAGGAACAGCATACCTTTTTTCTCACACTCTGGAGGTCAGAAGTTCAAGATCAAGGTACAGGCAGTGTTGGCTTCTGGCGGGAATTCTCTTCCTGGCTTGCAGATGGCTGCCGTCTCACTGTGTCTTGATACTGCTTTTCTTCTCTGCGTCTCTTCTTATAAGGACCCCTGTCCTACTGGATCAGGCTTCCCAGGTGGCACTAGTGGTAAAGAACCTGCCTGCCAATGCAGGAGAAATAAGAGATGTGGGTTCGATCCCTGGGTCAGGAAGATCCCCTGAAGGAGGGCAGGCAACCCACTCCAGTATTCTTGCTTGGAGAATCCAATGGACAGAGGAGCCTGGTGGGCTACAGTCCATGGGGTCGGAGAATCAGACATGACTGAAGCGACTTAGCATGCAGCACGCCTATTGGATCAGGGTCCTACCTCTATGCCCTCCTTTAATCTTAATTATGTCCTTAAAGAGGACTTCTCCGATGACTGGTGGTAAAGAATTTGCCTGCAATGTAGGAGCTGCAAGAGATGCAGGCTCGATCCTTGGGTTGGGAAGATTCTCTGGAGGAGGAAATGGCAGCCCACTCCAGTTTTCTTGCCTGGAAAATCTCAAGGACAGAGGAGCCTGGTGGGCTATAGTCCATGGGGTCACAAAGAGTGGACACGATTGAAGCTACTGAGCACGCATGTACCTCCTTAAAGACCCTGTCTCCAAGCATAGTCACATGAGGCATTAGGGTTTCAGCATACACATTTGGGGGGACACCGACATCCAGCCCATCATACCTGGTGGTGCCAGAGACAGATCAGCAGCCAGCATCCACATGTGCTTTACCTCTTCAGACAGAAAGCAGTGGTGTACCTTCCTGGCAGTCCAGTGGTTGAAACTGTGCTTCCAGTGCAGAAGTGCAGGTGTGATCCGTGCACAGGGGACCTAGATTCCACGTGCCTTGTGGTACAGTCAAAAAAAAGAAAGTCATGGTTAAGAGTGGGAACTCTGAGGTCAAACTGCCTGGGTTTGTATCCCAGCTTCACCCACCCCTTACTCTCTGCATGAACATGGGCATGTTTCCTAAATCTCTTTGGCCTCAAGTTTCCTTATCAGTGAAATGAGGATAGAGATATTCCAGCCTCAGTAACTAATTGTGTAAATTGCATGAAATAAAGCATATGGAGCTATTAGTACAGGGAAGGGCATGTGGTAAATAATCTGTAAATGTTTGTCAACAATCTAAACCCAAGGAGATGGGTAGTTATTTACTCAGATCTGTTTTAACTGAGTATTTGCCCAGCCCATGTAGCTGCCTGGACCCATTTTAGATGGTGTGTGTGTGTGTGTGTGTGTGTAAGGAGGAGGCGACACAGATCAATTTAAAGGCACAGGCCCTTCCCTCAATAACCCACAGTTTTCTTAGGGCAATTTATACCCAGAAAACTATTAATGAGGAACAAGTATATAGTTCAATGTGTAAGGCAATTTTCCTGATGTCATATCCAAGGACTTTCTAGCTCTGCCAGGCCAGACCTGCTTGCATTTCACTGGGAAGTAAGTCCAACAGGGCATGCCTACAGTTGAAGAAATCTTGACTTAAACTCCCATCGGGATCTTGTAACCCAAATCCTCCCTTTAAGAAGTTTTCTGACTGGAAATTTCCTTTTTCTCACTTATTGTTTTGGTATTGACTTTTGCCTGTAGCTGCATAAAGATATTTCATTTCTACTCTATATCTATCCAGGAAAGATGCCCTACATCCTTTTCTAACTCACTTTCTTATTAGGGCCACAGAGCAGGGCTGTTAAAAATCTTTTAGTGCACTTGGTCATTTATTTCACTTTCCTTTTTCCATGAGTTAAAGCTCGAGTGTATTACAAACTTGGGCAATTGTACATCTTGTTTTTGCCTCTCACTCCCCCTGCCCCCCACATATCCAGGAAGCTTACTCCCCATCCATTTTATTTCCAAGTAATTAATTAATTATTTGAGCACTTGTTGAAAATCTGTAATGGGCCAGCAGGCGTGCTCAGTAGTTCAGTTGTGTTTGAATCTTTGTGACCCCATGGACTGTAGCCCACCAGGCTCCTCTGCTCATGGGATTTTTCAGGCAACAATACTGGAGTGGGTTGCCATTTCCTCCCCCAGGGGATATTCCCATCCAGGGATCAAACCTACACCTCTTGCATTGGCAGGTGGATTATTTACCACTAGCGCCACCAGGAAAGCCTGTAATGGGCCAGGTATTGTGCTAAAAGGTGGAAACACAGAGGTGAATATGGCAGTCCTTACTCAGAATCTCATGGGAGAGAGCAGAGACAACAGATACAGAAAACAATGACTAGGGGACTTCCCTGGTAGTCCAGTGGCTAAGACTCCACACTCCCAGTGCAGGAGACACAGGTTCCGTCCTTAGACAGAGAGCTATTAAAAAATCCCTACCTGCCACAACTAAGACCTGGCACAGCCTAATTAACTGACGAATTTTAAAAAGAAGAGAATGGCAGGTCTTGTAATGGGTGCTATGAGAAACTGTGTGTGGGGAGGGAGCATCCAAATGAAACCAAGCATTCAAGGAAAGCTTCCTGGTGAGCTGATGCCTGAGCTGAGTTTTATGAGCAGTAGTTTGATCGCCAAGAAGCAATGGCAGGAGTCATTGCGATATGAAAGTTTGGAAGCATAAGAGTTTAGATGGCTGCAGAAGACAGGCCTGAAGAGGAGGCCATGAGCAGTGTTTGTTACTCATAGCAGGGAGGACATCGTTCTTATTTCTAGATGGGACAACTGAGAGGTTCCCTTTGGTCACAAAGTCAGGTGTAGCAGAGCTGGCTGGAGGCTGGGGAAGTTGAGCATAAACCCGGAGCTAGAAGTGGGAGGAAAAAGGAAATCTCATTGCTTCTGCATTTCCATATTTTTCAGGATGGGCTTTCTTCCCTCCTAACTCAACTTAAAAAAATTGCCCTTTTATTCTCTCCTGAGGACTCGTGACATCTATATTATTACCCCACTTCACAGATGATGATCAACAAGGTTAAGGAACTTTCAAGTAACTGTTCCTGACTCAAGTCCCTCTGTAATGCTAACCAGGGCACCTGTCTTTCTGGGGTTCCTGGTCTCTCTGCTGTAATTCCAGGTCAACCACTCACATCTCTTTCCTGCCTCCTGGAAGGATGAGCTGATTAACCCAGTGGTTGCCTGTGTGGAGAAATGGTGCAGGGCTCGGTGTGTGGCAGCAGCGGGCCTGAAAGCCATGGCAACCATGGAGCGGCATCCAGGGACCCTCAGCTTCCCATGCTCCCCCGCCCTCCCACCNGATATTCCCAACCCAGGGATCAAACCCAGGTCTCCTACATTGCAGGCAGATTCTTTACCAACTGAGCTATCAGGGAAGCCTGAGTAAAATTGAGGAAACATATAAAATATTTCAGAATATGCTTAGAATTTTGACCACTTCTCCTGTTTTAGAAAAATAAACTTAAATACTCTGAATTTAATAGATGTGTATAAGAGACAGCCACCCCTGTTTGTTGTCTTCCTGTCTCTGTGTTTATACTCCACCTCGTAATTAAGCAATCAGCTTTTTCTCAGTGATTATTCACAGTTTCAGCTGGCAAAAGTCCCTCGATCTTTGGCTCTATGCCTTCTAGTCAGAATGTTGCCCAGCGCATACACTGATTGCCTAGAAACCCCTGGCTTTGCAGTCAGCTCAAGCAAAGTGCCCTCAGATGCAGCTCCCCTGCCTGGCCCAGCCAGGATGACTGTGACCTGAAGCTTTTTCACTGGAAGGCACACTTTGTAGATTTTGTCACAATCTGCTTGTACCCACTGGATGTGGGAGTAGGGACAGCTGTCTCCCATTCTCATCCAGGAGGAGTTCAGCATGTAGGGCTCACATTGGTATCTCCTTGCAGAACTCACTCTGTTGGGAATGAAGCCCTGGAGAATATATGGTACCAATTAAGAGTAGGCCCCTGGGAGAAGACTTACCAGCCTTCTATCCCAGACATTCAGAAGGCGGTTGAACACACAGTCTGCAAGTTCACAGCAGAAATTTCTCACCTGCTTAGTAAGTAACTGCAAGGTGGCTTTAATAACCAGGACATGGAAGCAACCTCAATGTCCACTGACAGATGATTGGATAAAGGAGATGTGGTACAATGGAATATCACTCAGCCATAAAAAGGAGTGAAATCAGGTCATTTGTAGTGATGTGGCTGAACCGAGAGTCTGTCATACACAGTGAAGTAAGTCAGAGAAAAACAAATACTGTTCACTAAGGCATATATGTGGAATAGAGACCCAGACGTGAACAAAGCAGAGTGGGGTGGGGTGGAGTGAACTGGGAGAGTAGCACTCAGGTACATACACTCCAGCGTGTAATACAGAGAGCTAGTGGGAAGCTGCTGTAGAACACAGGGAGGTTGGTTCGGTGCACTGCGATGACCTAGAGGGGTGGGATGAGGGGTGGCATGGGAGGGAGGCCTAAGAGGGAGGGGATATATGTATCAATTGCTCAGTCATGTTCAACTCTTTGCCACCCCATGGACTGCAGCATAGCAGGCCTCCCTGTCCATCACCAACTCCTGGAGTTCACCCAAACTCATGTCCATTGTGTTGGTGATGCCATCCAACCATCTCATCCTCTATCGTCCCCTTCTCCTCCTGCCTTCAATCTTTCCCAGCATCAGGGTCTTTTCCAATGAGTCAGTTCTTCCCATCAGGTGGCCAAAGTACTGGAGCTTCAGCTTTACCATCAGTCCTTCCAATGAATATTCAGGACTTATTTCCTTTAGGATGGATTGGTTTGATCTCCTTGCAGTCCAAGGAGACAGAGGAGGAGGAGGAAAAAATATGAGTGTGGAGGGGCAAGGGGAAGGGTGGTGCAGGGGGTACAAATGAGTCAGAAGCCCTCTTAGAAGAGGACAAGGTACACGAGGTCAGAGAGAAAAAGCCCAGAAATCCACCCATTCAGTTAATATTTATTGAGGATCTACTATTTGACAGACATTGTGGTCAGCTCTGGGAATACAATGGGGCAAAAACCATCCTGCTGTCAAGAATTTGTCTTTTTGTTCATTCGTTTTTTGGCCAAGCCACACAACTTTCAGGATCTTAGTTCCCCAACCAGGGACTGAACCCAGGTCTGGGCGGTGAAAGCTCTGAGTCCTAACTGCTGAACCACCAGGGGATTCCTAGGAATGTGTCTTCTAGTTTAGAGTGGAGTAGCAATTTTTGATGGGCACACAGATCATCTGGGCATCTTGCTGTGATGAGGATTCTTACTCAGTAGGTCTGAGTTGAGCCTGAGACCTTGCATCTCTAACAAGCTCCGAGGTGATGCCCAGCCCAGACAGTTGGTTCATGGCCAACATGTTGAATACCAAGGAGCAAGAGTCTTGAAGGGGCTGAAAATCCTGGTGAGAGGAGGAGAGCCCAAATAGAGTCAGCAGCCAAACTGGACAGGAGAACAGTTTAGATCCAAAGGAGGGGAAAGCGTTTGAGGAATCATGGAAGCAGTAAGCAGAAATGGGTGGAAAGACAGAGAGTGAGTAGGCCAGAGATGAGTCTGTACACATCTTCCCTCCAGAATCTTCCATTCCCCTTCTCACTTCTTCTCCTGCCTCTGTGTCCAGTGAGCCCATCGGGAGCCAGAACACAATGATGAGATGTGGGGTCCTGTGTCGGCTCTGTAATCAAAAAAGTCTGTGCAACCAAGTGTGTGGTCAGTGGCTCACACTGAGCTCATTGCTGTTGAGAAAGTGCATCACTGACACGGGGAAGGAGAGGCCCCATCCGTTTGTGTCTGCGTCTGACCAGTCCTGTCTTCCTAGAGCCCTTCGCTCTTTCTCTCCCTTGCCTTCCAGGTGGACTTTCTCTGTGTCTCTTGCTGTCATCAGCAAATGACACAGTTGTCACTAGAGAAGGAACAGCAGGCAGAAGGGGAGAAGGCCAAGGTCAACTGTGTCGGCAATGAAGCACGTGGCCTCTCCAGAGGTTCCTGAAACAGCCTTCCCCTAAAGTAGAACACAGGCGGGCTGCCTTCCCTCTGCTCCTGAAATGAGAGCTCTGAAGCCTGGTGGAGACAGTTTAGATGAGAGGCAGGGATTTTGCAAGGGCAGGAGGTGTCAGGACTGTAACTGACCATGTGGTCATCCCAGGGTCTAGAAAGATCAGGGGGATTTTCACTTCTCTTGGGGGTCCTGGGCTTGTGATCCCACACAGAGAACACTCAAGGTTACTTTCTCTTCCTTCTTAAAAATATTTATTTATTTCTGACCGTGCTGGGTCTTCACTGCTGCTCACGGGGTTTCACTGGCTGCGGCAAGCAGGGGCTGCTCTCTGGTGCAGTGTGAGGCCTCTCGTTGCGGTGGTTTCCTGTTTCAGAGCACAGGTTCTAGGCATTCAGGCTTCAGTAGGTGCCGCTTGAAGGCTCTAGAGCGAAGGCTCAGTGGTTGTGGCGCATGGATTTAGCTGCCCCGCGGCATGTGGGATCGTCTCAGACCAGGGATTGAGCTTGTGTCTCCTGTATTGGCAAGTGAATTCTTAATCGCTGGGTCACCAGGGAAATCCTATTTCCTCCTTCTGATGCTGGATTTCTCCTACCTGCATTATTTGGGGGATGGTCAGCGATCCTTCGCCAGCCACAGGACTGCTGAATCCTTGTCCCCCTGTCAGGACTTGAGTTCCCTGGTGTAGGAACATGTTCCCTGGAGGGGCTGCAGTGGTTGGACACCTGGTCCTGAGCATGATCCTGCTGTACGTTCTGCTCCGGGTACTGAGGTGGGGCCCCTGGTCCCAGCAGTGGGCTCTCTGGGTTCAGAAGACAGATCATCACCAAGGACCGACTCTTGTCCTTCTCCTTAGGAAGGCAGGGCAGGAGTCAACCCACAGATGCAGGATTCCCTCTGTCCATGAGCCAAACTCTGAGTCAGGAATCCCGGGGGCCACCGAGGAGCATGAGATTTCATCCTTACGTCAGCACCTCAGGAATATTCAGCCTACTGGAAAAGACCAGTCAGACTCGCTAATAGACAAAATCCAACAAAATCCAATAGGCCATGAACCTTACACAGGGGTGAGCTGCCGTCAGCACTTGAGTGCCTGGGGTGGAGCCAGCTCTGGCATGAAGGATGCAGATGACCCCTGGGATCATAGCACTTCACTTCTGTCAACCAGCTGTCGGTTTAAGGCCTTCAAGCCCCTTGACATGTAGATGAAATTGCTTTGAAAAGGCTCCTAATTCCATGGATTATTAAAGTGAAGGTTTTTGCCAAGATTCTGACTAATCTCTAAAGCAGTGGCTGGATAGACTTTTGGCAAATGAAATCTGTATCGTCCTCACTTCCTTTGCCTCTTGGATTCTATTTTCCTTGAAGGTCATCTCCATCTCTCTCCAAGTTAATGCCAATGTGAAACTTGGATCTTTTAAAAGTCCTTTTCCTCCAGCTAAAAAAGAGTCACTCTTTCTAATTACTGTGCTTTGGGTAGGTTGTTCTACAGACCTTGGACAGTGTCACTGGGCCAAACAGACCTGCCATTTCAAGGCTGCATTTTTCTCCCCCTGCTTCCCCACTCCCCATCTCACCCGCTATCTCTGAGGCCTCCTAGCCCCACTTCCACCCTCAGAGCAGCCTCCCCTTCCTTAGAGTCTGATGCCGTTTAATTTCCAGGTATAAGAAGAAGGACCTCATTCTTCTCTGAAGAAGATCTTCCTAACCCAGGGATTGAACCAGCATCTCCTGAATTGCAGGTGGATTCTTTACTGTTGAGCCACAAGGGAAGCCAGGGCACTGCTACTGTATCAGAAATTTATTGCATAGAATTGGCTTGTGCAATTCCATGGGTCCTGGCCACTCAAGTGAGAAATCCACAAGGTGGGCTGTCTGGTGGGCAGGCCAGAACTCTCAGACTGGAGTTGGAGTTCTGGCCACAGATGGCATGTCTTCAACCAGGAAGTCCCTGGTCTGCTTTTCAGGCCTTTCAAATGGTGGAATCAGGCCCGCTCAGATCATTGAGGATAACCTTCCTTGCTCAAAGTTAGCTGATTGTGGACTTCAATCTCATTTACAAAATGTCTTTGCAGCAACACGCAGGCTAGTGTTTGAGTGAATAACTGGATATTGTTGTCTAGCCAAGTGTGACACATAAAACCAACTGTCATATCCACGAAACTGAATTCCTGAAGGCAGGGGCCATGATGCCATCTCTCACTCACACCCTGGCATCAAGCTGCCACCAGGTAGGCACTCAGTTACTACTTGTTCAATGAATGGATTGGTGGAGGTCAGATTATAGAGCCCCAGAGGACCCTTTGAAGTAGGTTGAGTTTTATCCTAAAGGCACTGGGGAGCCATGGCAGGACCTAGAGCAGGAATGGATGGGATGTCAGACCCTGAGGAGAGAGCTCCTCTCTGAGTAAGAGAGGAATGAACCCTGAGGCCTCTGTCCCTCATGAGTGGATTGCTCCTGCTTGGGAGACATTTCTCTCCAGTTCTTTCTAAAGGGCAGAGACTCCCCGGGGAGTGTATTCCAGACAGGCTGCTAAATTTAGTCCTCCGTCTTTTTCCAAAAGCAAAACCAAACCATGATATTTTACCCTAAAATTACACCCAGAGTTTCGAGGAGAATGCGCTCTCCCGGGAGGCTGAGGCAGAGCAGTCCCTCTTAAATGTGAACCTGGGGGCTCCTTTCTTGTGGCTGCTTCTCTGGGGATGGGGGTAGTTAGGTCATTCCCACTGGGGGCTGAATCGTGACTGGGACAAGGTGGCCGATGGGCGCACAGGCCCCACGTGCAGAGAGGAAGTGAGTGCAGAGGCCAGACCCTCTGGAGTTCTTGCCCTCAAGTCTTCTCCTGGATGAAATCAGCTGTGCTACCACAGACTTGAAGCAAGGGCCCCTCACCTCTTTCCTTTCTAAGTAAATCATCTGTTTATTTCTGGCTACGCTGTATCTTTGAAGCTGTGTGGGCTTTTCTCTAGTTGTAGCAAGTGAAGGCTACTCTTTGTTGCAGTGAGCAGACTTCCCACTGTGGTGGCTTCTCTTTTTGCAGACCATGGGCTCTAGGACATGTGGGCTTCAGCAGTTGCAGCTCCCAGGCTCTAGAACACAGGCTCAATCATTGTGGGGTACGAGCTTAGTTGCTCAGTGGCATGTGGGGTCTGCTCAGACCAGGGATCGAACCTGTATCCCCCACTTTGGCAGGTAGATTCTTCACCACTGAGCTACCAGGGAAGCCCAGCTCTTCACATCTTGATCAAAAAGCAAAGAACAAGATATCTAACTTATTGGTTTACCTCCAAGCCCCTGCACAACCTCCATGGCCTCAGAGCCTCAGGACAAGCCCATCAGAAAGTCCCTGTCTGGTGGTGGAGAGCCAGGGAGGCTACGGGCAGAGTCGAGTCCTGCGTGCTGCACAGAGGACTCACCTGGCCCAGGATGGAGCCAGAGTGAAGGCTACCAGCAACCTTGATCGTGGACAAGTGTGTTTATTTCTTCTTTCAAAGCTCTGATGAGTGAGCTCTCACCTAGAAACATCATTTTGGCTTTTTTTAAGCCCAGGACTACCCTAAACGAGGCAAATTCAGTTCCAGTTAGATCAACCAGGATTTGCTACACCCCTTTCATGCCTTTCCCTGTATATGCAATGATGACTGGGCCAGATATGGTCTGCTGTCTTCAAGGAACACTGTAGAGTTGGAAAGACAGATAATACAGACCAAGATGACAGAGAATGGTCCAGACAAGGCTACAGATGGGCCCAGGCTGCCGGAAGGCGGGCATGGAATCCACTGTGGCTGGAACAGACTTTCTATAAGTGGAAACACCTGGACTGAGTGTTGGAGGGAGAGGAAGAATTTCCCGGTAAGGAAGAGGATGGAGTGAAGCAGAGAACGGAAGGCCATTCAAGGCAAGGGGACTAGAAATATGCAAAGTCACAGAGCTGAAAACAGCCTGGGATGAGGCAGAAAATGAGACTAGACTGATGTTGCTGGAAGGTAAAGTGTGAGACCACACACAAGCGTCCTGGCCTTTAACTGGGGAAGGGAGTGGCATGGTCAGACTTCATTTACAGATACTTCTGTCTGCAATGTAGGGGAGTGGAAAATGGTTTAAAAGTAAGTAACACAAGAAGCAGTGAGGACTAACTCTGCTGTGTAGGTGAAAGCTGATGTGTCCTTGACCTTAGAGAAAAGAGGGCCAATTAAACAAATGTTTGAGAGAAATTATCAAGCCTTAAAGATTTGGACACCATTTTGAAACATTTGATGTTTGAAATTCTTTCTTCTATCTAGCCTAAATCCTTCCCAATGTGATGTAAGCATGTTCTCTAGCACAGACATGTAATCTTCCCACTGAGTGCTACCTCTTCACAGCTTCAGGGAAGTCTAGAGCTGAGACCCTCAATGTAACCTCCTTTCTACTCTGTTGAATCTGATGCTTGTCTCTGATTCACTAGAATGTGTCAAGTATAGCTGGTATGGGAAACCCTGGCTTAGTGCCTCTAAGAGCCCCTGAACCCTCTCCCGATTCTCTCATCCCACGCTTGGCTTCTCAGCAGAGCTCTTTGCAGTGTCAGATACGTGTCCCTGCAGAGTGAGGAGGGAGCAAGATTCCATCAGGTAGATTCGCTGCCTAAATTAGGGTGCCCAAGCCCCAGTTAGCGCCTGTGTGCATGCTCAGTTGCCTCAGTCATGTCCTACTCTTTGCGACCCTATAGACTATAGCCGGTCAGGCTCCTCTGTCCATGGAATTTTCCAGGTAAGAATATTGGAGTGGGTTGCCACTTCCTCCTGCAGGGGATCTTCCCTACCCAGGGACTGAACCCCGTCTCTCACGTCTCTTGCCTTGGCAGGCAGGTTATTAGCCTATTAGCACCTATTAGCAAGTCTGCTAAAATCCCCGTGTGCCATGCAGGTCAAAGCCTTATCCTTGGTCAGCATCTTTTGCTTATGTGTTGGGAAGCTGATAATACCCTTGCTGCATGATTCTCATTGGAATTTGATGGATCCAGAATGTGCCTAAAGAAGGCTAGTGTTCAGGTAGGGCAGTCCACGTGGTGTGGGCTACTGGGACAATGGGCTTGATTTGACAGTTTCAATTCCATCTTCTGAACCCCTGCCCCCCTCTCTGTCCCTCTATTGCTTGGGAGTCTCTGGAGCTGAATGTGGGAGGTGTCCAATAAAGCACCTGGACCCTCTGAGATGCCCTCATCACCAGATATGTGAAGGAGGAGGAATCTGTCTTGACCTCTCTGCTCACCCCCAGCCCTGAGGCCGAGACCACAGTGTTCTGAGCTCACTCCTCTCCACCAGGAAGGTGCCTACCCCCTCCCCGCAACCCCCATCCCCAAAATGCAGAGGGCTGATGCTTACAGAGCTGCTCCCATCCAGTGCTAATTAAAGCCCTGGGCTAGTAAAGTATCTGTTCATCTTCCTGGGAGGCAAAACAGTGAGATATAAAGGTAATGTTTTATGGAGGGGGCTGAGAGCTAAGCAGGCAGCCCTGAGGTACTTAATACAGTGCCTCACAGCTGAACAGTAAGGAAACTGGGCTTCTGAGAATTTCCTGAGAAACTGAAAGCTTCTTTTTAAATAGCAAGGAGACATTCTGACAGTGGGGCAGAGACTTCTCAGATGCCGTGCCTTTTTTAGGGGCATTGAGTCTCACTTCTGAAGGATCCACCCACCCTCTGCATCTAGAGTTGGGGACCCTCTTTATGGGGAGCCTCATATGGTAAGCCTGGTCTTTAACTCCAGATGCTCAGCATCCCTTTGTGCACATGAAGGTGAAGGGGGTGTATTTCAGCAGAAATGAGAGGAATGATGAGGGAGCATCACAGAATACACTTTCCTTACTCTAGAGGAGCTTTCATTGTTTTTAGTCGCTTAGTCATGTCTGATTCTTTGTGACCTCATGGACTGTAGCCCACTGGCTCCTCTGTCCATGGGATTTTTCAGGCAAGAATACTGGAGTGGGTTGCCATTCCCTTCTCCAGGGGANCACTTTCCTTACTCTAGAGGAGCTTTCATTGTTTTTAGTCGCTTAGTCATGTCTGATTCTTTGTGACCTCATGGACTGTAGCCCACTGGCTCCTCTGTCCATGGGATTTTTCAGGCAAGAATACTGGAGTGGGTTGCCATTCCCTTCTCCAGGGGATCCTCTTGAGGCAGGGATTGAACCCAGGTCTCCTGAATTGCAGGCAGACTCGACTGCTTGAGCTCCCACGGAAGCCTGAGGAGCATTAGATGACTTCTAAGGATAATCTCTTTATTTCCCATGCAGCTGTTCTCAATCTTCTTTCCACTCTATAGCGGTGATATTGAGATGTGGGAGGTAACCCTCTGGCACTGGGAAAAGAAGGATCAGTGGAGTGGATGTGAGAGGTGGAAATGAAGACATCAGCCTGGGCTCTGCTTAACCGGACATCTGAATGCCCACCAGAGGTCAGTACCACCACCGAGTCCCACCACAGGGCAATAAAAATGACCTCAAGGCACTTTCTCCATCTCTTTTTGCATCTTTTGTCTCATTCAAGACTCAAAATCCTGATGGAAAATACCTGATAGGGTGAGTTTAAGTTAATGTCTGTGCAGGTAGTCTACAACCAGTCTCTTAGCCCCTTGGCTTTCCTTGGGAGGTGGCCAATGAAAAGGGAACTTAAACATTATCCCCTGGTATGATTTCACAAGATAAGGAAAAGGAAAATCCACCTAAATCATTTGAGACATGCAACAGAAAACACTAGCTAATCAACAAAATTCTTTCCTTTTACTTCTGGGCAGAATTGGACTGTGTTTTCCAGCCTCCTTTGCAGTTGGGTGCAGCCATGTGACTGAGTTCTAACCAGTGAATATGAGAGGGGAGTGATGCTATTTTGCATTTATCACTTCCAGGCATGTGCTTCTTCCTTTCCCAACTGGTGGCCACAGTGGAGGTCACCCAATGTCATCTTGAGAGCCATACATTAGAAAGACAGTAGATCATAAGAGGAAAGGAGCTTAGATCTCTGAATTACCTCCTGGAGGAGAGGTGCCTATAATGACTGTTAGGTGGAAAAGAAGCATGTTCATTATGTTAAGTCATTGAAGTTTTGAGGTTTCACTGTTATAGCTGACATTACTTTAAATGAACGTAGGGTGCTATTAGGAAGAAAGATGGAAGTCAGACAGTAAAACAATTTATGCATCTCCACCTGGACGAGAAGCAAGGTCTGTAAGGGTGGTTGATATCAATTAGACTGTAGCAGGCCTTGAAGGCCTAGATATCCAAGGATAAGCATAAGATTTGGATCCTCTTTGGGCATCACAACACCAATCGTCAGAGTAGCAGTGCTCTCTGAAGGTAAGGTGGCCTCCTGTAGGATGGTTGAGACAGCTTTAATTTTAAAAACTTATATGTATATGTATATATAAAAGGTGTGCTTACGTATTAATCTTTGGCTGTCTGGGTCTTCACTGCTGTGCATGGGCTTTCTCCAGTTGTGAGCGGGGCTACTGTCTAGTTGCGAAGCGCAGCCTTCTCAACAGCAGTGGCTTCTCTCTTTATGGAGCATGGACTCTGTGCAAGGGCTTCAGTAGCTGCAGTTTGCAGCCTCTAGACCACTGGCTTTGGCTCAGTAGTGGTGGCACATGGGTTCGTGCAGGGCAAATGGGATGTCCCAGGACCAGGGATCAGACCTGTGCCCCCTGCACTGGCAAGCGGATTCTTAACCACTGGACCACTGGGGAAGCCCAGACAGCTTTTATTAACCCTCCAAGAGGTGCCTCTCTTAGGCAAGTGAGAATATCAGCAATTCATTTGATTTGACAACTTGGGCTTGACCCCAAGAGGGTGAAAAGGGGCCACTGGTCAGGGCCATCAAGGCGATGCTTTAGAATGTGCCAGCTCCCCAATGGCCTAGGATTCCCTATGCATATTATTTGTGCTTCTTTGATCACAGTTACAGAAAGAGGACTGGACTGGGAGTCAGGGAAACTGGGGTCAAGTCCTTGTTCTGTCACAATGATTGTTTGGCTGGAGGGAGTGTTTTCACATCTCTGAGCTGTAATATGAAGGTGCTGGACCAGATGGATGCTCAGTGATTTTTTTCCTTCCCATTCTATCATTTTGCCAAGATGGATTTCTAAACATGATGCAGAACTCTGTCCCAGGGAGGTAAATAGGCAAGCACCTGGTCCTGTGCAGTACCTCCTTGGATGCAGTTATCCATGCTGCTCCAGAACTTGGGTCCCCAAAGTCCCTTCCATTTGGCAGCATTCCCGAGGTTTCCCCCTGGGCACGTGGGGAATTGCAGAAGAGGGAGGCAACTTTGTCTTAGAAGAGCTTGAATTGGATGTGAATCTCTTGTTGCCTAATTGTGCCTTAATGGGTTAGGAAATGGATTGGTATTTATGAATATGCCAATTTAGGGGGTGGGGGATAATGATGTAAATAAATTCCACAAGGAAAAACCAAACCTTCTGGGTCTAATCAAGTCTGCAGGTGGCTGAGGTTTTGATTGCTGAGTTTTTTGTGCAGTAAGGCATCCTTACTGCAACTGAGCCTGTGTTTTCAGGAACGGGCACAGATGGATGGGAGAGAGCTGAGAGGTCTTTGCTGTTGAGTTAAGACGGGTACAGGAGCTGAGAAGGAATCGGAAAATCTCCCACTTTAATGCCATCCACCTTCCCAGGTCATTTGGCCTGCTACAGAGTAGGGTGGTACCACCCCTCACATCTCCCGACATACAAGGGGCTGAAATGGTCCTGGGAGGCCCATCCTGGGACTGTGCCAGCCTGAAGCAAAGAAACTGCTGTTCTCTCAAGAGTCTTTGCCTTCCGTGTCTTCCTCCTCCCAGCCAGTGGCAGTTTGTTCTCTCGGGGCTTCTCCCCTCAGCATCGTCTTACTGTCTTTATCCTCAGGGCCTGTTGGGGTGTCTCTTCCAGCTTCTCTGTCAGTTTTAGGGTTATTCTGCCACAGGAGATTTTGCTATGGGATTAAAGGCTAAGAATGTGTGAATCTTGGTCAGGCAGGAAGCAACTCCAAGTCTAGGCTTTAAAAATAATTTTCTGATTTTAGAACTGTGTGTGTGTCTGTGTGTGTGTGTGTGTGTGTGTGTGTGTGTGTGTGTGTGTGTGTGTACTGGAAAGCAGGGGCGTGAGAAGGGCAGTGGCAGCTGGGAGAAGCAGAGGTCAGCGAAGTATATTCTTTCTCTAGGGCTACTGTCATAAAGAACCACAAGCTGGGTACAACAGACAAGTATTCTCTCACAGTGCCGGAGGCTGGACATCCAAAAGGAAGGGTTTGGCAGGGAGTGCTTTCTCTGAAGGCTGTTGGGGAGGATCCTTCTAGTCCCTTGGTTGCCAGCACTTCTCGGTGTTCTTGGCTTGCAGACATATCACACCAATCTCTGCCCCCATCTTCACATGCTGTGAAGGGCCTATGTTTAATTTTCCCTCTTTTTATAAGGACTGTAGTCATTAGATTAGAGACCACCCACACTAATCCTGTATTTTCCAATCATCTTAAATTGGTTATATCTACAAAGATCCTACTTCCAAATAAGGTCACATTTACAGGTAGCAAAGGTCAGGATTGAAACATATTTGGGGAGGAGGATACAATTCCATTCACATTCACTTAAGTAGGGAGGTGCCTACTTAAGTAGGGTTCTCACCAGTTAAATCCTTTGAATAAGGTGGAACCTGACCGGCTGATCATTCATTTCACATAGGTGTTCAGTTCAGTTCAGTTCAGTTGCTCAGTCGTGTCCGACTCTTTGCGACCCCATCAATCACAGCACGCCAGGCCTCCCTGTTCATCACCATCTCCTGGAGTTCACTCAGACTCACGTCCATCGAGTCCGTGATGCCATCCAGCCAACTCATCCTCGGTCATCCCCTTCTCCTCCTGCCCCCAATCCCTCCCAGCATCAGAGTCTTTTCCAATGAGTCAACTCTTCTCATGAGGTGGCCAAAGTACTGGAGTTTCAGCTTTAGCATCATTCCTTCCAAAGAAATCTCAGGGCTGATCTCCTTCAGAGTGGACTGGTTGGATCTCCTTGCAGTCCAAGGGACTCTCAAGAGTCTTCTCCAACACCACAGTTCAAAAGCATCAATTCTTCAGTGCTCAGCCTTCTTCACAGTCCAACTCTCACATCCATACATGACCACAAGAAAAACCATAGCCTTGACTAGACAGACTTTAGTCGGCAAAGTAATGTCTCTGCTTTTGAATATACTATCTAGGTTGGTCATAACTTTTCTTCCAAGGAGTAAGTGTCCTTTAACTTCATGGCTGCAGTCACCATCTGCAGTGATTTTGGAGCCCCAAAAAAGAAAGTCTGACACTGTTTCCACTGTTTCCCCCTCTATTTCCCATGAAGTGATGGGACTGGATGCCATGATCTTCGTTTTCTGA